>BQMB01001643.1:0-68083 GCA_027943415.1 Closterium sp. NIES-67 | reverse complement strand
CCTCCTTCCCATGAAGGAATGAAAGAATGCGACACGGCTGAAAGGCATACTGAGAGCAAGAGCTTCCCAACGAGCAGAGAGGGGACAGTGGTGGAAGAGAGGGAGGCGCTGTCAACTTATACATACATTTGCATGTAGAAGTTATACGCTAGAATACGTGTGTGTTCTTAGAGAGTACAACCCAAACCCTATATCTCCCTTGCTCTCACTTCTTTCTAATCATTCGAGTATTCTAACATGGTATCATGAATAGGTTAGGTCCACCCACTTGCTTCCGCCCTGCGCCCTAGCCTACCGTGCCTCGCCGGCCCCTAGCGCGTCTGCTGGCCCTCACGCGCCTAGTCGGCCCCTCTCGTGCCTAGTCGGCCCCTCGCGCCAGCCGGCCCTTCGCGCCCAGCCGTCCCTCTCTGGACGTAGCCGGCCTCTCGCGCCGTAGCCAGCCCCTCGTGCCTAGCCAGCCCCTTCGCGCCGTAGCCGGCCTCTCGCGCCTAGTCGGCCCCTCGCCCCCAGACGGCCCTTCGCGCCCAGCCGGCCCCTCTCTCGTCGCAGCCGGCCCCTCGCGCCGTAGCCAGCTCCTCGTGCCTAGCCGGCCCCCTTCGCGCCGTAGCCAGCCCCTCTCGCTTAGCCGGCCCCTCTCACCTAGCCCCCTCCCCCCCCCCCACCCCCCCTTCGCGCCTAGCCAGCCCCTTGCTTTGCTGGCCCCTCTCGCCTAGCCAGCCCCCCTCTCACCTAGCCGACCCCTCGCACCTAGCTGGTCCCTCTTACCGTCGCCGGCCCCTCGCGCTGTAGCCGGCCCCTACCGCCTAGCCGGCCCCTCCTGCGCACCGCCGGTCTCACGCGCCTTGCTGGCTTCTCTCTACGCACACGCCCCTCCCGCACCTGCCCGGCCTCTCGCGAGCCTGGCCGGCCCCTAGTGCGCCTCGGCCCCTTGCGCGTCTGCTGGCTCCTTACGCGCCCACCGGCCCTCTTGCGCCCCTTTCGACATTCCGCCGGTCTCTGTTCCGGAGAGTCCTGTCGCCACGCCGCTGCACCACCGTACAGCTCTGTACCCGTGTCCATGTGCCGCTGTGTCTCGGTGCCGCTGAGATTGTGTGATGACGGACGCCATGCTACGCCTGGACGCGGAGGAGCACGCGATCGACTTCGCCGCCTGGCTTGCTGATCTTCGCCGGCACCTGACAGGTCAGCGCCAAGATGGGCACTCCCTGGCTATGCATGTTGATGGCTTGCTCCGCCGCCCCCCCGCGCCTGCTCCCCTCCCTGTTGACCCCACCACTGCTGAGAGTGAGCCCTTTGCTGCTGCTACGCTCGCTAGCGCTGTCTGGGATTCTCGCGATGCCGTAGCGCAGCTTGCCATTTGTCATGCGCTTCCCCTATCTGAGCGTCCCCGCTTCACTGCTGTAGCAAACGACAAAGACTTCCTAGATGCAGTAGTTGCACGCTACTCCACGCCTGCCTCTGCCTGAGTTGGCCGCTTGATCCTCCCCATGTTCTTCCCCAATCTCTCTGCTTTCCCCACTGTCGCTGATCTCGCCACTCACCTCCGTGCACTAGAGACTAGCTACAGCGCTGCTAGCACTGCCGCCCATCTCACCGCTTTCCCCCACCGTTCTGTGCTACCTTGTACCTTATTGCGATACGCCTGCCAGACTGCTTAGCCACTGCCCGAGACCACTTCCTTAGCCAGCACCCAGGCGACCTCACCCTGACTGCCTTTGTCACTGCCCTGACTGAGATAGAGACTCGCCAGCGCACAATCGCTCAGTCGAGCGGTGTTGCGGCAGTCCCTATCTTTTAGGGCTGTGCTCCCTCCCAGTACACGTATGCTGACGTTTCCTCCGTAGTTGCTACGGCTACCCCTGCCACTGAGACCGCAGCAGCAATAGCGTAGGGACCACCGCAGCCCCAAGGGAGGGCGTGGTGGTGGCGCAGGTGGTGGTCGTGGTGGTGGCGAAGACAGTGGTTCGGACGAGGGGTCAGGGATGGTGTCCAGGAGCAGCACCAGACGCAGCAGTCGTGGGCCCACCTCCCGCCGGGGAGGCCGAAGCCCCAGGAGGTGGTGGCCGTGGTGGCGGCCCCATCGCTCGGCGTCTACCGGCGGCTTCCATGCTTTGGGCTGCCAGTACCAGCTCCAGACCAGGCCCCTTCGTGGCACTGTGTGCCGCCGCCCGCACCCGACCGCCCGCTGCTTCCGCCGCCTCGACGACCTCTTCTGTCGCCGCTTCGGCCCGGCCCCGGACCTCCCTGACTGGCCCAGTCTGCTCCCTTACGGTGTGCCTGTATTTGACTTAGTCATGGATCAGATTAGTTCTGCCCTGCATTCTCTGTATGCTGACGCTTCTAGTGTGTTCGGATCATATTACCCTGTGTTCTCTAGCTTAGGCGTAGCACCTGTGTGTAGTACAGACTTCCCAGCTGCGTCAGGCGTAGGACCGCTTGCACTGTCTAGCCTAGGCTCTACCCTTGCTCCTCCTTCGTTGGCGACTACTACCTCGCTGTCCTTCACGCTCGACTCTGGTGCGTCTGCCTGCTTCTTCCACCGCCACGCCACTCTCACGCCGCTCGCTTCCCCTGTCTCTGTCGCCCTTGCTGACCCTTCTTCTGGTCGTGTCGTTGCTCGCAGCTCCACTACCCTTCCCTGTCCAGCTGCCCCCTTGGGCTCCCTTACAGGCCTGCACATCCCCTTGTTCTCCAGGAACGTAGTTGGTGTCGGCTATCTTCAGGACGTCGGCGTCACAACTACATTCCCTGGTCATGAGCGGTACGTTGTCTGTACCGAGGTCGCCTCAGGTGCCCCCCTTGCGACGTTCCCCCGGGACCCGGTGTCTGGCCTGTTTCCGCTAGACACTACTTCCTCCTCGGGTGGGGCGTCCTCCCCAAAACCTGCGTCTACCCAGGTCACTACGGCCTGCTCGTGTTGTTCGCTCACTCTCCCGTCGTTTCTGTGGCACCACCGCCTAGGTCACCCCACACTCCCACGTCTGCATCACATGTCTCAGAACAGTCTAGTCCTCGGTCTCCCTGCGTCGCTTCCTGCCCTCCCTCCCTCGCCTGCACCGCCCTGCACGCCCTGTGTCGAGGGCCGGCTGCGCCATGCTCCTCGCTCCTCCTAGCTTTGCCCTACCACTGCACCCGTCCAGACCGTGCACCCGGACGTCTGGGGCCCAGCCCCCGACCCTGGGCTACGTCGCGAGCGCTAATTTCTCGTGCTCGTCGACGACTTCACGCGCTACACCACAGTGTCTCCCCTTGAGCGGAAGGCCGACGTGCCTGACATTCTTATCCCGTAGGTCGTAGCTACGCGCCTCCACCGAGGTCTCCCTGTGGTGTGTCTCCACTCCGACCGTGGCTGCGAGATTGCCTCTGGTCGGCTTGGTCAATTATGTCGTGCGGAGGGCATCACCCAGCCGTACACCCTACCGGACTTCCCGCAGTAGAATGGGGTTGCTGAGCGACGCATCGGCTTGGTCATGGAGGCAGCTCGCACCACCATGATTCATGCCGGTGCACCCCATTTTCTGTGGCCATTCACCGTTCGCTACGCCACTCACTTGCTTAACTTGGGGCCGTGCTCCCAGCGGCCGCAGGTTTTGCCGACCCTTCTTTGGACCAGGTCCCATGGTGACACGTCCGCATTCCACGTTTGGGGCTGCCTTGCTCACGTTCGTGCTTCTGGCATGGACAAGCTCATTGGCCGCACAGTCCCCTGTGTCTTATTCGCTTTCCCCCTTGACTCGTCCGACTGGCACTTCTACCACCTGCCGTCTCACCGCTTATTTCACTCCCGGGACGCCACCTTCGACGAGTCTGTCTCCTTTTACCACCGCTTTCCCCACCGAGGTCTCCCGGTTGCCCCGCCCCTGTTTCTGGTTCCCATTCCTCTGGTAGCCCCTGCTCCCCTCCCTCCCCATCCTGCTCCGTCTGGTGTGTCTCACGTCACTCCCCTCCCGTCGTTTGTCTCGGTCGAGGAGTCGGCTGACTCAAGTGGCCCCACGGCACGGTTCACACCGCCGACCTCCCTCCCGGTGTCTCCTCCTCCGCCATCGCAACAGGCGCGGCAGCAGCAGCCGCAGCCGCAGCCGTCACCGCAGCCGCAGCCGTAGCAGTCGCCTCCACCGCAGCAGCATCAGCCTTTCGTGGACTCTGAGGGTGCTGGCGTTGAGGAGGGTGCTAGTCCTGGGGTTCCTGTCGTGGCTTGTCTCGGTGGGCCTGGGGGTGGCACCAGTGCTGGAGAGAGTTCTCGCTCTGGGGTGCCCATTCTGGGGTTGCTGGAGTGGAGTGTTCCTGAGGTAGCCGTGGTGTAGCTGGCGGTTCAGGTGTCGGCGTCGAGCAGCAGCAGCTGCAGTCGCTGCCGGTGTCCGCCCTTCGCCTCCTCGGCCTTCCCTCCCCTGGCCACTCGCCTGCGCCTCCCCGCCGCCTCCTCCTCTTCCTAACTACGGCCCTGTGTTTCCTACGCCAGACTCGTCTCCGGCGCATCTTCTCCCTTGTTCCCCTCGTGTGCCTCCTCCTCTGTCCCCTAACCCGACGCCTCCCTTTCACGTCTGGTCTCGCCGTTCCTCTCGTGCTCATCCTGTCTCTCCTGTTCAGCATTCTCACCCTATGTTGCTTCATTCCCACGCGTCTCGTCCTCCCTCCTCCCTTCGCCTCCTCCGTCATCGCTTGCTGTCGCGCCTCCCCCTCTGTCTGACTACCTTCGCGCTGCTCGTCTTCTTGTTCCTCGGGTCTTTGCCTCCCTTGTTACCGACCCGTCTGTTCCTATCTCGATTCTTGACACTCTTGTCGCTGCTGTAGCTGACTTTGCCTCTACCCGCCGCCTTTACTACGCCACCACTCTGGTCTCTAACCCTGTCTGTCCTCCGTCCGTCGAGGGTGCGCCCGCCCTTGGCAGTGACGTACTAGAGGGCAGGCATTACGAGCTTGCTTTCCTTTCTGAGGCTGCTCCCCATCTCTGTTCCATGCTGCTAGTCCCTGAGGATGACCCAGACACCTTTGACATCCCGACCCCTCGCACTTAAGTTGAGGCGACCTCGGGACCCTGGGCCTCTCAGTGGGTAGCTGCCATGGAGCAGGAGATGGCATCTTGGAGATCCACCGACACCTACATCGACGCAGTTCCCCCACCTAGGGTGAACGTAGTCGATGGTCGGTGGCTCTTCAACGTGAAGCGCCCCCCTGGAGAGCCGCCTTTGTTCAAGGCGCGCTATGTGGCTAGAGGCTTCAGTCAGCGTAAGGGGGTGGACTTCTTTCAGACCTTCGCCCCGACCCCGAAGATGACTACTCTTCAGGCGATGCTACACGTAGCAGCACAGCGTGACTATGAGTTACACTCCGTCGACTTCTCCACAGCGTTTCTCCAGGGCAGTCTACACGAGCAGGTCTACCTACGCCGACCAAAGGGCTTCACCGGTACCTTCCCTTCTGGGACCCAGTGGCTCCTCCGGCGCCCGGTCTACGGCCTACGAGAGGCGCCCCGTGAGTGGCATGATACACTGCGTGCTACGCTAGGTGACCTGCATTTCTTTCCGTCCTCTGCAGACCCCTCGCTCTTCGTTCATGCTGGCCAGACCTCGTTCTACATCCTTGTCTACGTAGACGACCTGGTCTTCGCTACTGCAGACAGAGACCCACTGGCCTCCGGGAAGGCTGAGCTGTTGAGGAGACACACCTGCACTGACCTAAGAGAGTTGTGCCACTACCTTGGCTTGCAGATCTCCAGGGACAGAGCACCGCGCACCAGTACTCTCACACAGTCACACTTGGTGCGCCAGGTCCTTCAGAGGTTTGGTCTTCAGTTCTCCTCCGTACCGCCCACACCTCTGCTAGTAGATCACAGGCTCTCAGCTCCAGTCCCTGAGGAGTCAGTAGAGCCCAGTGGTTCTTATGCAGAGCTGGTGGGTTGCCTCATATACCTGATGACTTGCACTCGTCCAGATCTCGCATACCCTCTCAGCATCCTGGCTCGCTTTGTGGCCACAGGCAGACACCGGGCACAGCACTGGTCGGCTGTTAAGAGGGTTTTGCATTATTTAGCAAGTACATGGGGCATGGGGTTAGTGTTGGGAGGACGTAGGCCAGTGGTCCTTACTAGGCACATAGATGCTTCTTGGGCAGATGACGCTGAGACCCTCAGGTCCTCCCAGGGCTACTGCTTTTGCTTTGGTTCAGGTGCCATCTCGTGGAGGTCCACTCGCTCCTCGTCAGTTGCCCAGTCTAGCTGTGAGGCTGAGATCTACGCTGGAGCCATGGCGGCACAGGAGCTGCGCTGGCTGACCTTCTTGCTCACCGAATTAGGTGAGTGGCCTAGCTCTGCCCCGGTTCTGTACGCTGACAACAAGGGCATGATCCACCTGTGTCATGAGCCTCGACTTGAGGGCAGAGCGAAGCACATCCAGCTGCGGTACTGCCTCCTGCGCGAGCTACAGCAGCGTCGCAAGGCCCGCATAGTACACTTGGCCTCCGATGCCAACACAGCTGATATATTTACTAAGGTGCTTGCGCCTAGAGATCATCAGCGGCACTGTTTGCAGCTTGGTCGAGTTCTTGTAGAATCTCACTTGCTAGGACCTTGATTGCGTACTCCTATTATATATATATTTTAGACTTGCCTTGTGGCTTTTCTTCCAGTGGCCAGAGTAGTAGTGCCGCCCTGGTTTGCTCCTGTCTTGTTTGTACTTTTGCTGACTGGTCTTCGGACCAGGGCTGACGTTATTAGACTATTTAGTGTGATTATTCTGAAATTTTAGACCCTAATGTTGGCCAAACCTCAATTATCAGATTACCTATTTTCCCAATCCTGATCACTACAGAGTACGAATTTAGGGATCCTGATTTTTTTTGACTTGTTGCTAACCCAGTACTGAGTTTCCAGAGCACAGCGCATATAGACCCTGAACCAGATTTACCTTCTACCAACCTGCGACCCAGAAAATTTCGGCGAAGTCCCTGAACGCTAGAGACCTTCCCCACACACCCACAACCCATCGAAAATTTCGGCCAAGTCCCCAAAATGCTAGAGACATCCCCCCCACACCCCACAACGCATTGAAGATTTTGGCTAAGTCCCCGGACGCTAGGGACATCCCCCACACACCCCACAACATATCGAAAAATTCGGCTAAGTGGGGTTATCAGACATAGTCACCCTAACACCCCGACCCAAACAGCCCAAAATTTTGGCTAAGTCAGAAACAAAACTATAACAGATATGAGGGTGAGCTGTAGGGCCTCAGATTGGTTTTATGGTACTTTGATTGCTCAGGGTCCCCCCCCCATGTTTACCCTGATTTTTCAGGCCTCCCAAAAAAAAATCCGTTGAGTAATCAGGGTTACTGCAGAATTTCACGCTGATTTGACGAAAATTGGGAGATGGGCAAATTGACATTCGGGGAGGGCAGGGATGGGACAAAGTGGGGGGGGAGAATGGAGGGAGGGAGAATTCCCGTGGGAATCATGATGATGTTGAGGCCATCAATTTTTTTCACGAAGTTGCGGCCAATCAAATTTCGCCGATCGATCCAATCGCTTAGCTGAGCAAGATTGCAGGGGCGGGAGGAGGAAAATCTCGGCCTCACAAAGCCCAGCCAACACACACCCAATGTGTGCCTTACGAAGGGCCAATAAGTCCTCACACATGGCGTAACACACGCTAGCCCTAAATTTGGCGAAGGCCCAAAAATTCCCCTAACAAATCTCCTCACACACGCTAGCCCTAAATTTGGCGAAGGGCCGAAAAGTTCCCTCACAAATCCCCAAACATACGCCAGCTCTAAATTTGGTGAAGGGCCAAAAAATCCCCTCACAAATCCCCCAGCACACTCTAGCCCTAAATTTGGCGAAGGGCCAAGTGCCCTCACACAACCCCCCAGCACACATCGAGCAAAGGAAACATGTGGATATTATGGTACGGCCCGGAATCACGCTGCTATAGGATTCAAAGGTAGCTGCCCGTTAGGCAAAGGCTACAGGGTCTACTACAATTGCAACGCTGTACAAACAGAGTTTACTCATAAAAAACCCTGAAATTTCAGGGTTGTGTCTCAAAAAAATCCTAGCGCATCAGGGTCGGTACCAAAAAAACCTCTGAAAAAAACCCTGAATCAGGGAAATTTGCCTGAAATTTGAGGCCCTGGTGAGCTGGGCACAGGGAGAAGGCAAGCAAAATGGAGGGGAAAGCGGGAGGTTGGAATGGATGGAAGGGGAGAAGCGAAACGGAGGGGGAGGGGGGATCAAAAATGGAGGGGGAGGGGGGGATCAAAACTACCCGTAGGGAGAGAGGGCAAGCTGGGCGAATAGAGCGGTGGGAGAAACTTCGCGCCCTTGCAGCGCCCCGGTTGAGAGATCTTGGACGTCAATCTTTAGAGACCATCGAACGGTCGAAACATGTCGAAACGATCGCAATTGATCGAGGCCATCAAATTTTGATAGACTTTCAGTTGACCAAATGGGCAACGGACAAGAATGTCCCTAATGTTAAACTAAGCTAGGATGTAGGTAGGAGGGAAGCCATAGAAATGGCGAGAGGTTTTAGGCTAGAATGGTTGACGAGAGAAAAGGGGACGAGAATAGAAGAGAGAGGGATACAAGGAGGGGGGTTGTACCCTCTACAGTAGGTTTCAGTAACGCCTACCAAGCCTACAATAATATACCATATATATAATTTAACACACCCCCTAGGCTTGGTAGTAGAAGAACCCATACACACCCACACCCCCTAACCTAGCACCCCCATTCCCAGCAGCAGCCACGACTACTCCGGTATGGCCAATCCCCAGGGCCCGTGAGATGGCAACGGCGGCAGCGGCGGCAGTGACGACAGCGGCGGCGGCGGCAGCGGCGGCAGTGACGACAGCGGCGGCGGCGGCGGCGGCGTGCGGCGGCAAGAGGCCAGCGGAGACAACAGCGGCGGCAGCGGCTTCGCCATCAGAGGCGACTGCAGTGCCCCCCGCCCTCTCGGCGGCATGGCCAAGCTCCGCGATGATTGGGAAGACCCTCACGAGTCAGGCGTCGGCTGTGGTGAGGAAGAGGGGACGTAGGGGAAAAGGGGTGGGGGGGGGGGGGGGCGTGGTCCAGAATCACGCCGGTGGCAGGCGAGCGGCAACAGGTCTAGCGGCGCCACAGGCGTTGCGCGGCCGGCTGACGCCAGACGACGCCGCCACACTGCGGCGTCGATGCCACTGCGGAACATCGATGCTGCGACGGCAGCACGACGTCGCCGTCACGCGGCCACGGCTGGACATCGACGCCACGACAGCGCGACGCCACGGCAGCGCGTCGAGACGGCCACGTTACGCGGCCAGTGGCACGACGACGCCGCCACAGCAGCACGATGCGGCCGCCATGGCAGCGCGAGGGGGAGAGAAGGAGTGCGCGGCTGAAGCGTGGGGAGCAGGCCCGGGAAGGGCAACCCGCTCTGTTTCCATGTTAAACTAAGCTAGGATCTAGGTAGGAGGGAAGCCATAGAAATGGCGAGAGGTTTTAGGCTAGGAAAGTTGACGAGCGAAAAGGGGATGAGAATGGAAGAGAGAGGGATACAAGGAGGGGGTTGAACCCTTTACAGTAGGTTTCAGTAACGCCCACCAAGCCTATAATTTTATAACATATATATAATTTAACACCTAAAAGGGACGTCTATTAGAAAATAGTTGTTTCGTCTCACCTTGTCTAGGGGTCAAAACATTTTCATGCTCTGGCATCGTCGTGTGTATCCTTAAATGTTTCGTAAATTTCCGTCTCTATTTGTTTTAACTCTGGTTGTACTCGCTGGACTGTGAGAAAATTAGACAAGGTTAGTTCTGGACTCTAACATTTCAGTTCAGAGTACCAAAATTTTGGCTGAAGGCCCGTCCCTTGCGGCCCCGCGGCCCCATCCCCTAGCGGCCCTTCGGCCCTGTCACCTCGCAGCCCCGCGGCCCCGTCCCCTAGCGGACCCGCGGCCCCGTCACCTCGCGCCCCCCCCCAGCCGGCCCCTCGTCGTCAAGCCGGCCCCGTCTGCCTGCCGGCCCTGCCGGCCCCGCCTCCTTGCCGGCCCCGTCGCCTTGCCGCCGCGGCCCCGTCTTCTAGACGCCTAGCCATCGTCCTCGGCTCTTCTGCACCGCGCTGCACCGCCTGGCACCGCTCTGCACTGCATGCACCGCACGGACGCACCGCATTGCACCGCTCTTCACCACACTGCACCGCAATGCACCGCCCTGCACCGCACTGCACTGCACCCTACCATACTGCAATTCCCTCAACCGCACAATACCGCACTGCACCGCACATCACCGCTTTCCGCCGCGCTCTCCTGCCCAAAACTGTCTTTCTCCTGCTGCTGCGTTTTGATGGCAGACTCGGTCCTGCGTTTTGATGCTGAGGGACAGCCGATTGAGTTCGACTCGTGGCTCGTCGACCTCTAGCGACACCTGACTGGTCAGTGGTAGGACGGCCACTCCCCGGCCGTCCACATCGACAGTACGCTCCCCTGCCCGGACCCCCCTGCTGCCCTCCCCGCTGACCCCACCTCTGCTGACCGTGAGTCCGCTGCAGCTGCTGCCCTTGCCCGTGCTATCTGGTTGATGCGTGACGCTGTTGTACAGCTTGCGATTAGTCATGCCCTTCCCCGGTCTGAGCACCCCCAGACGCCCTCGACATCCCTACCCCTCGCACCTACGCTGAGGCCACCTGGAGACCCTGGGCCTCTCAATGGATAGGTGCCATGGAGTAGGAGATAACATCTTGGAGATCCACCGGTACCTTCGTCGACGCAGTTCCCCCACCTGGGGTGAATGTAGTCGATGGCCGGTGGCTCTTCAAGGTGAAGCGCCCACCTGGAGAGCCGTCTGTCTTCAAGGCGCGCTACGTCGCTCGAGGCTTCAGTCAGCGTAAGGGGGTGGACTTCTTTCAGACCTTCGCCCCGACCCCGAAGGTGACCACTCTTCGGGTGTTGCTACACGTAGCAGCGCATCATAACTACGAGCTGCACTCCTCGACTTCTCCACAGCTTTCCTCCAGGGCAGTCTGCATGAGCAGGTCTTCCTGTGCCGCCCCAGGGCTTCTCCGGTACCTTTCCCCTGGCACCGAGTGGCTCCTCCGGCGCCCCGTCTACGGCTTGCGACAGGCGCCCCGTGAGTGGCACGACACGTTGCGTGCTACACTTGTTGACTTGCAGTTCTTCCCCTCGTCTGCAGACCCCTCGCCCTTTGTCCGTTCCGGCCAGATTCCTTTCTACATCCTTGTCTACGTAGATGACCTGGTCTTTGCTACTGCAGACAGAGACGCACTGGCCACCGTAAAGGCTGAGCTGCTGAGGAGACACACCTGCACTGACCTAGGAGATCTGCGCCGCTACCTTGGCTTGCAGATCTCCATGGACGGAGCAGGCGCGCACCATCACTCTCACACAGTCACACTTGGTGCGCCAGGTCCTTCAGAGGTTCGGCCTTCAGTTCTCTTCCGCACAGCCCACCCCTCCGTTAGTAGACCACAGACTCTTGCCCCAGTCCCTGAGGAGGCTATAGAGCCTAGTGGTCCCTACGCATAGCTGGTGGGTTGCCTCATTTACCTGATGACTTGCACTCGTCCAGATCTCGCATACCTCTCAGCATCCTGGCTCGCTTTGTGGCCCCAGGCAGACACCGACCACAGCACTGGTCAGCAGCTAAGAGGGTTTTGCGTTATTTAGCAAGGACATCGGGCATGGGGCTACTGCTAGGAGGACGGAGACCAGTGGTCCTTACTGGCACACTGACGCTTCTTGGCAGACGACGCCGAGACTCTCAGGTCCTCACAAAACTACGCCTTTAGCTTTGGTGTAGGTGCCATCTCGTGGAGGTCAACCATTCATCGTCTCTTGCCCAGTCTAGCTGTGAGGCTGAGATCTACGAAGGTGCCATGGCGGCACAAGAGCTCCGCTGGCTGACCTTCTTGCTCTCCGACTTGGGTGAGCGACCTAGCTCTGCCCCGGTTCTGTACGCTGACAACAGGGCCATGATCTTCCTATGTCAGGAGCCAGGACTTGAGGGCAGAGCGAAGCACATCCAACTGCGGTACTTCCTCCTGCGTGAGCTGCAGCAGCGTCGTCAGGCTCGTATAGTAGACTTGGCATCAGGTGCCAGCACAGCCGATATCTTTACTAAGGTGCTTGCGCCTAAAGTGTTAAAGTGAGAACGAATGATAACTAGAAGTGGAAACCTAGAACAAATACTAGTTGGTTGTACTCACTAGAAGCATACCTCAGTCTAGCCCTATAACTTCTACATAGATAATATGTATAAGTTGACACACCCCCTAGGCTAGACAAGGGGTGAAACTAAACAAGAAGCAAACAGCTCAGGGCGGCACTACTAGTCCAACCACTGAGGCAGGGGTCTGGAGACCAGTCAGCAAGAATACAACCAAAACTGAAGCAAGCCAAGGGTGGCACTACTAGTCCAGCCACTGGAGGTAAGGCCACAAGGCCAGTCTGACAAGCATATATAATAGAGAGTACACAATCAGGATCCTAACAGGGGAGCAGCTACAGGAACAAGACCAAGCTGTACACAGTGCCGCTGATGATCTTTAGGCGCAAGCGCCTTAGTAAAGATATCAGCTGTGTTGGCACCTGAGGCCGAGTGAACTACACGGGCCTGGCGGCGCTGCTGTAGCTCGCGCAGGAGGAAGTACCGCAGCTGGATATGCTTCGCTCTGCCCTCAAGCCGAGGCTCCTGACACAGGAGTATCATGGCCCCTGTTGTCAGCGTACAGGACCGGGGCAGAGCTAGGCCGCTCACCTAAGTCAGTGAGCAAGAAGGTCAGCCAGCGGAGCTCCTGTGCCGCCATGGCACCAGCGTAGATCTCAGCCTCACAGCTAGACTGAGCCAACAGACGACGAGCGAGTGGATCTCCAAGAGATAGCACCCGAACCAAGGCTGAAACAGTAGCCCTGCGACGACCTGAGCGTCTCAGCGTCGTCTGCCCAAGAAGCGTCTGTGTGCCCAGTAAGGACCACTGGCCTGCGTCCTCCTAGCACTAACCCCATGCCTGATGTACTTAGCAAGATAACGCAAAACCCTCTTAGCGGCAGACCAGTGCTGAGATCGGTGTCTGCCTGTAGCCACAAAGCGAGCCAGGATGCTGAGAGGGTATGCGAGATCTGGGCGAGTGCAAGTCATCAGGTACATGAGGCAACCCACCAGCTCTGCGTAGGGCCACTGGGCTCTACTGGCTCCTCAGGAACGGGAGGCAGAGAGCCCATGGTCTACGGGTAGAGGTGGTGGGCTGTGCGGAGGAGAACTGAAGACCGAACCTCTGAAGGACCTGACGCACCAAGTGTGACTGGGTCAGAGTGATGGTGCGTGCTGCTCTGTCCCTAGAGATCTGCAGGCCAAGATAGCGACGCAGCTCTCCAAGGTCAGTGGCAGGTGTGTCTCTTCAGCAGCTCAGCCTTCACAGAGGCCAGTGCGTCCCTGTCAGGAGTAGCGAAGACCAGGTCGTCTACGTAGACAAGGATGTAGAACGGAGTCTGGCCGGAACGCACAAACAGTGAAGGGTCAGCAGAGGACGGAAAGAACTGCAGGTCTGCTCAACGTGGCACGTAGCGTGTCGTGCCACTCGCGGGGAGCCTGACGCAGGCCGTAGACCGGGGCGCCTGAGAAGCCACTGGGTCCCAGGGGGAAGGTACCAGTGAAGCCCCTGTGGTCGGCGCAGGTAGACCTGCTCGTGTAGGCTGCCTCTGAAGAAAGGCAGTAGAGAAAGTCGAGGGAGTGAAGCTCGTAGTCACGCTGTGCTGCTACGTGTAGCAGCGCCCGAAGAGTGGTCATCTTCGGGGTCGGGCGAAGGTCTGGAAGAAGTCAACCCCCTCGCGCTGACTGAAACCTCTGGCCACGTAGCGCGCCTTGAAGACAGGCGGCTCTCCAGGGGGGCGCTTCACCTTGAAGAGCCACCGACCATCGACTACGTTCACCCCCAGGCGGGGGAACTGCGTCGACGTAAGTGCCGGTGGACCTCCAAGATGCCATCTCCTGCTCCATGGCAGCTATCCACTGAGAGGCCCAAGGTCCCGAGGTGGCCTCAGCGTAGGTGCGAGGGGTCGGGATGTCGAAGGCGTCTGGGTCACCCTCAGGGACTAACAGCATGGAGCAGAGATGGGGAGCAGCCTCGGAAAGGAAAGCCAGCTCGTACTGCCTGTCCTCTAGGACGTCACTGCCAAGGGCAGGAGCACCCCGACGGACGGAGGACGGGCAGGGGTCAGAGACCAGAGCGGTAGCGTAGTCAAGGCGGCGGGTAGAGGCGAAGTCAGCGACAGCAGCGACCAAGCGCGTCAAGGCGCGAGACAGGAACAGGCAGGTCGTAACAAGAGAGGCAAGGACCCGAGGGACAAGGGGACGAGGCACGGAGGTAGTCAGAGAACGGAGGAGGTGCACAAGCAAGGGACGAGGAGGAGGGGACGGGAGGAGGGGAGGACGAGACGAGCGGGAACGGAGCAAAATAGGGTGGGTGGGCAGGACAGGAGAGACGGGACGAGCACGGGAGGGACGGCGAGCCAAACGTGAGACGGAGGTGTAGGGTCAGGGGGACAGCGGAGGGACACAGGAGGGGAACGAGGAGGAAGACGGGCCGGAGACGAGTCGGGCGCGGGAACACAGGACCGTAGACAGGAAGGTCAGCAGGCGGTGGGGAGACACCGCGCGCGGTCCGGGGAGGGAAGGCCGAGCAGGCGGAGAGCGGAGACCGGCGGCGACGGCTGCTGCGGCGGCGACGACGGCTGGGCCGGAACTCTCGACCAGCAGAGGCAGAACGACCGTCCGGCAAACACTCAACAGCAGCACCCCAGAACCAACACCCCCAGAGCGAGAACCCCCTCCAACACCAGCGGCACCCCCAGAAGCGCAGGACGAACACCCTCCTCCAACCAGCACCCAGGGGCCAAGAGCGGCGCGCTGGCAGTGGGCGACGGCGCGGCGGCGAGCGCAGCTGCGACGGCGGCGACGGTGGGAGCGGCGGCGGCGGCGCAGCGGGGTCGGCGACTGCGACAGTGGGGGCGGAGGCACCGGGGAAGGGGACGCGGCAAGGACGGACCGGGGGTACCACCAGAGTCAGCAGACTCCTCAACGGGGACAACCGACGGAGGAGTGACGTGAGAGACACCAGACGGGGCAGGACGAGGCGGAGAGGGGCAGGGGCTACCGGGGAGAGGGAGCAAGGAACAGGGGGGGGGCAACTGGGAGACCTCGGTTGAGGGAAGCGGCAGGTAGAAGGAGACGGACTCGTCAAAGGTGACGTCACGAGAGTGGAGGAAGCGGTGAGACGGCGGGTGGTAGAAAAAGCCAGTCAGACGAGTCCAGGGGGAAACCGAGGAAGACACAGGGGACAGTGCGGGCAGTGAGACTTGTCCGTGCCAGAGGCACGAACGTGAGCAAGGCAGCCCCAGACGTGGAACGCAGACGCGTCACCGGGGGACCCGGTCCAAAGGAGGGTCGGCGAAACTGCGGCCGCTGGGAGCGTGGCCACAGGTTAAGCTGGTGAGCAGCGTAGCGAACAGCGAACGGCCACAGAAAAATGGGGGGCATCGGCATGGATCATGGAGGTACGGGCGACCTCCATGACCAAGCCGATGCGGCGCTCAGCAACCCCATTCTGCTGTGGCGAGTCCGGCAACGTGTACGACTGGGTGATGCCCTCCGCACGACAGAACTGTCCAAGCCGACCAGAGGCGAACTCGCCGCCACGGTCGGAGTGGAGACACAACACGGGGAGACCGCGGTGGAGACGCGCAGCCACAACCCACGGGGAGAAGAACGTCGGGCACGTCGGCCTTCCGCTCCAGGGGAAACACCGTGGTGTAGCGCGTGTAGTCGTCGACGAGCACAAGGAAGTAGCGCTCACCGCGCGGTCCGGGGACGGGGGCAGGGCCCCAAACGTCCAGGTGCAGGGTCTGAAGGGGGGCAGTAGCAGGACGCAGCGAGGAGGAGTGAGGAGCACGGCGGAGCCGACCCTCGACGCAAGGCGTGCACGGTGGCGCAGTCGAGGGAGGAAGGGCAGGGAGCGACGCGGGGAGACCTAAGACAAGACCGTGCTGGGACATGTGACGCAGACGCGGGAGAGCAGGGTGACCTAAGCGGTGGTGCCAGAGAAGGGAGGGTGAGTGAGGGACCGACACGAGCAAGCTGCAGCGACCTGGGAGGACGCACCAACCGGGGGGGAAGCGGTGTCTAGGGTAAACAGACCGGACACCGGGTCCCGGGGGAACGTCGCAAGGGGGGAACCTGAGACAGCCTCAGAACAGACAGCGAACCGCTCGTGCCCGGGGAACGTGGTGGTGACGCCGAGGTCCTGGAGACAGCCGACACCAACCAGGTTCCTGGAGAACGAGGGAACGTGGAGGCCAGTAAGGGAGCCCGAGGGAACTGCCGGACAGGGAAGGGACGTAGAACTGCGCGACGACAGGACCCGCAGAGGGGTCAGCGAGAGAGACAACAGCAGGTGCAGCAAGCGGCGTGAGCGTGGAACGGTCGCGGAAGAAGCAGGCAGAAGCACCGGAGTCGAGAGTGAAGGACAGCGACGCAGTGGCGGAGGCGGGGACGGAGCCGGTGCAGCGACTAGACTAGGCAACCTAGGCAGTCCTACGCCTGACGCAGCAGGGGAGGCTAAGCTACACAGTGGTGCAACACCTAAACTAGAGTACACAGGGTAATAGATCCAGCAAAACTAGAAGCGTCAGAATTACAAAGCATGCAAAGCAGCACCTAGCTGATCCATGTCTTACTCAAAGATCGGCACGCGCCTGGCGGAGCAGGCTGTGCCAGTCGGGGAGGTCCGGGGCCGGGCCAAAGCGACGACGAAAGAGATCGTCGAGGCGGCGGAAACAGCGGGGCGGTCGGGTGCGGGGCGGCACAGAGTGCCGCGAAGAGGCCCGGTCTGAAGCTGGTACTGGCAGGTGACAGCACCGGAGCCGCCGGTAGACGCCAAGCTGCGCGGGCCGCCACCACGGCCACTACCTCCGGAGGTGCCGGGCCAACCAGGCGGGAGACGGGCCCACTGCTGCGGCGACTGCTGCTGGGACGGTGACTGCTTGCTGGGGCGGCGGCTGCGGCTGGGGCTGCTCCTGCTGCGGCTGGGGCTGCTGCTCCTGCCCACCAGTGGGTAGTCCCCGCAGGCGGACTACCGTCACCACCACTACTGCCACCACCACCCCTACCCCCCTGGCGACCACGGCCACCGCGGCGCGAGCGCTGCTGCGGGTGGACGCACCAGCCGTCTCGGTGAGAGGGGCCGCCGAGGCGACCGCAGCCGAAACGTCAGGTGAACGCACACTGGGAGGGGGCACAACCGTGAAAGATAGAAACTGCCGGCGCACCGCTCGACTGAGCGATAGTGCGCTGGCGAGTCTCGATCTCGGTGAGGGTGTCGACAAAGGCAGTGAGAGTGAGGTCACCCGGGTGCTGGCTAAGAAAGTGATCGCGGAGCACTAGCGAGGCGGTCTGGCAGGCGCATGGCGATAAAATAGAGCGTCATGCAGAAAGGGGGGGGAGCGCAGTGAGCTGGCGGCAGTGCTGGCAGTGCGATAGCGGGTCTCTAGGGCACGCAGGTGAGTGGCAAAGTCTGCGACGGTAGGGAAAGCTGCAAGGTCTGGGAAAAGCATAGGGAAGAGCAGGCGACCAGCAGAAGCAGACGCGGTGTGGGAATAGCGGGCAATAACAGCGTCTAAGTAAGCTTTGGCCGTCTCAATAGTAGCAAAACGCGGAGCGCTCAGAGACAGGGAGGGCGTGGCTAATGGCAACCTGAGCGACTGCATCGCGGGAGTCCCAGACCGCACGGGCAAGCGCAGCAGTAGAGAAGGTCTCCACGGGTCATCAGAGTGAGGGATCAGCAGGGAGGGGAGCAGGTGCGGGGGGGCGGGGGAGCAAGCCCGTCGACATGGACAACCAAAGAGTGGCCATCCTGCGGCTGACCTGTAAGGTGGCGGCGGAGATCGGAGAGCCAGGCGGCGAAGTCAACCGCATGGCCCTCGGCGGTCCAGTCGGAGCACGAAGTCCGCCATCGTGCAGGGTCAGCGGCACAGCTCCACAGGGAACACAGCGACGCAGGAACACAGCGACAGCCCCCTCCAGCACGGCGGCCGCGAAGCGCCTCAGCACGGGCGAGCAGAGGAGACGGAGCCCGAAGGCGGCACGCAGGACGAGCCGGGGCGAAGGGGCCAGGCAGGTGCGGTGGGGCCAGGCAGGTGCTGGCGGGGCCAGGCACGCGGCGGGGCCAGGCAGGCGCGGCGGGCCAGGCAGGCGCGGCGGGGCCAGGCAGGCGCGCGGGCCAGGCAGGCGCGGCGGGCCAGGCAGCGCGCGGGGGGCCAGGAGGCGCGCGGGGGCCAGGCAGGCGCGGCGGGGCCAGGCAGGCGCGGGGCCAGGCAGGCGCGGCGGGGCCAGGCAGGCGCGGCGGGGCCAGGGAGGCGCGCGGGGGCCAGGCAGGCGCGGCAGGGCAGGAGGCGCGCGGGGCCAGGCAGGGCGGCGGGGCCAGGCAGGCGCGACGGGGCCAGGCAGGCGCGACGGGGCCAGGCAGGCGCGCAGGGCCAGGCAGGGCGCGGGGCCAGGCGCGGCGGGGCCAGGCACGCGGCACGGCCAGGAGGCGCGGCGGGGCCAGGCAGGCGCGACGGGCCAGGCAGGGCGCGACGGGGCAGGGGCGCGACGGGGCCAGGCGGGCGCGAGGAGCCAGGCGCGCGAGGGCCAGGCAGGGCGCGACGGGGCCAGCAGGCGCGACGGGGCCAGGCAGGGCGCGACGGGGCCAGGCAGGGCGCGACGGGGCCAGGCAGGGCGCGACGGGGCGCGGGCGCGACGGCCAGGCAGGGCGCGACGAGGCCGAGCGGGCGCGACGGCCAGGAGGGCGCGACGGGCTAGGGCGGCGCGACGGGGCCAGGGGGCGCGACGGGGCTAGGAGGCGCGACGGGGCCCAGGAGGGGCGCGACGGGGCTAGGGGCGCGACGGGGCTAGGGGGCGCGACGGGCCCAGGAGGGGCGCGACGGGGCTAGGAGGCGCGACGGGGCCCAGGAGGGGCGCGACGGGCTAGGGTGGCGCGACGGGGCTAGGGGCGCAACGTGGCCCAGGAGGGGGCGACGTGGCTAGGAGGCGCGACGTGGCCTAGCTAGGGTACGGGCGGAAGCGGTAGGTGGGGGATGCTAACCTACGCGTGATACCATGTTAAAGTGAGAACGAATGATAACTAGAAGTGGAAACCTAGAACAAATACTAGTTGGTTGTACTCACTAGAAGCATACCTCAGTCTAGCCTATAACTTCTACATAGATAATATGTATAAGTTGACATAAAGATCATCAGCGACACTGTGTACAGCTAGGTCTCGTTCCTGTAGCCTCTCACTTGCTAGGACCTTGATTGTGTACAGAGCTTCATATATATTACCCTGACTGGCCTTGTGGCCTCTTCCCAGTGGCTGGACTAGTAGTGCCATCCTGGTCTTTCTCTTGCCTTGTCTGTACTTGTTTGACTGGTCTTTTAGACCCTTTCCTCAGAGGCTGGACTAGTAGTGCCACCCTGAGCTGTTTCTCTCATCGGGCACTGCCCCTATCCAGTCTAGGTGGTGTGGCAAACATATATTGTATGTTCCTGTAGACTATATAGGGTTGTGCCTTAGGGAGTACAACCCATTAGGTTATATTCCATTGTACGGTACGCCTTGTTCTAGACATTCTTTCACTTGGACACTTCATGTTCAAATTATATTTTAATATAATTGTTAGGCTTGGTAGGTTACCGAACCTTACTGTAGAGGGTACAAACCCTCCTTGTACTCTCTCTCTTCCTAATCTAATTCTCTTCTCTCTCGACACTCTCGTCAACTTCCTAGCTAAACCCTTGGCCGCCATTTCATGGCGGCCTCCTCTGTTTTCCTAGTTCAGACTTTAACATGGTATCGAGAGCGGGATGCCCTTCCTGGGCCTGCTCCCCTCCGTGCTTTCCGCTGCGTTCTCGTGCGTTCGTCGCTCCTCCCGTGCCGCCGTGGCGGCCATGTCGCATGGCTGCCACGTCGAGCAGCCGTGCTGGGCTTGCCGCCCTGACGTGGCGGCTCCGCCGTTCCACCTCCCCGTCGCGCCCCTCCTGGGCCCTGCCGTGCCTCCTATCCACGTCGCGCCCCTCTTGGGCCCTGCCGTGCCTCCTAGCCCAGTCGCGCCCCTCCTGGGCCCCGTCCCGCCTCCTCCTCCTGCCAGTAAGCGCGCGCCTATGGCGCCACGCTGAAGTCCTGCAGCCCCACCACAGCAGCCCCACCACCTCTCCCTCCCCTGCATCTCCTCCTGCTCCTGCCGTAGCTGCTGTCTTCGGCTCGGTCGTCGCCAGCCCGTGCCACACCGCCGAGAGCCCTCAGCCGCCGCAGTCGCCGCCTGTCCTCATCGACACAGCCGCCTTGAGCACGAGCTCCGCCGCTGTCGTCATTGAGGCCGCCCAGATGCGGCCAGCTGCCTCTCGACCGGGGGTGTCATAGCCTAGCACGAGAGGTCGATACCCGGCTGCTCACGAGAATGAGGGTGTCCGGGGTTAGGGGGTGTGTGTGTGGGTTGTGTGGGTTTGCCACTACCAAGCCTAGGGGGTGTGTTCAAATTATATTTTAATATAATTGTTAGGCTTGGTAGGTTACCGAACCTTACTGTAGAGGGTACAAACCCCTCGTACTCTCTCTCTTCCTAATCTAATTCTCTTCTCTCTCGACACTCTCGTCAACTTCCTAGCTAAACCCTTGGCCGCCATTTCATGGCGGCCTCCTCTGTTCTTCCTGCTGCTAGAGTTGCTGCTGCTGCTGTTGCTGCTGCTGCAGCTCCTGCGTCTGGCATGCGGGCTGCTGACATGGCTTGTTGCAACTGAATTCTCCATCAGACAGCACCTCGAGACATTTGCCACGGGAATAACTTCTCAAGCCCAAGGGTCGATGCAGTGACGAGGAAACCCTTGGGGCTCTTGGGGTCAGCGACTCAGCTGGTTGCCTCAGCACCAGGGTGGCTTGCCTTTCCTGCAAATACCTGTGCCTACACAGTATGCCCTAGAGGAGGGGGAGGAGGAGGGAGGGAGGGAGGGAGGGAGGGTGGGAGAGAGGGCGGGAAACATAAGGAGGCAGGGAAGGAACGAGGAACGAGGAACGAGGAACGAGGAACGAGGAACGAGGAACGAGGAACGAGGAACGAGGAACGAGGAACAACATTCATATCCTGAGCATTCTGCATTCTCACTCCCTCTGAATGCGAGGCACGAGAGGCAGGCGAATGAGAAGCACCGGGGATGAGAGACATGGGAATGGGGAGCAGGGGGGATGGGGAGCAGGGGAATGAGAGGCGTGGGGGAAGAGAGACAGGGGAATGGGGAGCAGGGGGATGGGGAGTAGGGGATGGGGAGCAGGGGAATGGGGAGCAGGGGGATGGGGAGCAGGGGGATGGGGAGCAGGGGAATGGGGAGCAGGGGAATGGGGAGCAGGGGATGGGGAGCAGGGGGATGGGGAGCAGGGGAATGGGGAGCAGGGGGATGGGGAGCAGGAGGATGGGGAGCAGGGGGATGGGGAGCAGGGGATGGGGAGCAGGGGGATGGGGAGCATGGGGGCAGGGAATGGGGAGCAGGGGATGGGGAGCAGGGGGATGGGGAGCAGGGGAATGGGGAGCAGGGGATGGGGAGCAGGGGGATGGGGAGCAGGGGATGAGAGACAGGGGAATGGGGAGCAGGGGAATGGGGAGCATGGGGATGGGGAGCAGGGGAATGGGGAGCAGGGGAATGGGGAGCAGGGGGATGGGGAGCAGGGGGATGGGGAGCAGGGGGATGGGGAGCAGGGGGATGGGGAGCAGGGGGATGGGGAGCAGGGGGTGGGGAGCAGGGAATGGGGAGCAGGGATGGGGAGCAGGGGAATGGGGACCATGGAGATTGAGGAGGGGGAGGAGATATGATATTGTAGGAGGGCACCAAGTATGGGTTCACAGCAGGTTTAGATTGGGAGGAGGGGGATGAGAGACGATGGGCGGCCCGAGATTACAGGGAGGGAAGATGAGGGCCGGGGGGAGATCGGTCTTCACGACGAATCCAGGCAGCAGATCTCGAATCTCATTAGTTCACTCAGCGGAAGGCGTTCTAAACTGTTACCCTTCCTCTGCATTTAATTTCTACGCTTAGAATGTCCATACACCATTCTAACCACCCCCTCAACCTTCCCCCCCCCCCCCCTTCCTCTCTCCCCGTGCCCCTACCCATTCCCCCATCCATCTGTCTGCCCTTCCTTCCGCCATCCCACTTCTGTTTACCTGAGATTTGCGCTCGGACTTCAACACTTCGAGCGAAATATCTGCTCGGGTCAACACTTTACCCTCAATCATCGCGAATGGTGTCTCCTCGCCGATCGTTTCCCGCTGCTCCTGGCTGCCCGAACAATATCCCCTATCCGTCAATCTTCTCTTCATAGATCATCGCGAGGATAATTTCGGCTTCCCGCCGAGCAATATGCTGCCCGGTCTACAAGCCTCACGCTTCCAGAGTCGTGCTATCCCACGCAGTGTGAGAAGGCCTACTTGGTCGATACGCGCAAGGCCCATGACTCTCAAATTCCGCCATAGTGGGAGAAGAACAAGCAGTGGAAAAAAAATCGATGTGGAATATTTAGGGCTGACAGATGCGACCCTGACGAAAAGCAGATTCGAAGTGGAACCATTATGCGAAGTGCGACGAGATGCAAGTGTCAAATGCGACGAAAATCACAAGGGGAGCCGAAAACAACCGATCTGAACCCGACCAAAAGTGACGCAATGAAGCAATAGTGCTGCTCCTACACTAATCACTCCCTAATTGGACCACCTATTCTCGCGAGGCCTCTAATTTCCGCACAGCCATGAAGTGTCGGAACCCTAGATTAGCCTCCTAAATAGCCTGGTTACCAAGACACGTTACGCACAACAATGGTTATACGTACCTAACAAGGTAGCTCAATATCCTCCCAAATCGAGGAACTTTGTAGTGAAGCACAAACTCAACCTGGACAACCTCGTGCATCCCCCAACCAAATTCACTGGATACCAAAAACCACCAGTCTCTGTTCGAAGCATTCGCGAAACCAGCAGTTCGCAAATCACAGCTGTCGCCGTGGCGTACGTCTGTAGGCCAAGGAGATCTTCGCGAACAACCTTGCCCATTCAACTTTCGCACCCATCAGCTTCCCTGTGTGAAACCGCGACTCGATTTCACAAACCCAAACTTCAGCCTTGGCAAATTCCGTCCATGGATCTGTCGCCCATAAATTGCTCCAACTGAAGTTCTAACAATCGTCCAGCAAGTTCCCAGCTCTCCCAAGCCAACCTTCAGCAGTCAGCCCACATATACTCGGCTTGATCTCCAAGCTCCCACCATCATCATGGCTGCTCTTTCCTCCGCCACCGCGGCTTCCGCCGCTTCCGCCTTCGCGGCGTCGAGCGCCGAGCTCGCGGCGAAGGTGAACGATGTGGAGAGCCGCGTGACGATGCGCAAGACCGTGAAGGCCGCGGACAGCCTGAGCCAGTGGTACGGCCCCGATCGCAGCCTGTTCCTGGGCCCCTTCTCCTCGCCTCCCTCGTACCTGAAAGGCGAGTTCCCTGGCGACTACGGGTGGGACACGGCGGGCCTGTCGGCTGACCCCGAGACGTTCGCGAAGAACCGCGAGCTGGAGGTGATTCACTCGCGCTGGGCGCTGCTCGGCGCGCTTGGCATCGTGTTCCCCGAGCTTCTGGCGCGCAACGGCGTGCCGCTGGGCGAGGCGGTGTGGTTCAAGGCGGGCGCGCAGATCTTCAGCGAGGGCGGGCTCAACTACCTGGGCAACCCCAGTCTCATCCACGCGCAGAGCATCCTCGCCACGCTCGCCGTCCAGGTTAGTCAGAGACAATGGTTTCGCCTTTCTATTTTTTCAATCTCTGCCGTCGATCGTCGTTCAGGATCGCCCCGACGCTTGCTCTCTCTCACATTAAACACGCTCAGTTTCTCTTTCCCCAAGTCGCTTCTTTCCTCACTTGATGAACTAAACCTCGGATCGGCGTAACGCACACGTTTCTGACTTTATGCCCTTTTGTAACATGGTAACCGACGGCCTCATGCAGGTGGTGCTGCTGGGGCTGGTGGAGAGCTACCGCGTGGGCGGGCTGGAGGGATCCAGGAGGTGGACGACCCGATCTACCCGGGCGGAGCGTTCGACCCGCTGGGGCTGGCGGACGACCCCGACGCGTTGCGGAGCTGAAGGTGAAGGAGCTGAAGAACGGGCGGCTGGCGCAGGTGGCGGTGCTGGGCTTCTTCGTGCAGGCCATCGTCACCGGCAAGGGGCCCCTCGAGAACCTCGCCGACCACCTCGCCGACCCCGCCGCCAACAACGCCTGGGCCTACGCTCAGAACTTCGTGCCTGGTGCCTAGAATACTCTGGATTTTCGTGGTTGGATTCGTAATGGGGCTTTGCTGTGATGACACATATTTGTACAGCCAGTGTTGGTATGTATATTTCAATAAGTATTCAGAAGGCGTGCAGTACCTTACCGAATCATGTTGTTACAAATCGGTGGTGCAGAGCGGTTCTAGGACAAGGGTTTCATAATTTTGGGGCAGGATTTCTCAAGTGACTGGGCTGGGTGACTGGGCTTCCTTCGTCGAACTCTTCTAGCAAACACCTAATTGGAAACTAGTCAGGTTTAGCCTTGTAGTTGAGGCAGACCTAACTTAATATTGAAAGGTAATCATTATCTCCTACTCTTACGATGTCAGTCGAATCGCCAGTCCAACAGCTCCCGACGATATGCTTTCTTGAATCTTTTACGCTCTAGTTCGATCTGATGGCCTGTCGGAGCGCGCTCTCGTCTGCAAGCTTTGGCATCGCGTCGCCCGAGAATTGCCCGAGAATACAAGATCTGCCTGAGGGGGTCGGACGGCTGGTGGCGCTCGAGGAGGTCAAGATCTCACAGATGAATGGCTGAAATCTCTCCCTCCGCTGCTGCTTGAGCTGCCCGACTGTGGGTACTGGAGGTGCGAGTGTTGTAAGGGCTGACTGCTTTGCTAGGGGATGAAAAGTTGGGAAAACGGACTGCCGGCAGTGGTTCAGGTGTTCTCATTAAAAATAAAGGGGGTTACAAGTCATATAGCAATTTCTAAAGCCGAAGATGAGAATTTCGGTATGAGCGTTGCGCTATTATGACATAGTAGCGTTTAGAGGTATAGAAGAGAAAAGAGAGAGAAGAGAGATATAGAAGGAAAGGGAGAGGAGATAATGGAAGAAGAAGTTAGCAGAAAGAGTGGGGGAGAAGAGAGCGAGAAAGAGGAGAGAAAGAGGAGAGGGGAAGGAGGGAGGGGGGGGGGGTGTGACTGTATTAGAGGGACATCATGGGACCTAACAAAGCAACAGCCCACGCGCACAGCGCGGGCACAGCGTCTCAAGCACGGCCTATATATGTTTTTTTTACACATATGCATCATACATATACTGCATGTCTGCTGCACTCTCGAAGCACCCTGTGATGTTGTGCCAACTCCCCTGCCCAGCGCCCAAAGGTACAGGTGCTGGCATCCATCCATTGTCGGAGCCGCCCAGCTGCCGCACTGCATGCTGCATGATCACATTTGCCTGCGCCCGCTGCAGTGCCACGGAGAGACGCGTAGTGAGGCTCGTCTCAAATATCCGTGCCGACCCGTCATCCCCTGCCCCCGAATCTCTCCTCCGCCGTGCTGTCCGCGATGCACACAGCCCTAGGAACTGCCGCAGTGGCTCACTCAGGCACCCAAAAGTCTCCACTACGCAGGCGTAGAACTCTGGATCCGGCTGCACCCCCTGTAACACCGGCCTCCAGTGTCGCAGCTTATCCTGCACCCACCTAGCTGCTGCGCCGCCAATCTGAGTGGGTGCCATCCGCCTGAACTGCGCATTCCCCTCCCGCTGTGGGTCTGCCACCGAGACGTCTACAATCACCATCAATGCATCTCGCGGCGCCCTGCAGGTGAGGTCGGGAATGCGGGCGGGTGCCCCTATGCGGCCTGTGCGAGCGGCTGGCGTCTGCTGTGCTGCGGCGGGCTGCTGCTCTGTCTGGTCCCCTGATGCCCCCTCTCTGGTCGTCGTGGTCCCCCTCCCAACTCCCCCTCTCACCCTCCCTCTCCTCCCTCCGCTCTCCCCTCCCCACTCCCCTGCCACCCCGCCCCTTTCGCCATCTCCTCTCCCCCTCCCGCCCCTCCCCTCCCGCCCTCCGTCCCTCCTATACCCCCGCCCACTACTGACCTCTCTAGCCCACCCTCGCGTGTCCTCCCCTCCCGCGTGCGCCTCTCCACCCGCCTCGCTCGCGAAAGTGCACCCGCCTCGGTGGTGGCCCTGCCCAAGAGCCCGTCCCCTGTCTCCTGCTGCTGTCCCGCTGGGCCCCCTGCTGCGGCCCTGCCTGAGCTCCCTGCGGCTGCTGTACCTGCCCCTCTCCCCCGCGCGCCGCTGCTGCCCCTCTTCGCCCACCCTACCGCTGCTGCTGCTGCTCCTCCTCCCGCCAGCTCTCTCCCGTGCCCTGCTGTTGCTGTTGATCCTCCCTGCCGAACCGCCGCTGCTGCCCCTCCGGCTCCTCCTCCGCCCCCTGCCTCTCTCCCTCCTCACCCGCCTGCCTCTCCCCCCTCTCGTGATCCCGCCGCTGCTGCCGTCCTGTCTGTCCTGCCCGCAGGGAGTCCGCGTAGGGTACCGCCGTAAGCCAAGCTCCCGCACCTGGACCCTGAAGGGATGTCAAACGGGCAAGATGCAGGGGATCAGTATGACGGGCACGTACCGACTCCAAAGCGTGCGCCTCGATGTGTCTGCTGGCCTCTTTGAAAAGGCCGTCCGGTGCTCCTGTCGCGCAAGAAGGCCAGGCCGGCATGAGGCGTAGGACGTCTGCCGGCAGGGCCTCCTGAGCCATCATGATGTGCGGATCGATCTGGACAGGCTCACCTGATGCGAAGCTTTGACGGAAGCCCTCCCCCACCGACGGCAGCGAGCAGAGAATCGGTGCGCACTGCGCCCACGAACAGAGATAACTCACCGAGGCGATGCGCTCCATGCGTCGGATGCCGAAGCCCCCGAGGCGAATCGGGAGAAAAGCCTGCTCCAGGGCTGCCTCGCAGATCGCATCCCTCTCCCTCCACGTACCTCGAACGAGGAGCTGCTGGAAGGTCGCTCCAAGCGCGTGTCCCACCCTGCAAAGATGGCACGTACCTCTGGTGATGGGGGGACTGTCCACGCCAAGTACTGCGGACGTGTGCTGACACACGCGGAGAGCAGGGGCGCCGCTGTCTGTGGCTGCCGCAGCCTGGGAGCCACAGCAGCACCCCAGCCATCCTCTCCAGTCGGTCGCGCAGGCTGGTCCTCACAAAGGTATCGGTGCCGACCGGAACGCCCGTCACGGTGAGCCCCCGGCGTGCGACCTCGATGCCAAGACCGGTGAAAGCCTGCACCTCGCTGGGCAGGATCGCGGACGTGTGATGAACAAGGCACTTGTGCGGCTGGACAGCAAGGCCCAACTCGCCCAAGCGCCTCACGACCTCAGTGAAATGGTGCAGCACCCTGTCTGGAGGGCCCACGAGGTAGGTGTCGTCGGCGTACGACCAGAGCTGGACATCACCACCTGCCAGGACGGGCTCCAGGGCGAGGCGCTGCGTGAGTGCGTAGAGAAACGGGCTCAGCGGATCTCCCTGCCGGGTGCCGCGCTCCGAGTGCATCGTGGTGACTCCCCTACCGGCCCGATAGATCAGATCGGACGGCGTGCCGTAGAAAAGACGAATGAATGGGATGAGACACCTGAACTCAGGGCTGGCATGCAGTGCCTGGAACAGGACGTCGCGAAAGAAAGAGTTAAAGGCGTTGGCCACGTCTAGCTGCAGAACCACCCAGCCTGGGTGGTCCGGCTAGAGCACGGACGACGCCTCTAACGGTGACCTCTGTGCCACACGTGACCCCGACTCCGAACTGCTGTGACGCGAGGAACACTCTCGCCATCTGGTCGCGGAGTTGGAGGCAGACTGCGCGGGAGAGGACGCGCACGAGCACCTCTCCAATGGCGATCGGCCGCACGTCCCCGTTCGGCTTCGCGAGAGCCACGAGGGTGGACGAAGCCAATAGAGAGCGCGCAGCTGAGGGGCAGCGTCCTCCGAGCCAGAGCTGGTATACAGACAGCAAGGAGGGCAGGGTATGTGGGAACGCCCAAAAAGGTGTCGCGGAGGTGTTCCGCCACCCATCCGGTAGGTCCTCCCGACGAGCCCCGCGATGCAGTGAAAATGGCCTGGCGCAGGTGGGTGGCCGAGAGCACGAGGCCGCCCTCGTGGAAGGTGGAGAGCCACTCCGGTAGAGGCGCTCCGCACTAGGGTGCTTAGCCCGTAGGCTATGCACCGTGCGATCCGTGTCTGGAGCCGCCTCGGCCGACTCCAGTGCCGCGCACGCACGAGATGTCTCGTTGCACGCTGCCAAGCGTAGGCAATGCGCAATCCGACGCTCGTCTCCCGACGTGGCGGTGCCGGGGGTGCGACGTGATGTGCGGGTGGGCAGGGGCGTGCGACGACGCAGCGCGTCAGAGAAGAGAGGGTCCCACTCACCTCGGAAGAAGCGTGCGATGCGAGCCGCGATGGAAGCTGTGTGGCCCCGCTCTGGTGGAGTGGCCGGCGCTAAGAACAGCGTCGGCACCGCCGTAAACAAGAAGTGGGGCCCGTCGGCGTCCGGATACTGCTCCATACGGGCGGTGATCGCACGGAGGACATCAGAGATGCCTCCGCGGACCCTCGGCGGGATGCGCCGGAGCGGGCGAGCATGCGTCCGGGATGGGGAGAAATACTTCCTCCAATCCACAGAGTCCAGCTGTGCCCACTGCATGTCGGAAAAGACGGGGACAGATGAACCCGGACGTGAGAGTGACCCGCCGACCGAGGCGGCCTCCTGGCGGGCCTGCACATGGCGTGCCTCATTGCTCGGGGTGCAGTGAGGTGTGTGGTGTCGGAGAGCTCTATCGTCCGCCATGAGGTTAAGGCACGTGGGACATCTCACCTCATGGGCTGGCGTGGACTCGTCCGCGTGATCGGTGTGGGCGGTCTCGCCCGAGCTGGCGGTGGAGGCGGCCGGCTCGACAACCGGGTCCGGTCGATAGTCGCCCGGCATTGGGGAAGGAGGCTCACCTGCCACCTGGGTTCGGACGGGGGTCAGCGGCGGCGGCGATGTCGCAAGAGGGGGAGAGGTCGACGGGGGGCCCGAGGGCCTAGGTGCGGCCCCTGCATCCTGAGGGGAGGGGAAAACACCGGTGGCAGGGTCGGCCGCGGGTGTCAAGCTGTGTGCTGGTGTGGGTGGGGGGTGAGGGTCTATAGCACTGGGCCGCGAAAACGCTCCTCCTGGATGTGAGCTGGGAGGGGGGACCATAGGAGCCTGAGATGTGGCCGTATGGGGTGGGGGGATGGTGGCAGGGGCAAGGGCTGCATCAGGCTCGAGGGGAGGGCCAGAGTGCGTGTGTGCTGACTGAGCGTAGGTACGGTCGCCTGGAGGCGTGGTCCTGCCTGGGCCAAGTGGGGGGCCAAGGGGCGCGTCTGAGTCGTCGATAGCCATCCGCTCTGGTGCGAGGGCTGTGGAGGGAGATAACGGGGGGCGGCATGGGGTCGTCGGCCGGGTCGCTCGCGGCCCGGGGTGCTGGGCCTAGGGGCGGCGCAGAGGGGTAGCAGATATGCTCCAGATCCCGAGCAGGTCGGCGACTGCCGCCTCCGTCTCCCAGTCCGCCCCTGTGACTGTCCGCCTGTGGGTGGGGGAAGGAGGGCGGGTTGGTCGGTCATGGTGGGTGGGCCGCCTTGGCCTGGACCTGGGTGGAGGAATGTGGGCGGGAGGGGGGGAAGAGATGGGAGGGGAGGTCGACGCTGGGGGGGGATGTAGGGCTGCTTGGGAGGTGCTGGTGCCGCTCCCTCCGCCTCTGGATCGATGTCCATCTCGGCTGAGCTCGTGTCCGTCTGCCCTGGCGGCCGAGCTGTCCCCGATGCCCCTTTGGTCTTGCTCCCCTTCCGGCGACCTGTACCGGGGCTGCCAGGTCGTCCCACTGAGGTCCGCAGGGTGACCACCCCCTGCTGTGGTTGGGGGTGGGAGGGCTGGGAGGGTGAGGGGGCCTGGTCGCCGGCAACGGGTGACTGCGTCGGGTGAGCGTGCGCTTGCGCTTGCACGCCGAGCCGTCCTGGGGTGGGGCTGGGGCGAGTGAGGGAACGTGGGGAAGGAGACGAGTGGTAGCGGTGGTGGGATCGGCCGCACCGCTCTCGAAACACATCCCCGGGAGTCGGACGGCTGGGAGACAGCTAAAAGGGTCCGCGTCGGAGTCATCGATCACCATGCGCTCCGATGTGAGGGCGGTGGACAGGGGGGAAGGGGGGGCATGGGAGATGTCTGGAGCAGAGTCCATGGCGCCCCCCCCACCCGACCCGGACAAGCGGGCGCAGAGGGGGTGGCGGACGTGTCCCATATCCTTAGAAGGTCCGCAACTGCCGCCTCCGTCTCCCCATCTGCCCCCTGCGACTGTCCGCCTGTGGGTAGGGGGAGCAGGGCAGGCTGGTTGGTCGTGGTGGGCGAACCACCGTGTGCCCTGACCTACGTCGGAGGTTGTGGACCGGAGGGGGACAAAGAAGTGGGTGGTGGGGACCGACGCTGGGGGGGGATATAGGCTTGCTTGCGAGAGGCTAACGACACCTCTTCCGCCTCCGGTTCGATTTCCATCGCGGATGGGGCATCGGCGGCAACCGTCTGGTAGGGGGCCAAAGGCGGGATGGGGGGGTGACAGGGGAGTGGGGCCTGGGTGGGGTGAGGGAGGGAGACCGTCCGAAGCTCGCCATCCTGGTTATGGGAGGGCAGTGGGTGGCGGGCCGGGGGCAATGATGGGGTCGCCTGAGGGGTGGTGGATGGTAAGGGCTGCACGCCAGCAGAGGCAGGAGTCGTGTCCGGCTGCTCCGAGCGCCGGGCTGCCCCGGGTGTCCCCTTGCCCTTGCCCTTCTTCTGGCGACCTGTGTGGGGTTGGGCAAACTGTCCAATCAGCGGCTGCTGTGTGACTGCCCCCTGCTGTGGGTGAGGAGTGTGAGAATGGGGCAGCTGGGAGGGTGAGGGGGTGTGGCCGCCGATGGCCGCCTGCCGCGATGGGCTAGCCTGCGTATGGATGGCGGCCTGCCTTGGGGCGGGTGCAGATGGGGACAGGGGGGGAAAGCGAGGGGTGGTGGCGGAGGTGGAAACGGCAGCACCATCCGCGATGCCCCGCCCTCCCCCGACACCTTCCCCGTCTCCTTCCCCCTGGGCGTCTGCCGACATCGCTGCCTGTGCGGAGCGACGGTAAGGGGGGATGTAGGGTTGGGAGGAGACATCATGCAGGTCCCCTACTCCCATTTTGTCGACGTCCATCGCGGATGGGTGGCTCGCTGCGACCACCTGAATACTGACGGGCAAGGAGTGTGTGGGGCAGGAAGGGGGAGGGTGAGATGGGGGGGTCGCCCTCGCCTCGCCCCTGTTCGCGCTGATGGGCCGGGCGGGAGTGTGAGGGCAAGGCAAGAGAGGTGGTTGGGCAGTAGGGTAAGGGTTAAGCGTGGGTGGGACGCTCAAGGGAGGGGGTGGGAAGGTTGGGTGCCCCGGCGCTGGGCTGGAGGGTGTGTGAGACGGAAGTGACAAGGGAGGGCCCAAGAGGGAGGCACTCCCATGGTCGCCTGCCGTGCGGGACATGAAACCTGGGGGCTGCACGAAAGGACGCGATGGGAGTTCCGGCTGGATTGCCAGGGAAAGGGGGCGGGTGGGGATGCGTGGAAGAGGGAGGGGGGGGGCGGGGCGGGCAAGGTGGGGCCCACGGCCGGGAAGGGAGGCAGAGTGGGCGCCGAGGGACCCCCGCCTTGCCCGAAGCTTAGCTGTGGGGCTTGGGAAGTGGGATCAGCCGGGGTGAGACGGCGAGGGCCGAGAGGGAGTTGATTCGGGTTGCTCCCCCTTGCCAAAGGTGCACCCCGCTCACCGTTCCTAAGGGAAGCGCCCGTGTGGCCGACAGGGTGTGTGCCCTGTGCCGGGCGGGAGGCACCTGGGGTGGAACAGGGTGGGGGGCGGACTGACGAAGGGTGTTGGGCAAGAGCCGCCCCTCCTTGTGCTACCCAAGTCGAGGCGTCCGGCGCGGCAGCCTGCGTGGGTGGGGGGGGGAGGGAGCAACCCGCCCGGCTGTTGTTTGTGATCCTGGCGTCGGCGCGAGGGCTGGTGGGGGAGAGCATGGAAGGGTTGAGTCGACCAAGATATATCCGGCGAGCGGGCCATCATTGTCCGTGCCATCCTCGGCGGCCGCCTCGTGGGGCACACTCGGCTGTAAGGGGAGGGTGTGGGGGGAGAGGGAGTGGTGAGACTGCGTCCCGATCATTGGCTCGGGTGTACAGGGGTCCGCCAAAAACGCCAAGGCTTGGGCCGCCCCGCCCATAGCCCTGGGTTGTAGCCCACGGCGAGGGCCCTGCGCCGCTGGTGAAGCCCCTGCATGCATGGGATTGGGAGTAGGGGGGGGGAAGGGGGGGACGGGGGACCGCAAGGGAAGTAGGGGGAGGAGGGGAAGGAGGGGGGGGGAGGGGGGAGATGGGGGTGGTGGGAGGGGATGAGAGTCTCTTCCGGCCCAGGTGCTGCCCTGTGTCCGGCCTCCTTAGCCCTCGTCCCAGTTACTGCCTTACCTTCAGCCGCTCCGGCTGCTGTCTCTCTCACCACACTCCTGCTGGAGCTGCCGCAGCTGCTGCCCTTCCTGCAGCGGCTCCAGCTGCCCTCTCCCGTGCAGCACCTCTTGCCGCTGCCCGTGGTGCTGCTGTTGCTGCCTTCCCTGCTGCCGCCCCAGCTGCCCTTCCTGTTGCTGCCCTCCCGCAGCTACCCCGGCGGTTGTCTCCCCCCTCGGCACGTCCTGCTGATCCTGCTGCTGCCTTCCCTGAAGCCGCTTCCGCTGCTGCCCCCGGTGCGGCACCCCCTGCTGCCCCTTTTTCCGCTGACACCACCGCAGCCGCCGCCGCCGCCGCCGCCGCCGCAGCCGCCGCTGTCGCGGCCCTGCTAGCCGCTGCCTGCGAAACAGCGGGACCCATTGCTACTTTCCCTGCCGCTGCCCCGCTGCTGCCTTCCCTGCCGCAGCACTTGCTGCTGGTTTCCCTGTGGCGCTCCCCCTGGCTGCCTTCCCCGCAGCGGCCCCTACCTCTGCCTCCTCCGCTGCTGCCGCAGCAGCTGCCAGACGTGCATACATCCCCCCCCCGGTAATAGCCCGTGCGAGAGCGCGTACAATAGCTCCCTTTGCTGCCACCTCCTCCGCCGTAGGTAGCCTTGCCGCTGCTGCCACCTCCGGTGGCTCTCCTATCCCTGCCGCTCCAGCAGCCGCCCCTGCACGTGCTCCTGTTGCTGCTGCTGCTGCTGCTGCTGCTGCTTCCTCTGCCGTTGTCCCTGCCCCTACCGCCTAGCAGGGACTCCTTCGGCTGCTTCCCCGGCATCCACCCTAGCCGCTGCGGCGGCCCCCGCCATCACCGCCTCCGTGGCATCCCGAGCCCCGGTCGCTGCGCCCCTCGCAAGATCGCCTGCTGCTGCCTCCTCTGCTGCCTCCTCTGCGGTGGCAGCCCCAGCTACTGCTGCTGCCACCTTCTCCACAGCTCCCGCCTCTGCCGCCTCTGCAGGGCCGCCTGTTGCTGCTGCTTACCCCCAGATCAGCCCTGGCTGCCCCTGCGGCCGCTAAGGCCCCTGCTGCTGCTGCCTCTGCCGCATCCCGAGCCCGAGCCGATGCACCCCGTGCATGATCCTCCGCTGCCACCTCCGCGGAGGCCCCAGCTGTCGCCGCCGCTGCCCATGCTCCCGCTGCCCCTGCCTCTGCAGCAGCCCCAGCTGCTGCTGCCGCCGCAGCAACCACCCCCCGGCTGCTGCCACCTCTGGAGCGGCCACACCCCTAGCGGCCGCTGCCTCCGCAGGGTCTCCTTCTGCCACCCCGCTGCAGCCGGCCCCGATGCCCGCGCCTCTGCCGGTGCCGGAGCTGCTGCCACTTCTGCAAAGGCCTTTGCGGCAGCCCCCACAGCCGCCCCTCCTACCACGGCTGTCGTTCCTCCCCCTGCGGCTACAGCCTGTGCTGCTGCCGCCTCTGCAGCCGCCTTTTCCACATTCCCCCCTGCAGCCTCTCCTGCCTCTGCCTCTGCCGTAGCAGCCTCCGCTGGAGTACCCCCTGCGGTGACTCCTGCGGCAGCCTCCTTTGCCGCGGTCCCGATGGCTGCCACTGTTGCAACCGCCCCTGCTGTTGCCACACCTGCAGCCTCTCCTGCCGCTGCCTCCGGCGCCGCACCACATGCGGCCATGGACCGCGCATAGGCCCGGGCCATACCCCCTAATGCGGCCCTCTCTGCCCCAGCCCGTGCCACCTCCCCCTCCGCCTCCGCTCCAGTTTCCGCTCCTGCCGACCCTACAGCTCCGGTCGCTGGCTCCCTGCTGAGGACACGGCCTCGAGCCTGGCTGCACTAGGAGCGGGTGCTATAAGCTCGACTACATCATCATCCGAGTCCTTCGCGTTGTCCCCATCCGAGTCCCCAGCCTCGTCCCACTCTGAGTCCTCACCAGCCCCACCGTCCCTGCCGATCTTTCCCCTTCTGCCCTCTCCGTCACCCCCTCTTTCCCCTCCCACACCCCCATCTCCACTGCCACCTCTGCGGGACCCCCGGTGCTGCCGCATCCCCATCCCCTGCCACAGGCCCTGCTGCGGCCTCACCTGTGCCAGCCTTGCTAACTGTGGCCCTGGGTGTGGAGGAGGTGGGGGCTCTCCTGGTGCTAGTGTTGGCCTGTGGGAGTGGCGGAGGGGGGACAGATGACTTTTTGCGACCATGGGAGCGCGAGCGTGTGGCTTCGCGCTCCTGCTTCTCCAGGCGTGAGGCATGGCCTTCCTCCGCCTTCTCCCGTGGTCGTTTCTGGCCTCGCGAGGCAGAGCGCACCTGGTCCCCGCCCTTGCCGATGGTCACCTCGACTCGGGCTGGCGGGGCGATACTGTTGGGTGGGGGGATGGAAGGCGATGAGTAGGGGGAAGGGCGGCCACCGGCTCTGCCTGACCGGCAGAGTGCACCGGGGCCGCCCTCCCCCCCCTTGCAGGGGGTGTGGGTCATGGCCACGGGGGCTGCATGCTAGAAGAAGGGGAGGAGGGGGAGGCAAGGGGGGAAGGGAGGGAGGAAAACAGCGGGAAAAGAAGGTGAGATCAGAGAAACTGCGTGGAGTGGGGAGGGGGACAGGGGGGGGGAGGATAGGGAAAAAACAGGGGGCAGCGATTAGGGGCGGGTTATGGAGCTCGACTGTGGGGACGCGTACGGGGGGAAGGTGGGGAAACGGGGATTGGACAAGATGGAAAGAAACAGCCTGCAGGGAGAGGGGGGACGTGGAAGGGGAGGGGGGGGAAGAGTGAAGAGCACAGGGTGTGGGGCGGGAAGATTTCGAGGGAGGAAACTGACGTGTGATTTGGTGGGAGCAAGGAGGGGAAAGTCAAAGGGCAAGGGGCAGAAAAGCAGTGAGGGAAGGGGAGAAACGCACTGGACAAAGAGGCGAAGAGCAACGGGTAAGGGGGGGAAATCAGTGGGCTAGGGGGGAAAGTCGGTGGGCAGCGGGGAAAGAGTAGAGGGCAAGGAGGGGAACAGCAGTGGGCAAACGAGAAGAAGTGGTGGGCAAGGGGGGAGAGGCAGTGGGCAATGGGAGAGAAATCGTGGGCAAGGGGGGGAGAAGCAGTGGGCAATGGGGGAGAAGTAGTGGGCAAGGGGGAGAAGTCGTGGGCAAGGGGGAGAGGAGGGGAAACGGGGGAAAGGAGAGGAAAGCAGGATAGAATACGAGGGGGAAGCAACGGGGAACAGTAGGGGAGAGCAGGAGGGGACAAGAGTGGGGGAACCAAGGGGAGAAGGAAGGGAGGAACACAAAGAAAATGGGGGAATGTGGGGGGGAATTGGACAGTCAAAGGAGAGGGTCGGGAGTGGAGAGAGGACCGAAGGATGGGTGGGACCAAATGGGCCGCAAAACGGGCAGGAGGAAAAAGCAGCGGGCCAGGGGGTAAATAGCAGCAGGCAAGGGGGGAGAAGCAGCAGACCAGGGGAAAAGCAGCAGGCAATGTGCGAATAACAGCGGGCAGAGGGGGGGAAAGCAGGGGCAAGGGAGGGTAAAGCAACGGGCAAGGGGGGGAGAAGCAGCGAGCAAGGGGGAAAGAGGAGCGGCAAGGGGGGGAAAAGCAGCGGGCAAGGGTGGGAAAGGCCACAGGTATGGGGGGGGACAGCAGCGGGCAAAAGGGGGAACAGCAACGGACAGGGGGGGAGATAACAGCGGGTAAGGGGGGGGAGGGCAGGGGCAAAGAGGGGAAATGCAACGGGCAGGGCAGGGAAAAAGCAGTGGGCGAGGGGTGGGGGAAGCAGCGGCAAAAAGGGGGGGGGGGAAACGGCAACAAGGGGTGCAAAGCAGCAGGCAAAGAGGAGAAAAGCAGCGGCAGGGGGGGGAAAACAGCAGCAAGGGGCGAAAAGCGGCGGCAAGTGGGGAAAAGCGGCGGGCAAGAAGGGGCGGGGGAAAAGAAGAGGGCAAGGCGCGGAAAAGCGGCGGGCAAGAAGGGGCGGGGGAAAAGAAGAGGGCAAGGCGCAGAAAAGCGGCGGGCGAAGGGGGGATAACAGCCGCAAAAGGGGGGGGGAACGGCGGGCGAAAGGGGGGGAAAAACAGCCGCCAAGGGGAGGAAAGGCAGCGGCAAGGGGGAAAAAAGCGGCAGCCAGGGGGGGAAACAGCAGCGGGCAAGTGGGGGAAAAGCAGGGGGCAAGTGGGGGAAGGCAGCGGGGAAAAGTAGCAGTGGGCAGCAAGGAGAAAAATAGAAGGCAAGGGGGGGGAAAAACAGCAACAAGGGGTGAAAAGCGGCGGGCAACGAGGAGAAAAGCAGCGGCAGGGGGGAAAAGCTGCGGCAAGGGGCGAAAAGCGGCGGCAAGTGGGGAAAAAGCGGCGGGCAAGAAGGGGCGGGGGAAATGAAGCGGGCAGGGTGGGGAAAAGTGGCGGGCGAAGGGGGGACAAATAGCCGCGAAAGAGGGGGAAAAACAGCGGACGAAGGGGGGAAAAACAGCCGCCAAGGGGAGGAAAGGCAGCGGCAAGGGGGAAAGGGCAGCAGCAAGGGGGGGAACAGCAGGGGGCAGGTGGGGGAAGGCAGCGGGGAAAAGTAGCAGTGGGCAGCTAGGAGAAAAATAGAAGGCAAGGGGGGAGCAGCAGTGGGCCAGGGGGGGAGGCAGTGGGCACGTGGGGAAGATGAGTGGGCAAGGGGGGAAAATCACGGGGCGCGTAGGGACAAGCAGTGGGCAAGGAGAGAAAATGAGTGGGCAAGGAGGGGAACAGCAGTGGGCCAGGGGGGGGAAAGGTGGTGGGCACGGGGGGTGGGATGGGGGAAACAGGGGGCAGGCAACCGGGGAACAGTGGGGGAGATAGCAGAGAACGGGTGTGAGGGGTGGGGGAGACAGGGAGATACTAGGGGGAAACTGGAGGGAGTGTAGGGGGAAGCATGGCGGGGAAGGAGGGGGGACCAGGGAGGGAGTAGGGGAAGCCCGGACAAGAAGTGCTGTTGAACAGGCAGGAAGGTAGGGGGGACGGCGAGCTGGGAAGGAAAGTACGGCGGGCGGGGAGGTCTGGGACAGCGGGTGGGCGATTGGGGAGAACAGCGGGCAGGGGAGTGGGGGACGACGGGCAGATAACGGGGGAACAGCGGGCAGGGAAGCGGGGGAGCAGCGGGCAGGGGAGCGGGGGAGCAGCGGGCAGGGAAGCGGGGGAGCAGAGGGCAGGGGAGCGGGGAAGAGCAGCGGCTAGGGGATGAAAGGTAGCGGCAAGGGGGGGAAAGCAGCGGCAAGGGGGGGAAAAGCAGCGGCAGGGGGGGAAAACGGCTGCAAGGGGGGGGGGGGGAACACAGCAAAGCAAAAGGCGAGGCGAGGGGAGAAAGCAGCGGCAAGGGGGGAAAGCGGCGAGGGGGGAAAGCAGCGGCAAGGGGGGAAAGCGGCGGGCGATGGGAGGAAAAGCCGCGGGCAAAAGGGGGAGAAGGAGCGGGCGAGGGTGGAAAAGCAGGGGGCAACGTGGGGAAAAACAGCAGCCGGGGGGGAAAGCCGCGGGCAAAGGGGGGTAAAAGCTGCGGCAAGGAGGGGGAAAAACAGCGGCCAAGAGGGGGGGGGGAGCAGCGGCAAGGGAGGGGGAAGCGGTGAGTTGGACAGAGGGCAAGGTGGCGTGCTGGGGAGAGGGGTTAGTTGCGAGCTGGGGAAAGGGGAAAGTGGCAAGCTAGACAGGGGGGGAAATGGCGAGCAGGGGGAAATGGCGAGCGGGGGCGGAGGGGACGTTGAGCAGGGAAAATGGGGGGGGACGGCGAGCAGGGTCGGAGGGGACGTCAAACAGGGGGATGGGGGACAACGTGCTGGGAAAACAGGGAGGGCAGGCAGGAAATGAAGAGGGACGGCGAGGTGGGAAGGGAGGGGCGGCGAGCAGGGAAGGGAGGGACGGCGAGCAGGGAAGGGATGGACGGCCAGCAGGGACGGGATGGACGGCGAGCAGGGAAGGGACGGGCGGCGAGCAGGGAAGGGACAGACGGCGAGCAGGGAAGGGACAGACGGCGAGCAGGGAAGGGAGTGACGCGTGCTGGGAGAGAGGGGTGACGCGCGAGCAGGGACGGGGGAAACGCCGGGCAGGAACGGATGGAAAACGGCTGGCAGGGAAGGAGATGAACGGCGGGCTAAGAAAAGGTAACCGCGGTGTCAGGCTCAGCCGTGGTTCTCACCTAGTTTCGCGCAGGAAATACAGGAAGGGTACACTAAGTAAGAGGGGGGAAATGACGTGGGTGCTTACCTAATGTCGAGCGCTTAGCGGGGGAGGAAAGGGCATCGTGAAAAACGATACCATGCAGAGGGACTATTTTAGGGTTAGGTCGCGTGGCGTGGTTCTAAGCTTTAGAAACTAGAAAGCTGAGAAGCGTGCGACGCGGCAGTCTTGGAGGGAGAGAGAGAGCGGAGTGGGAGGCGAGCGAGAGTGACGGGGGACTTTGCCGGGGTGGGATGGCGAGATCGACGGGGGTGGCGAAAAAATTGCTCGACACCGCAGGGTCGTGTTCGCCGCCGCTTCCGTCTCACCCGCTCCTAGCCGTTGCCGATACCTTCCCGTTACGCCTCCGATACAAACACTTGTAACATCCTATGACACAGTAAAGTGACGCGAGGGATGCCGAGGCGCGGTGGCGAGATCGAGGGGGTGGCGAAAAATTGCTCGACACCGCAAGGTCGTGTTCGCTGCCGCTTCCGTCTCAACCGCTCCTAGCCGTTGCCGATACCCTCCCGTTACGCAATCCGATACAAACACTAATAACAACTTATGAAACAGTAACGTGAACAGTCAGCATCAGCAGCGGCAGCAGCAGATGACTTTTGAGTCGACTCAAAAGTCATCTCGTTACAATGTCACACGGAACTTTCGCTTCAAGAAGAACCATTCTCGCTTGGAGGCTGCCGAAGAGAGCTGGAAATTTTCTTATTTCTGCTCATAAGTGTTAGACTACAGTGTATTTGTACTGTTTGTTTTATCTCTCTTTCCCTTGCCATCGTCGAGACCCCGCAAAGGAATGCCTCACGAGGAGTCCTCGAGGTGGTATTTATAGGCTAGCTAGTCTGCTTATTTCTTTGTGGTCTGAAGAAGGCTCTCGAGCCGAAACCGGTTACCATCAAAATCTTCACAAAGGTTTTTAAGCAAGCTCTACGCTCGTTTTACTTGAGCGTTTCCAAAGTTGCTGCCACGTAAAGACCTATGGCACCCAAGTAGTGTTCACTCGGAATTTCTCTCGATCCTACGATGACCAACTACAAATTCAACGCTACCAAAACAACACCAACAAGCACCAAGACTGACCGCGCTCCGACACCCCCGAGGCCAACAAGAAATTCACAGCGCATTGCTAATTTCAGGCAGGCTACTCGCAGGGATAAAGAGCAGGGTCCTAAATAGCAGATTTTTTTTGTCTGATTGTCTGATTTTCATACTGGTTTTTAGGGGTTTCTCTGATTTTTCAGACAACGGTTTGTAAAAACTCTGATTGGCCTAGACAAGCTTTTAAGATTTCTCTGAATTTCTCAGACTAGGTGTACCGGTTTCTCTGATTTTTAGACAAGTGAATCGAGTTTCTCTGAAACAGAGACATACATGTGTACCGGCTCCACACACACCCGTCACACCCCAAAGATTTCGGCTAAGTCCCCACACCAGAGACATTCCTCCCCACACAACCCTCGCATCCAAAAAAATCGGCTAAGTTCCCCACACCAGACACATTCCTCCCCACCCACACCCACACACCTCGCATCCCAAAAAAATCGGCTAAGTTCCCCTCACCAGAGACATTCCTCCCCACCCACACCCACACCCCTCGCACCCCAAAAAAATCAGCTAAGCCCCCCCCCCCCCCATCAGAGTCATCCCTCCCCATACCACTTGGGGGCGGGGGCAAACCCTGAAACGGCAGGGCCAAAAGAGAGGGTTGTCTGCACGTGACACGTCATGTGAGTCACATTGCCCCTAGGACCCGCTCGAAAAGTGTGCGTTCTTAGCGGACGCTCTCGAAACGTGCCAGCAGTCCTGTTGCGCACGTTTCGAAATCGGCTGGAAATCGTGCCCGAAATGAACTCCCGCCAAAAACGACAAATCATGGTTGACGAAAAGTACATACAGCGGGTATGCCATTATGTTCGTGACATTTTACTCCATATAATACTCCAAGGTCCGGAATTTGATAAGATCCACCACGATGTACTCCGTCTGTTCGGTATACATCTACTGTTAGACTTCGCTAAAAAAGCGCAAAAGAACATCGTGACCAATCACGACAGTCGCATAATGCCACCGACCATCGATTCTCGCCACCCGAAGTGGGTGCGATCGCAGCCTGCGAGCGTCGCCAACCAACCCACGAGTGCGAGCTCGGAAATTCCCCGTGAATTGTGCTTGGAATTGCTCGGCCAATACGCGCTTGCCAGGGCGATCCGACGTAAGCACGATGGACCGGGGGGGCGAACACAAAATCACAGACCCCTGTCCACCTAGCACTTTTGCATGCGCGCTGACATGGGCATGAATTTGTACCCCCTTTTCATCCATTGTCTTATTATTACGGCCCTATTCTAATCTTCGTCTCAAAAGCATTCGAGGCATTTTCCATATTTTAGAACCAATCACGTAAATATCCAGGCTTCCCGCGTGACACGAACAGGTCCGTCGCGAATACGAAAACACGACCCACGGTCCCTCAATCACCATTAACAACTGCACATTTCGAAAAGGGTTTTTCTCAAGGGGTTTTTTTCACTGTCGTTAAAACGTGTGACTGGATAACGAAACCGCTCAATTCAGTCGTCAAAATTTCGTTCCGTTAAGCCCTTTTCGTGAGACCACGAAAAGGGTTTTCCAAATTATTTGATTTGCGCGTTTTGGAGCATGCGTTGCTCGCGGGAAGGTCGAGAACGAGGTGTTACTTCTTTTGCCCACAATAATTCTGATCAGACGACAAATTCGTTGAGTGTTTTTTAAGAAGCCACATGAGCCCTCACATGACACGCGGCGAAATCGCTGGTAACCTGGCCCATTGGCCAATACGCAAAGGCACCCATCGTGAACAGAACGAGTAAAACGGCCTACGCCACCCCACCTAAAACCACTCGTGCTACTCGATTATCCATTTTGCCCGTTGTGAACCGCTCCTATTCGTCGTAGTCCATATTTGCGAGTCGCGGATTTGGAGCATAGAGCATACCCACTGTACACGACTTCGTCATATTCGGGCAGATTCGTCAATGCCGTGGCAAAAACAACGAGGCCTCCTAATACAGTAACTCCATTTCTTTCAGCAAGATCTTTTGGTTTTCGCTGCGCAGAGCATTTGTCGTGTCAAAGGCTGGATACAAGGCCGAGGCAAACATGCTCTCTTTGGTAAAAAAGGTGAACCTCGCGACATCTACATTGCCCGTAACATTTTTCTGAGCATGTACAGAGACGTAAAAAGCACGTCTTAGGGCAAAATGAACTAGCTGGACACGCCCTAAGTCTTCGTATGACGGTTAGATGGAAGTTCAAAGCCAACTCTGATTTTCAGACGGTCGAAAATCCTAGCAGAGTCGCTGGTTTGGACGCTTAGCGGTTTTGCTCGTTTGTAACCCGCAACCGCTAATTAGTCGAAGTGCTGCAAGTCTCATCATCTCATGCAAACAAACTATGCAAATACATTTCTCTGATTTTTTAAGACATTCGTTCTAGAATTCTCTGAAAAATCAGACAAATTTTTCCTACTTCTCTGATTGTGAAAAGTGCATCAGACAAAATGCTCAAACCTTGTCTGATTCCTCAGACATGTTTTTTTCCAAAAGAGAACCCTGATAAAGAGGTGGTCGTCTCATAAAAGGAGATACCCACTTCTCCTTCCGCTTCCCGTCATAACAAGGCTCGAGCTTTTTCCGAGGCTACTCTTGCTACGACAATCGACGCTCCCAGGGTTATTCCTGTGGCAATGGCTTTGCCCAGCTCCAGTTCGGTTCCCCGATAGGAAGCAGTTCAAGGATTTGAGGATATTCCTATTCCTCGCGACACTTTTATGTCGGACACCTTGGATTTTCTTGGTGCTTTTAACGATGATTTTCTCAAGAAACAAGCGACTCCTGCTCAGTTTAACATTTTTAAGAATCAGGCTGTTTCCGACTTTAAGAAGTTCTTTCTCAAGTACCGGACCCTGATGCAGCAGCACGCCTTCATGGTGGATCAGAAGAAAAACGGCATCATTCCGCATTCTATTCGGATCAAGCCGTTCACTTTTGTCTGCAATACCGAAGATCTTCGCCTCGAAGCCGATAAGGACCTCGAAGCCGCTAGATTGAAGTGTTGTCAGAATGCTCACAAAATTTTGATCGCGATGAAGAAGAAGGCTGATGACCAAGCTTATGGCGAGGCTACTGCTGTCCTTCAGTCGCTACAGAACAACCTCGACCATTTTATCAATTTTAACAAGAAGTCGGACCTTGGAATCAAGCATCCTAAGCTTTTCGACAACTTGGATTTTTTCAAGAGTCGCGTGATTTTGGAGTACCTGAACTCGATTTCAATGTTCTACTTGGACACTAATATGACTGAAACATTGCTGAAGCAGAAAAAGGAGGAACTTGACGCAACGAAGGCAGCCGCGATTGCTGAAGCTGAAACCCTTCCGCCAGGAAGTGGCGAAGATTTTGCACCAAAGTTCTAAACCGGCCACTGCTAGCAACGACAAGAGCCAGCGAGGTGCCAAGAAGAAGAATACTCCGAAGAGCAAGAATGGGGTTTCTATCAAGAAGAGCCCTGTTGCTGATCTCAAGTCCAAGAGGACTGGCACGCGTAATGGCAAGAAGCCGAAGCCGACGGAAAAAAAGAAGTAGATTTCTCCTGATAAGCATGCTGAGAAGACAATGGGAAAGTCATTTGCGAAGACTTCGCAGCGCACCCCTGGCAATCGTGGCAGTCATGCCGCAAAAAAACGGGGGAGGTGGAGATCGCGGAAAAACTGCTCGACGCTAGTTGATGATGTGCATGCGTACGCATTGATACTCTTCGGGCGACAGACGGAGTATCAGCTGCAGTGTCGAGTCACCAACCGCGGGATCCACAACTACAGTAACCATGTCTTCTCACGTCGCGAGCTGAATCTGCTTAGTTTAGGACTGAAGTATATACCCGTACCTGTCATCCGCATCATCCAGAGCTTAACGTCTTTCTTTCGCAGTGTTCGTACGATGTATGTGTTTAATGGAACTGACTCTTTTTATGATCTTTCAGGGTAGAAGTTACCCAAATGAACCAACTGGAATCCGCCGCTAGCCTCTTCGGAAATCGAGACGGCTTTGGCAATTTTTAAGGATGCAGCTTTAAAACAAGTCGCTGAACAAGATTTTTCGACACTCACCCGGAAATCGACGAATGTCATATCTACGCTTCGTCGTCTCGCAAGGAATCCAGATCTCATTTTTAAACCGGCAGACAAGAACCTCGGACTGACTGTTATGAGCAAGGAGTTTTATCAAGCTAAATGCTTCGAACACCTTCATAACGGCCAAGTCTATAAGGAGTTTTCTTCTGTCCTGGTTGAAAATATTCTTAGAGATCTACATGGGATTCGCGAGGATTTTCACCCGCTTCTACCAGCCAGAACCAGGGATTCTTTCTTCACGAAGCCGACTAATGGATGGAGGGTTCCTGCCTTCTACGTGCTCTTGAAGATTCATAAAAAAGTCCCTGCTGGCCGGCCGATCGCAGCCTCGCACTCCTGGATCACCACTAACGTCTCTCGTTGGCTTGACTCAGTCCTCAGGCCTATTGTTCTGAAGCAGTCTACATCTGTTAAAGACTCCCAGAGTCTTATTCTTCAACTGGAGCGGCGTGTTTTTTCCAAAAAACTTCTCCTAGCATTGTATGACGTGGAGTCACTCTACCCTTCAATTCCACTCTGGGATGGCATTGACGTAGTCGCTTACTTTCTTAATAAAGAACGACATCCTTTGGCTCCACTCATTATTCGTCTACTTTGATGGGTTATGTTCAACAGCTATGTCTCGTTTAACGGCCGGTTTTTCCGACAAATTCACGGAACGGCCATGAAGACGTCCGTTGCAGTTTGTTTCGCAGTCCTGTTCCTGAGCTTTCTGGACCTTCAACTGCATGCTTCGCCCAAATTCCCTCCCGCTCTTCACCTTCGTTTCATTGATGACGGTTTGATTTTGTGGGAAGGAACAAGGGATGAATTCAACTACATAAAGCAACGTTTCGACACCCTTCATCCTTCAATCCGGCTGACCTGGGTGATTTCAGAAACTTCTATGGATTTTCTAGATCTTACGGTGTTTAAAGGAAAAAGGTTTCAAGATTTTGGCATTTTGGACTTGAAGCTGTTTCAGAAGCCGATGAATCGGTACCTTTACCTTCCGTTTAAGTCCTATCATACTCGGTCTACGAAGCTGGGTTTTATCTGGAGTGAGCTACAAAGATTTCTTTTGCTCTCGTCTTCACGAGCTGACTTCGTCAATTCCCGCGCACTTTTCTTTGCTCGGCTTAGAGCGCGTGGGTACCCGGAAAAGTTTATACTGCCGGTGTTTAAGTCGGTTTCTTTTGCTAACCGTGGGGAACTTCTTCAACGCGCCTCTTCATTTCAATCTTCTGCGAACCGTGACCCCCTGGTGCTGAAACTTCTTCTCAACCCTCTGGTTGACCGTTCGCGCTTGGGGAACATTTTTAGTCGACTCAAAAGTCATCTCGTTACAATGTCACGCGGAACTTTCGCTTCAAGAAGAACCATTCTCGCTTGGAGGCTGCCGAAGAGAGCTGGAAATTTTCTTATTTTTGCTCATAAGTGTTAGACTACAGTATATTTGTACTGTTTGTTTTATCTCTCTTTCCCTTGCCATCGTCGAGACCCCGCAGAGGAATGCCTCGCGAAGAGTCCTCGAGGTGGTATTTATAGGCTAGCTAGTCTGCTTATTGCTTTGTGGTCTGAAGAAGGCTCTCGAGCCGAAACCGGTTACCATCAAAATCTTCACAAAGGTTTTTAAGCAAGCTCTACGCTCGTTTTACTTAAGCGTTTCTAAAGTTGCTGCCACGTAAAGACCTATGGCACCCAAGTGGTGTTCAAACGGACTGCCGGCAGTGGTTCGTGCGACAGCATCAGCAGCGGCAGCGGCAGTGGCGGCGGTAGCACCGCTAGCTGTCCTAACGCTAGCATGAGCAGCACACTGCTTCCATCTCTACAGTGTCTCAAGATCAAAGATCTTTCTTTCGAGTCCTTTGGCCCGCCCTTTGGCCACCTGCCCTCTCTAACGAAACTGAGCTTCTTGACATGAGCTTTCTTGAAACGCTTCCGGATTCCATGTCCCAACTCTCGCAGCTGCAAAGGCTACGGATTTCGCACGCCTGGGAGCTGAAAGTACTGCCAGAGACCCAGAGAGGTCTGCCAGGGCTTCGTTCTCTTGAGCTGGTTGGCCTCATGAATTTGCGTGAGCTGCCTGATTCTTTCGGGCAGCTGAAAATGCTCGAAAAGCTCTAAATAATTGATTGCTTCAGGCTGATGCGACTTTCGGATTCGTTTTCGAATCTGCCCCAGCTGCAATCGTGCACTCTCGTCAAACTTGGCCTTCCGTTCATCCCAGCGATTTCTGCAAGCTGTCTTCTCTGCAGGAATTGGTGCTTCTAGGGCTGAAAAATCTGTAGAGATTGGCGGATTCTTTCACTCAACTGCCTCGCCTGCGAGTGCTAGAGGTGAAGGCACGCAATCGGCTTGCTCATTTGCCGTCCTCCCTCGGTGAAATGGCGGCGCTGTGCCGATGCGACATCCGTGAATGCAGCTTGCTTTCACGGCGAGACCCGCGGGTGATTCTAGGACAGCGGGGCGTGGTGAATGGTGAGGAGGGAGGGAGAGAGAGGGAGGAAGAGGGGGAGGGGGAGGGGGAGGAAGAGGGGGAGGAAGCGGGAGAGGGGGAGGGGGAGGGGGAGGAAGAGGGGGAGGAAAGAGAGGAGGGGGCAGAAGAGGAAGATGAGGAGGACGAGGATTAGAAGGAGGACGAGGAGGAGGATGATGACATTGAGCACGCGTATGGCATGGAGAGTGACGATGACAGGGATGACGAGCGACGCTGGGCGGTGGAGAGCGAGGATGAGGAAGACTGAGATGATGGTGACTTGTGATGGGGAATGAAGAGTAAGAGGACGCTGAGCATGAGTATGGCATGGAGAGCGAAGACGACAGGGACGATGAGCGAGGATGAGGAAGACTGAGATGGTTGAATTGGTGAGGGAGAGGAAGAGGAGGGTGTGGGAGAGGCGGAGGAGGGGTAGAGGCGGAGGAGGGGGAGGAAGATGGAGAGATGAAGATGAAGGAGAGGGGGATTTGGAGGTGGGGGAGGAAGTTGGAGAGATGAAGATGAAGGAGAGGGGATTTGGAGGTGGGGGAGGAAGATGGAGAGATGAAGACAAAGGAGAGGGGGATTTGGAGGTGGGGGAGGAAGATGGAGAGATGAAGATGAAGGAGAGGGGGTTTTGGAGGAGGATGAAGATGATGGAGAACAAGGTGACACTGAAAACACGTATGGCATGGAGAGAGAAGACGCTCACATTATCCCTCCCTTCTGTCCCCTATTTGGCTCCACGTGGTGCTGTTAAGCCCCGCGAGGTTTACAGAGGTAGCACATTCCAAAGAAGAAACACGTAAGGATAGATCCTAAATCACCTTAATGCTCTGTTACACGCTGCCTGCACACAATATTCTGCTCCGACTGGTTCCGAGCCATGTGAGGTTACAAGGCGTTTGCGTTAAAGTAAGAACTGAATGATTCAACTAGAAGGAGAAACCTAGAACAAATACTAGTTGGTTGTACTCACTAGAAGCATACCCCAGTCTAGCCTATAACTTCTACATAGCTAATATGTATAAGTTGACACACCCCCTAGGCTAGACAAGGGGTGAAGCTAAGCAAGAAGCAAACAGCTCACGGTGGCACTACTAGTCCAACCACTGAGGCAGGGGTCTGGAGACCAGTCAGCAAGAGTACAAACAAGACTAAAGCAAGCCAGGGCGACACTACTAGTCCAGCCACAGGAGGTAAGGCAATAAGGCCAGTCTGACAGGTATATATAATAGAGAGTACACAATCAAGATCCTAACAGGTGAGTAGCTACAGGAACAAGACCAAGCTGTACACAGTGCCGCTGATGATCTTTAGGCGCAAGCGCCTTCGTAAAGATATCAGCTGTGTTGGCACCTGAGGCCGAGTGAACTACGCGGGCCTGGCGGCGCTGCTGTAACTCGCGCAGCAGGAAGTACCGCAGCTAGATATGCTTCGCTCTGCCCTCAAGCCGAGGCTCCTGACACAGGAGTATCATGGCCCTGTTGTCAGCGTACAGGACCAGGGCAGAGCTAGGCCGCTCACCTAAGTCAGTGAGCAAGAAGGTCAGCCAGCGGAGCTCCTGTGCCGCCATGGCACTAGCGTAGATCTCAGCCTCACAGCTGGACTGAGCCACAGACGACGAGCGAGTGGATCTCCAAGAGATAGCACCCGAACCAAGGCTAAAATAGTAGCCCTGCGACGACCTAAGCGTCTCAGAGTCGTCTGCCCAAGAAGCGTCTGTGTGCCCAGTAAGGACCACTGGCCTGCGTCCTCCTAGCACTAACCCCATGCCCGATGTACTAGCAAGATAACGCAAAACCCTCTTAGCGGCAGACCAGTGCTGAGGTCGGTGTCTGCCTGTAGCCACAAAGCGAGCCAGGATGCTGAGAGGGTATGCGAGATCAGGGCGAGTGCAAGTCATCAGGTACATGAGGCAACCCACCAGCTCTGCGTTGGGGCCACTGGGCTCTACTGGCTCTTCAGGAACAGGAGCGGAGAGCCCATGGTCAACAGGTAGAGGTGTGAGCTGTGCGGAGGAGAACTGAAGACCGAACCTCTGAAGGACCTGACGCACCAACTGTGACTGTGTCAGAGTGATGTGCGTGCTGCTCTGTCCCTAGAGATCTGCAGGCCAAGATAGCGACGCAGCTCTCCAAGGTCAGAAGAGGTGTGTCTCTTCAGCAACTCGGCCTTCACAGAGGCCAGTGCGTCCCTGTCAGCAGTAGCGAAGACCAGATTGTCTACGTAAACAAGGATGTAGAACGGAGTCTGGCCGGAACGCAAAAACATTGAGGGGTCAGCAGAGGACGGAAAGAACTGCAGGTCTGCTAACGTGGCACGCAGCGTATCGTGCCATTCGCGGGGAGCCTGACGCAGGCCGTAGACCAGGCGCCTGAAAAGCCACTGGGTCCCAGGGGGGAAGGTACCGGTGAAGCCCTGTGGTCGGCGCAGGTAGACCTGCTCGTGTAGGCTGCCGTGAAGAAAGGCAGTAGAGAAGTCGAGGGAGTGAAGCTCGTAGTCGCGTTGTGCTGCTACGTATAGCAGCGCCCGAAGAGTGGTCATCTTCGGGGTCGAGGCGATGGTCTGGAAGAAGTCAACCCCCTCGCGCTGACTGAAGCCTCTGGCCACGTAGCGCGCCTTGAACACAGGCGGCTCTCCAGGGGGGTGCTTCACCTTGAAGAGCCACCGACCATCGACTACGTTCACCCCAGGCGGGGGAACTGCGTCGACGTGCCGGTGGACCTCCAAGATGCCATCTCCTGCTCCATGGTAGCTATCCACTGAGGGTCGGGATGTCGAAGGCGACTGGGTCACCCTCAGGGACTAACTGCATGGAGCAGAGATGGGGAGCAGCCTCGGAAAGGAAAGCAAGCTCGTACTGCCTGTCCTCTAGGACGTCACTGCCAAGGGCAGGAGCACCCCCGACGAACGGAGGACGGGCAGAGTCAGAGACCAGAGCGGTAGCGTAGTCAAGGCGGCGGGTAGAGGTGAAGTCAGCGACAGCAGCGATAAGCGCGTCAAGGCGCGAGACTGGAACAGCAGGGAAGGTAACAAGAGAGGCAAGGACCCGACGGACAAGGGGACGAGCGGCACGGAGGTAGTCAGAGAACGGAGGAGGTGCAACAGCAAGCGAGGAGGGAGGAGGGACGGGAGGAGGGAAGGACGAGACGAGGGGGAACGGAGCAACATTGGGTGGGAGCGCAGGACAGGAGAGACGGGACGAGCACGGGATGGACGGCGAGACAAAACGTGGGACGGAGGTGTAAGGTCAGGGAACAGCGGAGGGGACACATGAGGGGAACGAGGAGGAAGATGGGCCGGAGACGAGTCCGGCGGCGGGAACATAGGACCGTAGACAGGAAGGTCAGCAGGCGGTGGGGGAGACACCGGCGAGCGGTCCGGGGAGGGAAGGCCAAGCAGGCGGAGAGCTGTGAGAGTACGATCCCGTTACACCACTGGTCCTTTTCCCTATTTCCTTTTCCTTCCATTTCTCCTTTTATCTCATCTCATTTGGTATCCTATTCTCCCTTTTCCATTAACCTTTGGTTTATCCTGCTATTATAATTATATCACCGACCAGGCTTGGGATGTACTGAGCGCTGTATCTAGCGTAATCCTGCTGTAATCCCTTAAAGCCAATAGCCTCGCGTGGCTATACACAGGGTGATTCTATATTCTAGAAGGGTCTATTCCCTTAGGATAAGATAAACCTGGTTACCTGATGTCCTCTGGAAGTATAAAAGCGCCTTGTACTGATCGATAGAGCAATCTTTCCTCGACACATTCGATCCTGTGACACTTGGTAATCAGAACTTTTCTCACTCGGCCGCGCTCAACAAAGCAGCAGCAGCGGGAAAACCTGCCTCGAAAAACCGCCGAGGGTGACCAATTCGACGCCGATTCTGGTAAGCACCAGCTCCGCGATTTTCGAATTACCCCCTCCGTGCGTGTTTTGAACAGGATGGCAACCTTCGACAACGCCGAGGTTACCCAGCAGCTCTTCGCGCGCATCGCAACCCTTCAGGAGGAGATGCGAGCGGATCGCGAAGCGTAGCGAAACGAGTTCGAGCGAGTAACTCGACTCGCCGGAGCACAGCACGATTCGACAACGGCGACGACGCAGCAGTCGCAGCAGTTTCTCAAGGCTCCGAAACCGCGCCCACCTGAGCCGTTCGATCCAAGCGATCGAAACTCGGACGCCCGCAGATGGATCGCCGGGATGGAGATCTACTTCGCAGCCATCGGATGGAGCTCGCCAGTCTGGGATGGTCAACGTGTACGACTCGCGGCGACACTGATGCGAGGGCCGGCACTCGAGTGGATTGGCGGCAACAGTACCTTCATCCGTGGTGAAGCCACGTGGAAGCAGTTCCGCGCCGACTTGCTGAAACGATTCGAGACGATAAATTCGAGTTTCCTTGCCCGGGAAAAAATTCATCGACACCGACAGTTCGGGAGTGTAGCGCAGTACACGCAGGAGATGGAGGAATTTTATAACCGAATTCCCGACCTGGCCGAAGGGGAAAAAGTACAGTCGTACCTCGCCGGGCTGAAGACCGAAGTCAAACGACAAGTGGCAGCATCAAACTACGCGAGCTACAGTGACGTCGTTTCGGCAGCGGAGCGCTTCGACATGGTCAACGCCGGAACACGACGGACGCATCGGCTCACCCCACGTTCTCCGACCCGATGGAAGTCGACAGGTTCGAAGGGCGGCCACGTCCGAAAAACACCAATTACACGTGTGATTTTTGCGGGGTGCCGGGTCATCGAATCTTCGACTGCAACAAAATGAAAGCCGCACGCGCAGAGTATCGGGCACGCAACAGTGGCAGAAATCTTTCGGCCAATCAGAAGACAAAAAACAGGAGTCGCCAGTGATTGCGGATCTAGCTGGCGAAAATAAAAAGATCCGGAAGCGGCCGCGGGATTCCGGGAAAATCAACTTCGACGAAGCTGATTCGACGCGAGAAGGAGGAAATGATGGGGGAAAATCTCCACCCCACAACCAGTCTTTGCCAGGGAAAATCGCCGAGGAAAAATCTGACTCCGCGAAAAAAGACTTTGCCGAGACAGGGAAACTCCTTGAAGACCCAAGAAATTATAAGGATTCGTTAAAGCTATCCTATAAAGATGCTTTAATGAAAACTTATGATTTTCGAGGGGCTAGAGCCTTGGAGAAATTTCGGGAGGGGCAGACAGCTGTGGAGATCATACCGGTACCGGACAACTTGGGGAAAAAAATATGGAGTGTGGAAAGAAGCCGACCTTTCCACGGAGTCAAAGTCCTCTCCCGACACCAGCCCACAACGACTACACGATCCCCAGGGAAGACGTCGGTGGAGCTGAAGCAGCTCAAGAGGAAGCTGGGGGTCTATAAGAAGCTGCACCAACCCCAAACTCCTCCTCCGGATGCATCCAGTTCTTCGGCATCAACGACGCGCACAGTCGTCAAGGACACTCCGGGCCCTGGAGAAGAGCCGTTCTCCAAGCAGCCTTGGCCAACTGCCAGCTCAGGAGTAGATAGCAACACAAAGGTGTGTACGGAATATTGGGATGTACCCTATGACCCAATCAATGAGACTATCTTTGGGTACTCCGAGCAACGCCTGCCCCTCGTGCTCGAGGTCATCTGCAAAGGACGACGCCTCCAAGCACTTGTGGACAGCGGAGCATCACACACCGTCTGCGACAAGGCAGTAATCGACCGACTTCGGGAAGAGTACAAGCCTTCAGGGTTCTCTGCAACGATGGTGGACGGAAGCAAGTTACCACTACACGGCGAAGCTGTGCTACACCTACAAATTGGACCAGTGCGCTGGAGACCTGCACTCCCCATCACCAACATCAAAGGGCTTGACTTGATCTTCGGGCGAGACTTCCCAAAAAGATTCAACCCCGAGATCAACTGGGTGAACCGCACCGCAAGCATCTACAACAATGGACGGAGAGTACAACTACCCAACTGGGACGATACAGGAGATATCTCAGTGGAGACACTCGCGCGATTCGAGAAGGACGTGAAGCGAACCGCCACCGGGTTCCTGACGATAGCAACAGAGGTAGAGCACGACGGAGAGAAGACCTCGGAACCTCCAGGAAAGATCAAGGAATTATTGAAGGAGTTCCAAGACATTCTTCCTGACGATCTTCCGAACGAGCTACCGCCATACCGAACGCATCAACACGAGATCGTAGAGGAACCGGGTTCGAAGCCGATCTTCCGAGCACCATATCGGCTCAGCCCTACGGAGCTGACTGACATGAAAAAACAGATCGAGTATCTCCTAGCCAAAGGACTCATCCGACCATCCACTTCACCATACGGTGCCCCAGTACTCTTCACACCGAAACCGGACGGAAGCCTGCGCATGTGCATCGACTACCGAGCTCTTAACAAGCAGACCATCAAGAATAAATATCCGATACCGCGAATCGATAACCTTCTTGACCAGCTTCGGGGAGCTACGGTATTTTCCAAATTGGATCTGCAATCCGGATACTGGCAGATACGGATGGCGGACAACTCTATCCACAAAACTGCTTTCCGAACTCGGTATGGATCGTACGAGTATTTGGTAATGCCGTTCGGACTCACCAACGCACCGGCAACATTCCAAGCCGAAATGAACCACATTCTACGACCACTTTTGGACGAGTGCGTGGTGGTGTACCTAGACGACATACTCATCTACTCGCGCGACATGAAGCAGCATGTCGAACACCTGCGACGCGTCTTCGAAATTCTTCGACGAGAATGATTCTACGTCAAACTGTCCAAGAGCGAATTCGCCCTTGAAAAGGTCCACTTCCTAGGACACATGGTGAGCGCTCAAGGAGTTCACGTCGACCCCAAGAAAATCGAAGCCGTACGTACGTGGAAGACACCCGAGAACGTGAAGGAGTTGCAGCAGTTCCTAGGCTTCGCTAATTACTACAACAGGTTCGTGCCACAGTATGCGAAACTCGCAGCACCATTCATGAATCGGCTGAAGAAAAACACGCCCTACAAATGGGAGCCAAAACACCAGGTAGCCGTGGAGCAGCTGAAAAGAGCACTGACGTCCGCACCAGTACTCATCTTGCCAGATCCCGAACGCGACTACGTCATCGAAGCTGACGCCAGCGACCATGCAGTGGGAGCACTCTTGATGCAAGACCAGGGGAATGGACTGCAACCAATCGCCTACCTCAGCAAGAAACTACGTGGGGCAGAACTAAACTACCCGATACACGACAAAGAGGCCTCTGCCATCGTCATCGCCTTCAAAGCGTGGAGATGTTATCTCGAAGGACGCACAACAAGCGTCTACACCGACCACTGCACCCTGAAATCTTTGAAGACTCAACCCAACCTTTCCAGGCGGCAAGTCCGGCGGATTGACTTCCTCGAGACATACTTCCACTACGACATCGTGTACAAGCCTGGCCACAAAAACAAAGCAGATGCTCTCAGATGACCTGCACACGTTGCCGCTCTTCAGATCGAAGGGATGAATCCACTCCTCAAGGGTTTAGTCACACATGGGTACGCCATCGACCCCGAAATACCCTTGGCAGAAAAGCGACATCTGCTACAGTGGGACAGTGACATCGCGTACCGGAAAGGATCAACGAAAATCTGGGTACCCAATTACCCTCCTTTGCGCCAGTTACTACTCGAAGAATACCACGACGTCCTATACGCCGGACACATCGGTAGCAACAAGACGCTGAACGGTATGGCAAAGCACTACTACTGGCCCCAATTGGCAGAAGATGTTCATAAATTCGTCACCTCGTGTGATAGATGTCAGCGGATGAAGAGTAGCAAACAGAAGAAGGCAGGACTGCTACAGCCTCTTCCTATCCCAGAACAACCATGGCAAGTGGTTAGCCTGGACTTCATCACCGGGTTACCACCTACCTCCAGCGGTCATGACGCCATCCTTGTCGTCATCGACAAGTTCTCCAAAATGGGACACTTCATCCCGACACACACGACAGCACGCACCGAAGAAACAGCACAACTCTTCGTTCGATACATCATCTCACAGCATGGCATTCCAACCATACTCATCTCTGACCGAGACCCCAAGTTCACCAGCAAGTTCTGCACTGGGAGGGGGCACAGCCGTGAAAGATAGAGACTGCCGGCGCACCGCTCGACTGAGCGATAGTGCGCTGGCGAGTCTCGATCTCGGTAAGGGTGTCGACAAAGGCGGTGAGGGTGAGGTCACCCGGGTGCTGGCTAAGGAAGTGATCGCGAGCACTAGCGAGGCGGTCTGGCAGGCGCATGGCGATAAAATAGATCGTCATGCAAAAAGCGGGGGGGAGCGCAGTGAGCTGGGCAGCAGTGCTGGCAGTGCGATAGCGGGTATCTAGGGCAAGCAGATGAGTGGCAAAGTTTGCGACGGTAGGGAAGGCTGCAAGGTTTGGGAACAGCATCGGGAAGAGCAAGCGTCCAGCAGAAGCAGACGCGGGTGTGGAATAGCGAGCAATAACAGCGTCTAAGTAAGCTTTGGCCGTCTCAACAGTAGCAAAACACGAGCGCTTAGACATAGAGAGGGCGTGGCTAATAGCAACCTGAGCGACTGCATCGCGGGAGTCCCAGACCGCACAGGCAAGGGCAGCAGTAGAGAAGGTCTCACGGTCATCAGAGGAGGGGTCAGCAGGGAGGGGAGTAGGTGCGGGGGGGCGGGGGAGCAAGCCATCCACATGGACAACCAAAGAGTGGCCATCCTGGCGCTGACCTGTGAGGTGGCGGCGGAGATCGGAGAGCCAGGCGGCAAAGTCAACCGTATGGCCCTCGGCGCCCAGTCGGAGCACGAAGTCAGCCATCGTGCAGGGTCAGCGGCACAGCTCCACAGCTCCGCAGGGACACTGCGACGCAGGGACACGGCGGCAGCACTCTCCAGCACGGCGGCCGCGAGGCACCCGAGCGCTTGCGAGCAGAGTAGACGAAGCTTGAGGTGGCACGGCAAGCCGAGCAGGCACGAAGAGGGGCCAGGCGGGCAGTGGGAGAGGCCAGGCAGACGCGGCCGGGCCAGGGAGGCGCGGCAGGGCCCGGCGGGCGCGGCGGGGCCAGGCAGGCGCGGCGGGGCCAGGCAGGCGCGGAGGGGCCAGGCAGGCGCGGCGGGGCCAGGCAGGCGTGGCGGGGCTAGGCAGGCGCGGCGGGGCCAGGGAGGCGCGGCAGGGCCAGGCAGGCGCGGCAGGGCCAGGCAGGGGCGGAGGGGCCAGGCAGGCGCAACGGGGCCAGGCAGGCCACGACGGGGCCAGGCGGGCGCGACGGGGCCAGGCAGGGCGCGACGGGGCCTAGCGGGCGCGACGAGGCCAGGCAGGGCGCGACGGGGCCGGAGCGGGCGCGACGGGGCGTAGGAGGCACGACGGGGCCTAGGAGGAGGGGCGCGACGGGGCTAGGAGGCGCGGCGGGGCCCAGGAGGGGCGCGACGGGGCTAGGAGGCACGACGGGGCCCAGGAGGGGCGCGTTGGGGCGAGGAGGCGCGACGGGGCTAGGAGGCGGGACGGGGCCCAGGAGGGGCGCGACGGGGCTAGGAGGCGGGACGGGGCCCAGGAGGGGCGCGACGGGGCCCAGGAGGGGCGCGACGGGGCTAGGAGGCGCGACGGGGCCCAGGAGGGGCGCGACAGGGCCAGGCGGGAGCGACGGGGCCAGGCAGGGCGCGACGGGGCCTAGCGGGCGCGACGGGGCCTAGGAGGCACGACGGGGCTCAGGAGGGGCGCGACGGGGCTAGGAGGCGCGGCGGGGCCCAGGAGGGGCGCGACGGGGCTAGGAGGGATGTGGCGGGGCCTAGCTAGGGTACGGGCGGAAGCGGTAGGTGGGGGATTCTAACCTACGCGTGATACCATGTTAAAGTAAGAACTGAATGATTCAACTAGAAGGAGAAACCTAGAACAAATACTAGTTGGTTGTACTCACTAGAAGCATACCCCAGTCTAGCCTATAACTTCCACATAGCTAATATGTATAAGTTGACAGTTTCTGCGAAGTTGCCAATTACCCTGGAGGCGTGTAGCATGAAAGCAGACGGCACGGGTGCTTGGAGGCATATGCATACAAGCCCTCTGATCACCTTCACTTTTCTATTTTCTGCTCCATGTGGTGCCCAGCCATGTGCGGTTGACAGGGACTTCAGCAAGGCAGCTATCAGGAAGGCATAAAAGCAGACCCTGCTGGGTGCATGAATGCATGTATGCATGGTACCTACGCTGACCATTCCCACGCTCCTATATTCTGCTCCAAGTGGTGCCCAGCCATGTGAGGTTGACTGGGGCTTCGGCAAAGCAGTTATCTGGAGGCACGAAAGCAGGTGCATACAAGGTATTTCGCACGGTGCCCTCTGTCCTATATCCTGCTCCAAGTGGTGCCCAGCCACGTGAGGTTAACCGGCGCCTCAGGGAAGCAGTTATCAGGAGGCATAAACGCAGACCCTGCCGGGTGCATGGAGTAGAGCAGAGCCGTTCGGGAGAAGCCAGAGTTGGGGATGACGAAGAAGTGGGAGGAGGCCAATAGCAGCCACTCCGCTATGAGCTCTTGGAAGGGAGCATCTGCATTAGAAGATGGGGACTGCCCGGTGGTGTGCGCAGCATCCATGCTGTTGGCGTGGCGGGGAGTGAAGTCGGTGGTCACCACCTGTGGTGTGGAGGAGCGTAGGACGAGAGTAGACCGGGGGAAAAGGGGAGGTGAGAAAGGAGAGGCAAGACCGCAGACTATTTTTGAGGCGCCTAAAAAAAAGGAGAGGCAAGACTGCAGACTGCACAGAGTGCATGGAGAAGCCGGAGTTGGGATGGTGAACAAGTGGGAGGAGGCTAGCAGCAGCCACTCTGGTCGTGGAGGGGTGTCTCAGCAGAAGAGGATTGCGACTGTGTGGCGTGCTGCATCGGTCATGCTGTTGGCGTGCTGTGCCGTGCCGTGCTGTGGCGTGGCGTGGCGTGTGGCGTGGCTTGGCGTGGCGTGGCGTGGCGTGGCGTGGCGTGGCGTGGCGTGGCGTGGCGTGGCGTGGCGTGGAGTGGCGTGGCGTGGCGTGGCGTGGCGTGGCGTGGCGTGGCGTGGTGTGGCGTGGTGTGGCGTGGCGTGGCGTGGCGTGGCGTGGCGTGGCGTGGCGTGGCGTGGCGTGGCGTGGTGTGGCGTGGTGTGGCGTGGCGTGGCGTGGCGTGGCGTGACGTGGAGTGGCGTGGCGTGGCGTGGCGTGACGTGGAGTGAGATCAGGACCTGCGTGGCTGGCGTGGCGGCCAGCACCTGTGGGTGAAGAAGGGAAATCGGACAGAGCAGAGAGCCGGACATTCTCGCAGTGAGCGCAGTGCAAGACCCTCATTTTTCCTACTTGCTAAACCGTCGTCTTGCACTGCGCTTACTGGGAGAATGTACAGAAATCAGCCCCCACCTGTGGGTGACGAAGGGTGAGCGACTTAGTGGGTGGCCGCTGATTCATTCAGCACCTGCTACGTGAACAGAGAGGGGAGAATGAGGAGCAATGGAGACTTTTGAGTCGACTCAAAAGTCTCCTTTTGAGTTGACTCAAAAGTCACCTACAGAGAGGGGAGAATGAGGAGCGATGGAGACTTTTGAGTCAACTCAAAAGTCACCTACAGAGAAGGGAGAATGAGGAGCGATGGGCATGGGGAAAGTGGCTGTTGGCGAGACGAGGAGTCCGTGGTCGCCACCTGTGGGTGAAGGCGGAGGTGCCGGGTGGTGGGGTGACACACTGGTGGATGGGGTTGCATGGTGGTACCAGTACCAGTGAAGGAACGCTAGGGTGGGTGGGGATGCCGGGTGGGGGTGCCACGGGGATCAGTGGGTGGGTGCTAAGTGAATGCTTTGTCTGGCACCGCTGCCTTATGAGGGTATTTCGCGTGAATGTCTCACCTTGTCTGGGTATTTCTCGCGAATGGCGTGCTTGACTTGCATGGAGTTGCAGAGCAGCAGCCACTTGATGGAGAGGGTAGAGGGCACGTACCACTCCTGCACTCGCTGCATGTGGGGGCGAGGGGCATTGGAGAGCAAGGGAGGGAAGGCGGTTGGAGTGGGGGAGCAAGAACAGGAGCGATAGAGAAATTTTATAACAGCAGGCCCAATTCATGCAGCAGCCACTTGACGGAGAGGGTAGAGGGCACGCACCACGCCTGCACTCGCTGTGTGTGTAGGGGAGGGGGAGACAGAGAGAGAGTGGGGGGAGGGAGAGTGGTCGGGTTTCAAGCCAACAGCCATCTTGACAGTGAGGGTAGAGGGGACGCACCACTCCTCTACTCGGTGTGTGTGCGGGGAGGAGGGAGACGGGGAGAGAAAGAGTGGTCAGGGGGAGAGGGTAGTGTGGAGTGGGGGCACCTGCACTCGCTATGTGTGTGAGGGAAGGGGGTAGATGGAGAGCAAGGAAGGGAGCGATGGAGAGATTGGATAAGTGGGCTACCGAAGGAAGGGAGGAGGTATGAGTCCAGAGAATAGCTAAAGTGTGCCACCTCAATCGTTCTTTCAGTTGTATTTTGAGTCGACTCAAAATACATCCAGAGAATAGCTAAAGTGTGCCTCAATCGTTCTTTCAGACATTGATAAAGGCCCGCCCTCCCCTCCCTCCTGTAAAACCCATCCCTTACCTTTGCACACTCAAGTGCTGGTTGACTCTCTTTCACCACCTCCGTCCCTCCGTCATAAGAAAGTGACAAAGGTGCACCCTCCCTCCCTTCCTCCCTCCCTCCCTCCCTCCCTTCCCTTCCCTCTCTGATTCCGCCTCCCCTCGCCTTAGCGCACTCTAGAGAGTGGAGTTTACTTGCTCCAGCACCTCCCTCACTCACTCCTCAGAAAGTGATAAAGGCGGCGCAGCCTCCCCTCAATCCTACCACCAGTGCCCCTCCTGCCTTGGCAAACCCCTTCCTGCATGAGGAGTCTATTTTTGAGGTGCCTAAGAATAGGAAACCACCTTCCTTACCTTTGCACACTGAGATGTTGATTTAACCGATTCCTTCCACCACATCACTCACTCTCTCACTCTCTCACTCACTCCTAATCCCCTCTCTCACCTTGGCACACTCGAGTGTGGGTTTCACTTCCTCCACCATCTCCCTCACTCGCTCCTCAGAGAGTGATAAAGGCATGCCCTCCCCTCCGCCCCCCACACTGCCCTGTCCTCGAACCGGATGTGCAGGCCAATCACAAACCGTCCGATCGCCCCTCAGCTGCTGATCAAACGGCCGGATGAGTTGCCACACCTCGGGCTTTGGTCTGGAGGCTAGGAGGCGCGGAGGGAGTAGATAAGACGGGAGGAGGGAGTTGGGAAGAAGGGGGGGGTTGGGGGGGAGAGAAGGGATACTGGGGGTGTGCATGGGTCGAAAGAGCAGAGGAACGCAGAAGAGGAAGAACAAACGAGGAGGAAGGAAGAGGAGGGATGCCAAGGAGAGCACCTGAGCTGAGAAGGAAGCATTGGAAGCTGCCAGTAGCCAGCTGCAGCCTGATTCCCTGCTGCCCATCATGCCCACCTGACAGACAACCTGAAAATGCACCTGAGAAAGCACCTGAGCAGGAAGCGCAGGAAGCAGCCATTAGCCAGTGGCAGTCTGAGTCCCAATGCTCTCAGCCTTAAAGCTCACTCCCTGCCCCTCATTCCCCAACCCACCTGACAGAACACCTGATAATGCACCTGAGAAAGCACCTGAGCAGGAAGCGCAGGAAGCAGCCGGTAGCCAGTGGCAACCTGAGTCCCAATGCTCTCAGCCTTAAAGCCCACTCCCTGCTGCCCCTCATCCCCGACTCCCCCTCTCCTGCTCGTCCTGCTCCTTCCCCAACCCCACCTTTCCCTGTCCCTCCCTCCCCCTCCCTATCCGCGTTATAAGCCTCCAGGAAGAGCCTAGTGAGCACGCCCCGGTTCCAGCGCAGCAGAATGTTAGCGGCGGGGGCAAGGCGGGCAAAGAGGGGCTGAAGGTCCACGTCGCGGTTCTTTAGGTTGAGACGAAGGACCTCCCCTGCCTGGACTGCTGCATCTGGCGGCCCCGGTTGTGCCTCACTCCCAATGCTGGTGGTGCTGCCAGCACCAGCATCAACAGGCGGAACATACGTGTACTTCCTGGAAGGTTCCATGGGAACGTCGTCAGTCAACCGCCAGTCCACGTGGGCGGGCTCAAAGGCTTGGGGCAGGCACGGGTGGTTGAGGATCAAGGCACGTCCGTCCAAAAGTGCTACAGTGAACGCGGCAGCTAGGCCAATCAGAGCGTCGCCCAGCCCCCCACAGCCGAAGAGAACCTCATAGGTGAGAAAGCGGAGAGGGGGAGGGGAGGAGGAGGAGAGTGGGGGTGAAGAGAGGGGAGAAGTAGAAGGAGGAGCAGCAGCAGCTGTAGCAGCAGCTGTAGCAGCAGTGGCAGCAGTAACAGTGGCTGTAGCAGGGACTTCTCCACTTGCTTGGGCTTGGGCCTGTGCTTGCCTTGACCTGCTCTCCTCCCTCATCCCATTGTGCAGTGTCACATACTCCTTCCACCAGTTGCCGCAAAGGGAATCGGGAAACCCAAAGTGCAGACGGGAGGAAGGGAGGATGGAGCCCTGCGTAAGAGAGAGGGTATGGGAAAGAATTAGGATTAGGGAATAGGGTGCATGGGATGGGTGCATGCTGGCGTTCCGCCTCACATATCCTTCCACCAGCCGCCACGGAGATGCTCCGGGGAAGGCGCAGTGCAAACGAGAGGAGGGCGGGACGGAGCCCTGGTAGAGCGAGGGGCCACGCGGGGGAGGGCGAGACGGCAGGCGCGCTAAGATGGGGCAATTCACCCTCGATGGCTGTGGGAGACGGTGTTGGAAGCAGGGACAGAGAGAAAGGAACGAATTCTAGGGAAGGGAAAGGGTAATGACAGAGGGGAAAGGGACCGGAAAACACGCGAGAATAACAAACGGGAGAACGGATGATGGATCCAGAACGCTCACCAGCGAATCGCAGTTTGCCACGTCCTCGCCCTGAGATGAGTTCGGTCGCAGCAGCAGAAGCAACGCGAGCAGGGAAAGCCACTGCGCGCAGCGCGAGTTGATGATGCAGCGAGGGCTTGGTCGGGGGATCCTTGCACGAGGCGCCTCGAAGATGGAGCGATCATGCATCGAGGCGCCTCTTGACGCGGCTAGCCGCCGCGATGGCCGCCGTGAATCTCGCCGCGATCTGCGGAGGAGCTGCTGGTGAACGGCAGGCGCCGCTGGGCCAGTCATACGCGTTACAGTATGAATATCCATCATGGAGTGTGGATCATGATGCCATTATGTCATACGGCATCCCGACATTATGGGAGAATATGCGGACACTCTCGAAAGAGTTATCAGCACTGCACGAATCATCACTAGGACTATGTGTGAAACGAAGTGGACACACCGTTTGTCACTCACGCTGTATCGGGGTGATTTCTAGTAAATATCCATATGATGAGGTAATTTTAGGGTTTAGCGCATTCGACGAGCCTTGTCCCATTCGAGCGGATAACGGGGTCAGCACAAGGGGATGATCGCGAAACTCTGCTGTCTTCGCGAAACTCATCTCGTGTGTGTAGCGTTCGGCTTCGTTGATGTCGTCAATCATCCCTTGTTCTCCCGTGGTAACACCACGACGAATATCCGCTAATCGCAAATCCAAGACCCCCGTCGCGAAAGTTTTTCGCGCATCGCAAAAGCCTTTTACGCATCCTTTCGTCTCAGCTCTGCACCCCTGGCTCCAGGTGCTAATCGGGTAACGGAAGGGTCTCTGATTGACCGTCGGGCTACAAGCTACCTCGATGTAGTCAGTTGACCTTGCAGAATCATATAGTGTCGTGGTAGTCGCGGAATTGGTTATTTCTTTTGCGAGCATAAACTTTTGCGATAGATTTCCCACTCAGCGAGTCCTGCTCACCAGGTCCCGCGCTCCTCGCCGAATTCTGCGCGATCCCGCCGACGGCAGAAGCTTTCGCCTCGCCTCATGTCACCACGACGCCAAACTGAAACGTTTTCTGCGCCATGCCTCCTAGTTTTCTGAGACGTCTTTAGAATCCTAGCTTCTTCCGCGGTCATCCCGCTGACGGGAGATCTCACCTCGCCTCCCGCCTTTCTTCCTGCGCTATCCACAAGGAGCGGGTCTCGCGTCGCCTCATGCCGCCATGGCGGCCGTCCTTTGCGGCGCTCGTGCGGCCCTCTGTTCACCTGCTGCTGCTGCTCGTCTGCCTCTCGCAGGTGGGGCGGGAGAGGGGCAATCGCAGGGAGGATGTAACATCTCGTCCCCTCGACCACTAGGAAAAACGAGTGTTGCTCTGTGGCGCAGCGGATGCGCTACAGAGGATTAGCGAGAGAGGTGTCAGGTGGGTGTTGTCACCAGCGAGGGATACCGACCAACCTGAGACGGCACGGTGCAGGAAACTGTCAGATTCTGCTGCTAGTATCACCTGCAGGAAACTGCGATTCTGCTCCTCATCTGCATCTCGCAGGCGGGACGAGAGAGAGGCTATCGCGGGTCGGTCGAGAGAGCTGCAGGGTGGGTGCGTCTCACCAGGGTAGGACGAAAGAAGCAATCGCAGGTGGGACGAGAGAGGAGCACTCGCGTGTCGGTGGATGCGTTTCACCAGAGTGGGTTACCAGCCACCCGGGGTGCAGTGGACTATGGGATTGTGTATCAACGGCCATGATCACAACTTGTGATTCACAAGCAGTCAATCCCTTTATCACTCCGCCCCACACACACACCCCCTCCCCCCTCCCCCCTTCCCTTTCTTTCTCCCTCTCCTATCAGGCCTATTTCCTCTGGTGGGGAGTCAATGTCGGCTCCCACGAGCACATCACCCACCCGGGTGCAGCTGACTGGCAAGTGTAGTCATTCCTTCCCCCCTTCCCCCCTTCCCCCCCCCTTGTCCCCCCTCTCCCCCTCCGCCCCTTCATTCGCCCGCTCCTCGCAGGCGTACTTCCTCTGGTCGGGGATCAGCTTCGGCTCCTACACAAGTGCCGCCCATCCTCGTGCAGGCGACTGCGACATGCAATGGCAAGGGCTGTCATCGCAACAGGTGTCGCTGCGTGATTCGCCGGGGAGAGCATTAGGCGTGGACGAATCAGTGATGCCGGCAGGTGAGCTTCAGGCGTCGAAGCCGGCAAGGTAAGGCTCACACACAATAGTAGTAGATGAGTTTTGTTTCGGTGTGCATCGGAGGTGGTTGGGGGGAGTTTGGGGAAGATATATGGGCAGATGCGTTCTATGGGGAGATCTAGAAGCAGAGCTGCATTTGAGTTGATCGTTTATGACTAAAGAAGTTGCAAAGAGTCGGTTTTCTCATTGCTAGGTTCTGCTTGGACCGATCGGCTATGGCATCCATCATGTGCTTGTGCCCATTTTTGGTGGTCTTCATGCGTGTATGGCCCCGAACCGTGCCTTGTTTTTGTCGATGTTTTGTTTTCTGCCCGAACAGTGCAGCAGGTGAAGCGGGCAGCACAGGGGTTCGCACAGAATCTCTCTCAGCGAATGGTGCAGCCGGGCTGATTCGTTTGGAGCGTGTCCTTAAAACGAGGATAGCTACAGTGGATGCCATGCTGAAGAGCTTACAGCAAGAGAAGGCTGAAATGCGACAGGGGAGGGAAGCAGTGGAGGAAAGGGGGAAGGAAGACAGGGCGCAGGGGAAAGGCGAGCGGGGCGGAGAGGAGGAAGAGGATGATGATTTGCTGTCGTGGGTTGATGCTGCTGCTGGTGGCGGCAGTGGCAGTGGAGGAGGGGATGGGAAGGAATTGGTGGTGGAGGGAGATGAGGCGAAACTTGATGATGAGGAGAAGGCGAATGAGAGGGAAAAGGTGAGGAAATGGGCGGAGAAGAAAGGTTCCTACAGGGAGTGTGTGGCAGGAGGTTCCTTGTTCACAAGGAAGAAAGGGGGAAGGGTTGACAGCGTGGCAGAGAGACATTGGAAACAGGTGGTGGCGGTGGAGGGAGATGAGGGTGCGTCCACGAGAGGAGGGGGGGAGGAGGAGGAATGACTCTTGTGTTTTGAGACCTTGAAGCGTTATTATAACTCTCCTTAGGGGATGATTTTCTTATTGCCCGCAACCACCGGCCACGTTTTTTTTTTGTTTTTTGTTTTTGTTTTTGTTTTTTTCCACTCTTTCCCCTTCATTCTGAATTTCCGCTATGAACTGAGCGCTCACAAATCTCCCTTGCTTTGCTCCGTCTGTTGCTTGCGTTGATGCGTTCCTTCACTCCCCTCTCACTTCTCTCTCAGCATATCTCGCTGTACCCCTCCCCACCCACTCAGGTAGCCAACTCCACTCTTCTCTCTTCCCCGCCCACCTCCCTCCCTCCCCACCTCTCCCTCCTCCTCTCCCACCTCACTCCCTCCCACCTGCCCCCAGTCTGCCGCACCAACCCCATAACCCACTCCCTCTCCCCCATCACCTCCTCTCTCTTCCCCCCTCCCCCTCGCCTTATCCCCTGGACCCCGCACCCCCACCGCTACCTTCTTGCAACCTGCTCCTATGGCCGCACGTCCAACCACCTGCTGTGCATAAGAAGGTTGGTACCCTGCTCTCCCTCCGCCTTTTCTGTACGAGAAGGTACCTTGCTCTCGCTTCCCCCTCCCCCTGGCACCATCCCCTAGAAGCCCCTCACCCGCACCGCTATTGGCCTGCAATTTGCACCTTTGGCCGCACCTCCAACCACCTGCCCTGCATTTGGCGGTAAGTACCTTCAAACATGCTCAACGGAGGAGGGTAAATTGTAATTGCATACCTTTCTGCACCTATGGCCTCGGCATTAACCGCCTGCTCTGCTTTAAAAGTTGGGTAAGACTGAAGCGTTCACTCTCTTGCAACCTTCCCCTTCGCCCTCCCCATGTATGGACCTTGCCTTTGCTGCCCTCCTCACGGCTCCCTGCTGTTTCCCAGGCGCCTTCTAACAATCTGAAGCACTCTTTTCTCTTGCAATGCTCCCTTTGCCTCCCCAGGTACTTCGCCTTTGCTGCTCTGCTCAATTGCTCCCCGCTGCAGCCAGTAGTGCTGCCTGCTGCTGCTGCTGCTGCTGCTGCTGGCAGTGCTTCTGCTGCTGCTGTTGCTGCTGGCAGTGCTTCTGCTACTGCTGCTGCTGGTAGCAGTGAATCTGCTGCTTGGCGCTCACACTCTTGCATGAGAGGTGGATGAGGGAGGGGCGTGGCTCACACTCACGGTCTTATCTAACAACCAACCACCTCCCCTGCCTCTCCAGGTACCTTGCCTTCGCTGCCCTGCTCAACCGCTCCCTGCTGCTGCCAGTAGTGCCGCGTGCTGCTGCTGCCTCTGGTGCTGCTTGGCACAAGGGGTCCTCCTGGTTCAAAGGTGATCCGAGGCAGGGGAGCAGGGTGGCCTTAGGCTCTGCCGCTGCTGGCTCCTCCTCCTCCGTCTCCTCTTCCTCCTCCTCGCGCAATTCTTTTCTCTTCAGCACCACTCCCCACACCACTCCCCACACCCTCCCCACACCTCTGTGAGCGGCCTCCCTCGTTCCCCTTCCAGCGCCACTCGCAGGCGGCTCATGGCCAGATCTCTCAGGCGCCACAAAAGTACCATCTCCAATTCCTCTGTGAGCGGGCTTCCTCGTTTTAGTTTCCCGCGTCACTCGGCAGGTGGCCCATGGGAGGCCAGGGAGGGGCGAGAAGACTGCTTCCTGATGCAGGGGGTGGGAGTTGGAGGAGACTAGGAGCAGCGTCACGAGCTGCATTAGGTGTACGTGAGGGGAGAGACCAAGGGGTAGACGTGGACGTGAGAGGGGCGAGGGGGCTTGCTTCCTGATGCAGGGGCCAGTGGGAGTCGGAAGATATCAAGAGCAGCAGGGGGATCATCAGCAGCATCATCATCATCAGCATCATCATCAGCATCATCATCAGCAGCATCATCAGCAGCAGCATCATCAGCAGCATCATCAGCAGCATCAGCAGCATCATCATCAGCATCATCATCAGCAGCATCATCAGCATCATCATCAGCAGCATCATCAGCATCATCATCAGCATCATCATCAGCATCATCATCAGCATCATCATCAGCATCATCATCAGCAGCATCATCATCATCAGCATCATCATCAGCATCATCATCAGCAGCATCATCATCAGCAGCATCATCATCATCAGCATCATCATCAGCATCATCATCAGCAGCATCATCAGCAGCATCATCATCAGCATTAGGTGTACATGAGTGGAGGGACCTAGGAATAGCCGTGGACGTGGGAGGGGCGAGGGGACTGCTTTCTGGGGCAGGGGCCAGTGGGATTCGGAGGAGACTAGCAGCAGCAGGCGTGTCAGCAGCAGCAGCAGCAGGGGCACCCGAGTGGATGGACCTAGGGGTAGCTCTAGACGTGGCAGCCCTGCAGCAGTGCGTGGGGCAAGGGAGGGTGGTGACTGTGGACGAGTATCTCAGAGGGAAGGGCAGTGGGAGAGGGGGAGAGGAGGGGTGGCTGGCAAGATTGGGGGGATGGGGAGCAGGAGTGGGGGGTGGTGGAAGCAGAAGGGGAGGATGAGGGGAAGGGTGGGGAGGGTGGAGGTGCGGATGTGGTGGTGGTGGCATGGCGGCGAATCCGTGCTCGCCACGTGTCAGCGGTTCATTCGTGTGGCTCCATGGGCGAAACTGTTACCGCATGATAGTACGGATGGTGCCACACATGGGGATTCTACAGGCGGTGACACTGATGCTGGTGCTAATAATAGTGATACCAACGATGGTGCTACTAACGATGGTGCTACTAACGATGGTCGTAGTAACGGTGACAGTGTTGATAGTGGGATCAGCAGCAACGACCCCGCTCATCTCGCCCGCATGTGCGCATCGCCCCCCATCCCTGCCACCAACGCCTCCCTCCGCCAGTTCCTTGCCTTCTTTGCCCGCCGCACAGAGCCGGTCATAGGGCTGGGAGACGTGTTCGAGGTGAGGGGAGGGTGGATGAAAGGGAGATGGAGGAGAGTGTTTCACAGGGACCTTCAGGGAAGCTGTTGGAGAGGAAGAAGGAAGCCGCTTCAGCACAGAGAAACTGCTGGAAGGCCATGCTAGCTCCGATGAATCGCCTGGTCTGTACAACGGTGTCAACCGTGCTCTCCCCTTAGTGAGAGGCGCTCACGCAAACTCGCGAGCAGAGAAGATGCTTCAAGCCCATGCTAGTTCTGACGGTCTACCCGGTCTCTACGATGGCCTTAACGGTGCCGTCCCCGTTCTGCCGCCCTGCCGCCTCGCCATGCGCCCGCACCCCGCTGTCCTCTCCGCCGCCCATGCCTTCGCGCGGCATGTGCTCGGCACACGCTTTGCCGCCCTGCACCTGAGGCGGACGGATTTCGAATCTCACTGTTCGAGACCGAACTTCCGCTGCTGGCTGCCGCTCTCCCAGATAGCCAGATGCTTGGCTGATCGGATCAATGCGCTCAATGCTGCTGCTTGCTGCTGCTGCTGCAGGAAAGGAGGGGGTCGAGAGGAGAGCAGCTGGGGGTGGTGCAGATGGCGGTGCTGGCAGTGGAAGTGGTGGCAGTGGGAGCTGGCTGCAGCAGCATCAAGTGCGGACGCTGTTCATTGCCACAGACACCTCAGACCGGGTGAGAGGTGCACACAGCAGGGCTCAGGTGGTTGAGAGCAACAGCTGTCCAGGTGGGTGAGAGCAAGAGCCGTCCAGGTGGGTGAGAGCAAGAGCCGTCCAGGTGGGTGAGAGCAAGAGCCGTCCAGGTGGGTGAGAGCAAGAGCTGTCCAGGTGGGTGAGAGCAAGAGCTGTCCAGGTGGGTGAGAGCAAGAGCAGTAAGAGTGGGAGGAGGCAGCATCAAGTGCAACT
>BQMB01001642.1:0-34117 GCA_027943415.1 Closterium sp. NIES-67 | reverse complement strand
TTTTGCCACAAGACCGCCGCACACGTGGAGAGATTGCTTCAGATTACCTGATGGATGGACCCCTTCTCAAGGCCAAGAGGGCAGAGGAGCAAGGGGAGAAAGAGGGAGAGGTCTCGTGGAGGCCGTGGTGGTCGTGAAGCGAAGCGGCAAGCATGAAAGATGGAGACTACGAGACGGCCCCGAGTGAAGATCGATACCCCCGGCCAATTCTTCTTTGTCTCCACGCAAGTGGCAGCTGCAGCAGGAGGTGTGGAAGGCTTTGAGGAGCCAGCTACTATGGGAAAGGTCACCCTTCACTCTCTGTACTTTTGGTGATCGATAGCGGCGCCAATATTGCATGACACCTCGTGCGGACTTGCTCACCGAACTCGAACCGTCGCCAGTCAAGCATGTTACATCGGCTTTGGGCAGCGAGCAGAGGTGAAAGGCATGGGCAAGGCCATGTTCAAGGGTGCTGATGGGAAGATGGTGGGCCTCAAGAACGTGCTTTGGGTGCCCAACCTTGCAGCCAACCTGATTTCCGTGCGGCGTTTGCAAATGGCCGGCATGGATACGTACGTATTCCAAGGGATCCAAAACTTATAACCGCGAGGCTTCGTGAGCGGAAGCTTTGGGACCTTCACGAGGATAGGGACACCCACAATGAGATGTGGCAAATCTCAGTGGTCCCTATGCCTAAAGAGAGGCAAGTGGCAGCAAGCGTCAGCACCAAGAGTGCAGCGGTTGGTGGCGTTGATCTCGGAAAGCAAAGTGACACCGAGAGAGTGACTCTAAGGAGTGCAATCTTGGAGGGACCAGCAAGGCGTGTGAAACCAAGGAGAGTGGTGCAGCAGCCAAAGGTGTTGGAAATGAGGAGGAGAAGCCTAAGATCAGCAAAGCAGTAGTGGCGAAGGAGAAAGGAGAGAGCTTGTTGGGCACAATTGCGAGTGCCACTTTCTCCAACCCGACTTCCACCACGGGAGAGTGTGATTGGCTGACCTTGCATCGGCGAATGGGGCATGTGGCATTGCCCATTTTGCAGCAGATTGTTTAGCAAGACATGGTCAGTGGGATACGTGTTATGGGGGAGCCCAATGAGGTGCTTGGCTGTCCAACATGCAAGCCAAGTTCACCCGCTACCCTTCGATAGCTCGGAGACAACGGCGAAGGCACCACTTGATGAGGTGGTGATGGATGTGGTGGGCCCCTTGAAGCTTGGAGCTGCTAGAGCAGAGTACTTCCTCACCATTGTGGATGTCTACACTCGCATGCCCTGGGTGTATGTGCTGCCCAAGAAGAGTTATATAGCTGAGACGGTGAAGACCAATTGGTTGCCGATGGTGGAACGGCAACAAGACCGGCTTGTGAAAGCGATTTGCACAGACCGTGTGGGAGAGTTCCTGAGCAAGGACATCTCAAATTGGCTGAAGAAGCAAGGCATAGGACACTCCCTTACCATGCCCTACTCTCCTGCAATGAACGGCATCGCCGAGCGTGCGAATCGGACACTCACGGAGACGGCTCGGGGACTTCTCATTGAAGCCGGTCTTCCCAATTACTTTTGGCTGGATGCGGTGCGGCATGCTTGTATGGCCAGGAACAGAGCCTTGACTCATGTGGGAGAAGACAAATGGGTGCCGTATGTGGAGTGGATTGGAAGGAAGCCGAAGGTGGATATGCTTCGGGTGTTCGGGTGCATGTGCATGGCACTAATGCCTAAGAAACTTCGGCACAACAAGCTTGATGCCAAGACAACATGGGCCGTGCACCTGGGCATGGCTCAAAATTGCAAGGGATGGCTTCTTTGGGACCCATTTACCAAGAAGTTCTTGGTGAGCAGAGATTGCAAGTTCATGGATAACTTACCGTACAAGGAGTGGAAGGCGGAGAACCAAGCGAAGATTGGTGTGCGGCTTGGAGAGGTGAAGAGTACCGGCTTGGAGCATATGGAGCTGCCCTTGGAGCTGAGTAGCAGCAGTACAATCACAAGGAAATCTTATCAAAATGAATGGGGGAGAAGAAGGAGGAGGAGGTGCAGCAAGGTGATGAGCGTGCACCGTCACTTCCACCTCGTGCTACACAAGTGCTCACGGGAACCGACCAGATTTGCAGCAATGACATAAGAGCATCCAAGTCCCTGCGGCAGAGGAGGAAGGAAGGGGGAGAAGGAAGACTCAGCCCCCCAAAAGGTTGAGCTATGAATGGCTTGGAGGACCAGCCAACTCAACCTTGACCGGTTCGGCTCTCATGCTAGGCGATGATGCGGAAGATGAAAGCGAGGAGTGCGCTTTTTGCCTTCTTCTCTCCGGTGGAGATGCCGGGGGAGCCTACAAATCCCAAGGAGGCTTGGGAGGGCCCCAATAGGAAGGAGTAGAAGAAGGCCTCAGATGAAGAAATGGGGAGCATCATAGAGAACGACACATTTGACTTGGTGAACCTACCTCCGGGGCGGAAGGCGATCTCTTCCAAGTGGCTCTTCAAGCGCAAGACCGACGCCGACGGCAACATCGAGTGCTACAAGAGCAGACTTGTAGCCAAGGGGTATCAGCTGCAAGAGAAGAAGGACTACAATGAAGTGTATGCCCCTGTGGTGAAGGGTACAACCCTTCGAACCCTCTTCACCGCGGCGGCCCATCAAAGGATGGGTGGTGAAGCAAATGGATATGGTCACGGCCTTCCTTAACGGAGTTTTGGAGGAAGAGAATTACATGGAGCAGCCAGAGGGGTACAATGATGGGAGTGGCAGAGTGTGGAAACTGAAGAAAGCACTCTATGGCCTCAAGCAAGCCCTAGGCAATGGTACATCAAGCTGCGGGAAGTCTTGTAGGCGATCGGCTTCACTCCCTCAACGGCCGATCAATCATTGTTTCATGCTTGGCGAGGGGGAGCAGAGGAGCTTCATGGTGGTTTATGTGGATGAAATCCTCATAGTCTCACCTTCCTCTGACCTTATGAAGGAGGTGATGCTGAAGCTTCAAGACAAGTTCAAGTGCAAGACCCTTGGTGACGTCAACTACTACCTTGGGCATGGTACAGTACCGACCCCACACAGCTCGAGCAGGACGATTTTCTCAACGAGCATAGTGGGGACTACACCTCGGCATCACAAAACATTTTCACGCATGGAAACTTCTTGACATCCAGGACAAAACCACTGTGGCCTCACGTGATGTGATTTTCTACGAGAGACTGACGCTGCAGCATTACCTGGACAACGTTGCCAACACCGCAGACCCCACCGACGGCTTCGAGGGCCCATCGGTCCTTCGCCGACCGTGCTGCCGAAGCTGACGCAGTAGAAGAAGACGTACCTGAAAGCCTTGGAAGCTGCTCGACCACTCCCTTACTGCTCCATGCCCGTTCCACTTGACGACGACAACCCTTTCGATAGTAACAACCTCGACACCTTCTACCACTTCGCTGATCAGGGCTACACTATACCTCAACCGGTTGACACAAATGTCTTTGAACGCATCGGACCGAATGTCTTACCTGATCCTCAAGATGGCGATGAAGCAGTTGATCCCGCGAATGAAAATTCCCCTCGACACACACCCACGGGCCTGCAGATACTTGGACTATGGGTCGCCGTCTTGAGCCCGCCGCCGCCGTCACCGCGCGAGCCAACGACTCTGTCACAGGCTCTGGGGGGGGAACACAAGGCGAAATGGAAGGAAGCAATGGAAAAAGGAATTGAAGGCTCTGCACGACCGAAATACATGGAAACTAGTCCCTGCTACAAAGACCAACCGACCGAATGTGCTCTCGGGGAAGTGGGTGTACTGAATCAAGACTAAAGCGGATGGCTCCATCGACCGCGTCAAAGCTCGTTGGGTCGTACGTGGATTCGATCAGCGATACGGAACTGACTACACGGAGACATTCGCCCAGTCTCCTGACATACCTCCCTGCGCATTCTACTCGCCGTCGCGGCCACAAAAAGTTACCATTGCGGCAGATCGACGTCGCCAACGCCTTCTTGTACGCACCTGTGGATGCTGAGATCTTCGTTGAGCAGCCCCACGGTTTCATCGACGATCCCACAAAAGTGTGCCAGCTGATAAAAATCCCTCTACGGAATCAAACAAGCCCCGCGGCTCTGGCAGCAGCACCTTTACGGCCGCCTCGTCAGGATCGGCTTCCTGCAACTGCTGCACGACCAAGGGATGCACCGACTACAGAAGGGGGGCGATTTCGTCCTACTCATCGTCTACATCGATGACCTGCTCTACGTCAGCTCCACTACCACGTCGTCACCTTGTTCGAAGGGGAGCTGAAGAGTGACTTAACACTCACGGTGTCAGACACCGTCACCCTGTATCTAGGTCTGAACATCGTCGAAGACGATTCGGCGTTCTACCTACACGCCGGAAAATACGCAGGCGTCGTCGCGAAGAAATTCGGACTAACGCCGATCGCAGCCGCAACTTCCTATCGCTACGGGAACGACAACGGCGACACCTCCGCGAAGCTCCCTACTAAGCAAATCCAGGAATACCAACAGAAGCTCGGCTGCCTCCTGTTCGCAGTAGTAACCTGCCGACCAGATCTGTCCTACAGCGCTAGTCAACTAGCAACACACCTAAAGCAGCCGGAGCAAGAGCATCTCGAGGAGCTGAATCGGACGCTGCTCTACTTCGTCTCTACGCCGGCAGTCGGACTCACCTACAGCAAAGCAACACCAACGTCCGTACAACTATTCGGCTATGTCGACGCCGACCATGCGGGAGACAAGGAAAATCGGCGTTATAGTATAGGCTACATCTACCGACTAGAGCCTATCGGGACTATCCCCTGGTAATCAAGTAAGCAGGAATTAATCGCGCTATCCTCGGCTGAAGCGGAATACATCGCTCTCTGCTCTGCGACCAAAGAGGGACTTTACCTGTGGGAGCTGCTCGAGGAAGTGAAAATTACGACCATGCCTGCCTTCTCGTTATTCTGCGATAACCAATCTGCGATCAAAATCGCCAACAAAAACGGGTTCGCCAATCGAACCAAGCACATCGCCCTGCGGTATTTCTTCGTCAAGGATGAGATCGCGAAGGGGAGACTTTAACTCAGTTACTGCCTCACGACAGAAATGGCTGCAGATTACCTGACGAAGAAACTGGCGAAGGCAAAGTTCGATTACTGCATGCTGCTGACCAGGCAGATAAACGTCACCGAATCCGGACACGTCAGCACTCCAGAAACGAAGGGGAGTGTTGGAAATACCTTGAAGACTTAAGCGTTTATGAAGTGTAACACTACACTCGAGGAAATGTTGTATCGGGTACGCGAGTCAACGGAGGTTACACGAGGAGGTTGAACGATGTTGGGCTGAGAAAAGCCCTTGGGATCTTTCCAGAGACTAAGTCCCAGCTGTAAAGACTTGAGACTTGGAGTAGTGCAGCGGAAGTTGAGGCAGTTGAACCCTTGTACTAGTATGTGAGAACAAGTGATTGATTAAAGAAACAAGCATACAGCAATATATAGAAGATAAGAAAGCAGTTGCAGAGTACAGTTACAGGAACGGTTTATCGAGTCGCATAGCGACTCGATTGCCGCTTCGGTTACCATCCGTGATGCTGTAACGGTCAGTCGCAACCTCCAGTTGCGACCTTTCGGGTCTTTTCGCATTCTTTGTCCGCCCCCTCGTGTAACCTCCGTTGACTCGCGTGCTCCCCTGTAGTCTTCCTCGAGTGTAGTGTTACACTTCAGAAACGCTTAAGTTCTTTGAGATATTTCCAACACTCCCCTTCGTTTCTGGAGTGCTGTCATGTTCGGGTCCGGTGACGTTTGTTTGCCCGGTCAGGAGCATGCAGTAGTCGAATTTTGCTTTCGCCAATTTCTTCGTCAGGTAGTCTGCGGCCATTTCTGTCGTCGGGCAGTAACTGAGTTGAAGTCTCCCCTTCGCGATTTCATCCTTGACGAAGAAGTACCGCAGGGCGATGTGCTTGGTTCGGTTGGCGAAGCCGTCCTTGTTTGCGATTTTGATCGCAGATTGGTTGTCACAGAGGAGTGAGAAGGCGGGCAGGGTCGCAATCTTCGCTTCCTCGAGTAACTCTCGTAGATAGAGTCCTTCCTTGGTCGCAGTACAAAGGGCGATATACTCTGCTTCGGCCGAGGATAGTGCGATTAACTCCTGTTTGCTCGACTGCCAGGAGATAGTTCCGATAGGTTCTAGTCGGTAGATGTAGCCCGTCCTAGACCGCGTGGTCGGCGTCGACGTATCCGAGTAGTCGTACGGACGGTGTTGTTGCCTTGCTGTAGGTGAGCCCGATCGTCGGCGTGGAGACGAAGTAGAGTAGCGCTCGATTGAGTTCCTCGAGATCTTCCTGTTTCGGCTGCTTCAGATGTGTCGCCAACTGACTCGCACTATAGGACAGGTCGGGTCGGCAGGTTACTGATGCGAATAGTAGGCAGCCGAGCTTCTGTTGATACTCCTGGATTTGTTTCGCGGGGAGTTTTGTAGAGGCGCTGCTGTTGTTCCCGTAGCGGTAGGGAGTTGGGACCGCAGTCGGTGTTAGACCGAATTTCTTCGCGACGGTGCTTGAGTACTTTCCAGCGTGTAGGTAGAACGCCGTGTCGTCTTCGACGACGTTCAGTCCTAGGTACTGCGTAACTTCGTCGGACACCGTGAGAGTTAAATCTTCTTTCAGCTCCCCTTCGAACCAGGTGGCGATGTCGGTAGTGGAGCCGATGTAGAGCAGGTCGTCGACGTAGACGATGAGTAGACGTACTCTCTTCCCTTCTGCAGTCGGTACATCCCTTGGTCATGCGGCAGCTGTAGGAAGCCGATTTTTACGAGACGGCTGTGAAGATGCTGCTGCCAGAGCCGCGGGGCTTGCTTGATCCCGTATAGGGATTTTGTCAGTCCGCATATTTTCGTGGGGTCGTCGATGAATCCGTGGGGTTGTTCGACGAAGATCTCAGCGTCCACAGGTGCGTATAGGAACGCATTCGCGATATCGATTTGGCGTAGTGGTAGTGTTTTCGTGGCCGCGACGGCGAGTAGGATGCGTAATGAGGTGTGACGGGAGACTGGAGCGAAGGTTTCTGTGTAGTCGGTTCCGTATCGTTGATCGAAGCCTCGTACGACCCATCGAGCTTTGAATCGTTCGATGGAGCCGTCTGAGTTGGTTTTGATGCGGTACACCCATTTCCCCGAGAGAACGTTCTTCCCGTTGATGCTCGTTGCAGGTACCAGTTTCCATGTTTCTCGGTCTTGCAGAGCTTTTAACTCCTTTTCCATCGCTTCCTTCCATTTGCCTTGTGTTCCCCCCCCAGAGCCTGCGACAAGGTTGAAGGCTCACGCGTAGAAGGCGGCGGCGGATGCTGGACGGAGACCCAGAGGCCTAGAATCTGGAGTCCCGTGGGTGTGTGTCGAGGGGAATTGTCATTCCCGGAATAAGCTGCTTCGTCACCGTCTTCGGGGTCAGGTAAGAAATTGGGGCCGATGCGTTCCGAAATATTCGTGTCGACGGGGTGAGGTGTAGCGTAACCTTGGTCGGCGAAGTGGTAAAAGGTGTCGAGGTTGTTGCTATCGAGGGGATTATCTTCATCGAGTGGAACAGGTACGGAACAGAATGGGAGTGGCCCGGCAGCTTCCGAGGCTCCAGGTACGTCTTCTTCGGCTGCGTCAGCTTCGGCAGCACGATCGGCGAAGGAACGAAGTCCTGAGAGGCCGTCGGTGGGGTCTTGTGTGTTGGCAAGGTTGTCCAGGTAATGCTGCAGAGTCAGTCGTTCGTAGAAGATAACGTCTCGTGATGCCACCGTGTTTTTGTCTTGTATGTCGAGAATTTTCCACACGTGAAAATGTTTCGCGATGCCGAGGTGGAGTCCCCACCGAGCTCGTTGTGTGAAGCGTCCTGCTCGGGCTGTGTGGGGTCTGTACTGTACCATGCAGCCAAAGACTCTGAGTAATTTTGTGCTGCCCCTTTTTCTTGTCCACAACAGGTGCGGTGATGCGTTGTTGGGAAGTGATGACGAGGACAGCAGGTTGTGCAGGTGAACAGCATGTGTCATCGCGTCTGGCCACAGTGTGGTTGGCAGTCGCATCCCCTGAAGCAGTTTTCGCATCGTCGTCTGCAAGGTCCGATTCATGCGTTCTGCTACCCCCTGCTGTTGGTGAGCATAGGGCAGGGACACCAGGCGTCTGATTCCCCTTTCCGCCAGATAGGTCCTGAAGCGTTGTGACTGGTATTCCAGTGCACCGTCTGACTGGAAGCTCTTGAGTTTGAGTCCTGATTCTCGTTCGGCGATGGGGAGCCATGTTGTGAAGGCTTCGAAGGCTTGGTCGCGCGTTTTGAGATTGAAGTGCCAGACATATCTGGTTGCGGCGTCGATGAAAGTGATGACGTAGTTAAAGTCGGCTTCGGCGTCGTCTCGAGGCATGTTTAAAATATCGCTGTAGACCTTTTCCATCGGAGCGTAAGTAGGTGCGCTTGGGTTGTGATGGGATGGAAAAGGTTGATGAGGAAGATCTGCTTCGGGGCATGTGAAGCACCGTGCGCGTGGTCGTCGAAGTTCTTGACCGCTCGTCGTCAGAAGGGCGTTGCGTTCTAACACCTCTGCTTGGATCGTTTGAAGTATTGTGCTATTTGCAGGGTGTCCGAGTCGTTGGTGCCAGATGTCGTCGGGAGCACGGTGACCGGGCGAGCGGTGGTAGATGTCGGTGTTGGAGAAGAACGCGACGACCGAGGCGGGACTTCGACAAGCTTCGCGTGTGGCGGGCATAAGTTGGTCTGCTTCCGTTGGCGGTCCTCGTGTTGATGGTGGTGGTACTCGGCTGGGTCCTGCTGTCGATACTGCAGGTGATGGTTTTGTTGGGACACTTGCGGGTACTTGTCTTTCTTGTCTGATAACTGCTAATGCTCGTGTTCTCTCTGCTGCAGGTATGGTGTTGGAGTGCCAGAAGCCGTCACTGTCGAAGTCGGGATCAAGATCCGGCGGTGAGTCCAGGCGGCGAACGATACGATGCCATCGCTGTCGGCAGTTCCGCGGTCGGGGACGAAGTCCAACACGAAGACACCGGACTTCAGGAGGGCACGACCGATGAAGAGGCCACCCTTCCCGTGGTAAAGCCGGAACTCGTTGGAGTAAGAGTCGCACTCCAGGTGAATTCCTTTGGCCATTAGTTGGCTTACGCTTAGTAGATTGTATCCCAGGTTGTCGACAATGAGCACTTTGTTGAGCTGCAGTATTACGTTTGTTTCCATGGATTGTAACTGAACCACGCCTTGTCTGTTTGTCTTCAGATTTTCGTTGTTGGCGACTGTGATGACGACGTCGCGGTTGAGTCGTTTCTCCTGTTGCACGAAGCGTCCCGAGGAGCACATGTGTTGACCGCAGCAGCTGTCCAAGAACCAGGTGTTTCGCCCGGTGGGTTCGGCGTTGGCGACTGCAGCGTATGTCGGGTTGACCTGAAGTCCTTGCGAGCGCGGCGGCGGGAATTCCTCTTCGTCTGGTGCGTAAGTGGGTGGTGAACCGGGTGCGCAGTTGTCGATGTGTACCATGCAGTTGATGATGTTGGGTGTTTGTTGTGCAGATGTTGAAGAGCGCCTTGGAGGACTTGCTTGAGTGGAAGCGACTTGTGGGTCTGCTGCACGGTAAACGCGAGGGCGGTTGCAGTTGACTTTGGAGTGCCCGGAAGTCTGGCAGTTTTGGCAGAACGGCGGTACGATGGTGAGTCCTCGGTTGTCGCGTTGATCTTGCTTGCTGCGTCGGTTGTAGTTGTTGTCATTTCTTCTTTGAGTGTAGAAGACTAACTGCTGTTGCTTCCTTGGTTGTCTTTCCTCGAACAGATCCATCTCCTGTTGTTCAGCGTGAAGCTCGGCGCAGAGGTGCATCTCCGAAATTCTTCCGTGGGCTCGAAGAAGTGATCTTGTGGTTCTCCATTCTGGCCCGAGCCCGGCGAGGACAAGTGTCACGAAGCTTTCTTCAGTGATTGTTCCTCCGCACCGAAGCAGGCGGTCGCGGAGGGTCTGGCAGCGACTCATATACTGCATCGCCTTTTCCCCGGTCTTCATCTGTATTGTTGTCAGCTGTTGCATGAGTCTGCTTTGTGTCACGCTGTCGTTTGCTTGGTAAAGGCACTTGAGGTGGTGCCATGCGAGCTCCGCGGAGTTTCCATAACTCCGATACGTTCTGATGCTCTGCTGCTCTTGTGGTGACAGGTTTCTCAGGAGTACCGTGTACGCCAGCAGCGACTGATACGTGAAGATCTCTTGTTCCTTCCCAGTGCCGTTGCTTGGGAATGGCAGGGACCCGTTGAAGTATCCCAGAAGATGCGCGGCCTCCATCAGCAGCTCGAACTCGAAGCTCCAGGTAAAGAAGTCGTGTCCGTTGAACGGTGAGGATGTCTGAAGTTTGATCACGTGTGAGAACTGCGCCTGTAAACTTAAGATTTCATTCGGTGTTTGTTGTGATGCAGCTGCTGTTGGCTGGGCACGGGGCGGCATGAATTCGAACGTCCCCGGCGAAGAATGATAAGGCGCAAAGGTAGGCGCTTGGTTGTGTCGCCCGAAGGATGAGTTGTCGAGGCTCATCGGCGCTAATCCCATATTTCCTCCATTGCTCTGTGTTGAATGCGCAGGTGTCCTTGTCTGCTGCTGCTGGTCGAAGTGCGACATGAAGCTGAAGAACCTTTCCATAAGGTTGGGGTCCACGCTTGAAGAGGGAGATGGAGTAACCATCTCTGGTACTCTTCCCGTTGTTTCTTGAGCAGTCCCGGTCTCTGTCTGCAGTCCTGAGGTGTGCAGACCAGAGTTGCCGTGTTGAGTTTCTTGGCCGCTGGGTGAGCCCGTAGAGACTTTCTTCCCCTTGCTGTCCATGTCTTGCAATCAATGAAGTCGTTGAGTTGAGTTGAGTTGCAGGTTGGTGATAGAACGTAGTTGCTGGGAGTTTGGTCTCTGACCAGCTCTCATACCATGTTGGGCTGAGAAAAGCCTTGGGATCTTTCCAGAGACTAAGTCCCAGCTGTAAAGACTTGAGACTTGGAGTAGTGCAGCGGAAGTTGAGGCAGTTGAACCCTTGTACTAGTATGTGAGAACAAGTGATTGATTAAAGAAACAAGCATACAGCAATATATAGAAGATAAGAAAGCAGTTGCAGAGTACAGTTACAGGAACGGTTTATCGAGTCGCATAGCGACTCGATTGCCGCTTCGGTTACCATCCGTGATGCTGTAACGGTCAGTCGCAACCTCCAGTTGCGACCTTTCGGGTCTTTTCGCATTCTTTGTCCGCCCCCTCGTGTAACCTCCGTTGACTCGCGTGCTCCCCTGTAGTCTTCCTCGAGTGTAGTGTTACACTTCAGAAACGCTTAAGTTCTTCGAGATATTTCCAACAAACGAAAGAATACGAAAGGGCGAAGGGGCTCGAAGGATCGCAACTGGAGGTTGCGATTGACCGTTGCGACTGCAAGGATGGTAACTGAACAGACAATCGAGTCGCTGTGCGACTCGATAACTGTTTCTTCAATTGTATTCTACAACTGCTTCATTTCTTATTTTCTATATATTGCTGGATGCTTGTTCCTTCTAATCAATCACTTGCTCTCATATACTAGTGCAAGGGTTCAACTACTCAACACTTCCGCTGCACTACTCAAGCACTTCATACAAGTGGGACTTAGTCTCTGAAAAGATCCTAGGGCTTTTCTCAGCCCAACAACAGCGTTTGCAAACCATCACGTAATTTAGAAATGGGCCATAACATTCTAAAATTTAGAACAAATGAACTTGGGGTTTATATCTGGGCCTCGTTATAAGTGGTTTATCCAGAACGTCCAAAACATAGGCAAAACCAGGTTTGTGGTCATCCCCCATGCTTGGCGCCACCTCACTTCATTTCTCTTGTGTGTCCACTGTCTGTTCCTCATCGTGCTTCATTGCTCCACCGCCCAAGCAATCAGCAATCGGCACGAAGCCCGCTACTCGCGCGATGGACGCGCTGCTCCTTTCGTCGCCCGCCCCGCGTGCGTCGCTCGCCGCACCATCGTCGCGCACGTCGCTGCGCACCACACATGCCGGCCGCGCGCTGCTAGCCGCCCCAGGTACGGCATTGTTGGCGTTAGTGGCTCCGAGATGCGCCGCGCTAGCTGCACGAGCCATGGATGGCGCGGGTCCGGGTAAGCCCGCTGGGCGGCAGCTGCGCGACGCTGGCGCGCCCCACCGCGCGGGGCCGTGCAGCTCGTCGCGGTCGGTGACGCGCCCCGCTCGCGATCGTCCGCCGCACGCGGAACCTATCACAATGCCGCCGATTCGCGAACCTAATGCTACAGCCGCTCGACGCGCGACGCACTTTTAACGCTTATATCGCGTACGAAGTGGAAAGTGCAGCCTGAGACAGGTGGCAGATTGGCTGCGATCAAAGGCGCGGCGGCGATGGCAGTGGCGGCGATGGCAGTGGCGACGATGGCACGTGCGTGTGTTGATGGGGAGAGAGAAAGAGAGGCGACCGCTGTGACGGAGAGGCACTCCAACCGGCATCCGCACACACCACCTCCGTGCTCCCTCCTTTCCCTAATTCCTCCGACCTCGCCTAAGTTCTCTCGGCGCTTGACTCCCTTCCTCCGTCGCACCCTCTCTTGCACCCTCCGTCCTTTAAATCCCCTACTCTTTACCCGTCTCCGTCACTCGCTCTTTCAATCCCCACTCTCCCTCCCCCCCCCCATTCTCCGTTCCCCTCTCGCGTGCGTGCTGCCCCGTTCTCCTCTCCCCACCGCCCACCCCTTCAACCCTCTACCCCCCCCAGGCGCCTGTCGCTGCATGGGGGCGGCGCGCAGCAGCAGGGGGAAGGGCAGTGAGAGTGGTGCGGAAGGGGAGAGGCGGAGATGGAGAAGGGGAGAGCCGCCATGCGCCAGTGGTGAGGGAGTGTGGGGAGTGAGAGAGAGGGAATGGTGATGTGAGAGGGAACGGTGATGTGAGAGGGAACGGTGATGTGAGAGGGAATGGTGATGTGAGAGGAACGGTGATGTGAGAGGGAACGGTGATGTGAGAGGGAACGGTGATGTGAGAGGAACGGTGATGTGAGAGGGAACGGTGATGTGAGAGGAACGGTGATGTGAGAGGGAACGGTGATGTGAGAGGGACGGTGATGTGAGAGGGAACGGTGATGTGAGAGGGAACGGTGATGTGAGAGGGAACGGTGATGTGAGAGGGAACGGTGATGTGAGAGGAACGGTGATGGAGAGGGAACGGTGATGTGAGAGGAACGGTGATGTGAGAGGGAACGGTGATGTGAGAGGGAACGGTGATGTGAGAGGGAACGGTGATGTGAGAGGGAACGGTGATGTGAGAGGGAACGGTGATGTGAGAGGGAACGGTGATGTGAGAGGGAACGGTGATGTGAGAGGGAACGGTGATGTGAGAGGGAACGGTGATGTGAGAGGGAACGGTGATGTGAGAGGGAACGGTGATGTGAGAGGGAACGGGTGATGTGAGGGGAACGGTGATGTGAGAGGACGGTGATGTGAGAGAGGAGAACGGTGATGTGAGAGGGAACGGTGATGTGAGAGGGAACGGTGATGTGAGAGGAACGGTGATGTGAGAGGGAACGGTGATGTGAGAGGGAACGGTGATGTGAGAGGGAACGGTGATGTGAGAGGGAACGGTGATGTGAGAGGGAACGGTGATGTGGAGGGAACGGTGATGTGAGAGGAACGGTGATGTGAGAGGGAACGGTGATGTGAGAGGGAACGGTGATGTGAGAGGGAACGGTGATGTGAGAGGGAACGGTGATGTGAGAGGGAACGGTGATGTGAGAGGGAACGGTGATGTGAGAGGGAACGGTGATGTGAGAGGGAACGGTGATGTGAGAGGGAACGGTGATGTGAGAGGGAACGGTGATGTGAGAGGGAACGGTGATGTGAGAAGGGAACGGTGATGTGAGGGGGGTGATGTGAGAGGGAACGGTGATGTGAGAGGGAACGGTGATGTGAGAGGGAACGGTGATGTGAGAGGGAACGGTGATGTGAGAGGGAACGGTGATGTGAGAGGGAACGGTGATGTGAGAGGGAACGGTGATGTGAGAGGAACGGTGATGTGAGAGGGAACGGTGATGTGAAGGGAACGGTGATGTGAGAGGAACGGTGATGTGAGAGGGAACGGTGATGTGAGAGGAACGGTGATGTGAGAGGGAACGGTGATGTGAACGTGATGTGAGAGGGAACGGTGATGTGAGAGGGAACGGTGATGTGAGAGGAACGGTGATTGAGAGGGAAGTGATGTGAGAGGGAACGGTGATGTGAGAGGGAACGGTGATGTGAGAGGGAACGGTGATTGAGAGGGAACGGTGATGTGAGAGGAACGGTGATGTGAGAGGGAACGGTGATGTGAGAGGAAACGGTGATGTGAGAGGGAACGGTGATGTGAGAGGGAACGGTGATGTGAGAGGGAACGGTGATGTGAGAGGGAACGGTGATGTGAGAGGGAACGGTGATGTGAGAGGGAAACGGTGATGTGAGAGGGAACGGTGATGTGAGAGGGAACGGTGATGTGAGAGGGAACGGTGATGTGAGAGGGAACGGTGATGTGAGAGGGACGATCGGTGATGGTGAGAGGGAACGTGATGTGAGAGGGAACGGTTTGAGCTGATGTGAGAGGGAACGGTGATGTGAGAGGGAACGGTGATGTGAGAGGGAACGGTGATGTGAGAGGAACGGTGATGTGAGAGGGAACGGTGATGTGAGAGGGAACGGTGATGTGAGAGGGAACGGTGATGTGAGAGGGAACGGTGATGTGAGAGGGAACGGTGATGTGAGAGGGAACGGTGATGTGAGAGGGAACGGTGATGTGAGAGGGAACGGTGATGTGAGAGGGAACGGTGATGTGAGAGGGAACGGTGATGTGAGAGGGAACGGTGATGTGAGAGGGAACGGTGATGTGAGAGGGAACGGTGATGTGAGAGGGAACGGTGATGTGAGAGGGAACGGTGATGTGAGAGGGAACGGTGATGTGAGAGGGAACGGTGATGTGAGAGGGAACGGTGATGTGAGAGGGAACGGTGATGTGAGAGGGAACGGTGATGTGAGAGGGAACGGTGATGTGAGAGGGAACGGTGATGTGAGAGGGAACGGTGATGTGAGAGGGAACGGTGATGTGAGAGGGAACGGTGATGTGAGAGGGAACGGTGATGTGAGAGGGAACGGTGATGTGAGAGGGAACGGTGATGTGAGAGGGAACGGTGATGTGAGAGGGAACGGTGATGTGAGAGGGAACGGTGATGTGAGAGGGAACGGTGATGTGAGAGGGAACGGTGATGTGAGAGGGAACGGTGATGTGAGAGGGAACGGTGATGTGAGAGGGAACGGTGATGTGAGAGGGAACGGTGATGTGAGAGGGAACGGTGATGTGAGAGGGAACGGTGATGTGAGAGGGAACGGTGATGTGAGAGGGAACGGTGATGTGAGAGGGAACGGTGATGTGAGAGGGAACGGTGATGTGAGAGGGAACGGTGATGTGAGAGGGAACGGTGATGTGAGAGGGAACGGTGATGTGAGAGGGAACGGTGATGTGAGAGGGAACGGTGATGTGAGAGGGAACGGTGATGTGAGAGGGAACGGTGATGTGAGAGGGAACGGTGATGTGAGAGGGAACGGTGATGTGAGAGGGAACGGTGATGTGAGAGGGAACGGTGATGTGAGAGGGAACGGTGATGTGAGAGGGAACGGTGATGTGAGAGGGAACGGTGATGTGAGAGGGAACGGTGATGTGAGAGGGAACGGTGATGTGAGAGGGAACGGTGATGTGAGAGGGAACGGTGATGTGAGAGGGAACGGTGATGTGAGAGGGAACGGTGATGTGAGAGGGAACGGTGATGTGAGAGGGAACGGTGATGTGAGAGGGAACGGTGATGTGAGAGGGAACGGTGATGTGAGAGGGAACGGTGATGTGAGAGGGAACGGTGATGTGAGAGGGAACGGTGATGTGAGAGGGAACGGTGATGTGAGAGGGAACGGTGATGTGAGAGGGAACGGTGATGTGAGAGGGAACGGTGATGTGAGAGGGAACGGTGATGTGAGAGGGAACGGTGATGTGAGAGGGAACGGTGATGTGAGAGGGAACGGTGATGTGAGAGGGAACGGTGATGTGAGAGGGAACGGTGATGTGAGAGGGAACGGTGATGTGAGAGGGAACGGTGATGTGAGAGGGAACGGTGATGTGAGAGGGAACGGTGATGTGAGAGGGAACGGTGATGTGAGAGGGAACGGTGATGTGAGAGGGAACGGTGATGTGAGAGGGAACGGTGATGTGAGAGGGAACGGTGATGTGAGAGGGAACGGTGATGTGAGAGGGAACGGTGATGTGAGAGGGAACGGTGATGTGAGAGGGAACGGTGATGTGAGAGGGAACGGTGATGTGAGAGGGAACGGTGATGTGAGAGGGAACGGTGATGTGAGAGGGAACGGTGATGTGAGAGGGAACGGTGATGTGAGAGGGAACGGTGATGTGAGAGGGAACGGTGATGTGAGAGGGAACGGTGATGTGAGAGGGAACGGTGATGTGAGAGGGAACGGTGATGTGAGAGGGAACGGTGATGTGAGAGGGAACGGTGATGTGAGAGGGAACGGTGATGTGAGAGGGAACGGTGATGTGAGAGGGAACGGTGATGTGAGAGGGAACGGTGATGTGAGAGGGAACGGTGATGTGAGAGGGAACGGTGATGTGAGAGGGAACGGTGATGTGAGAGGGAACGGTGATGTGAGAGGGAACGGTGATGTGAGAGGGAACGGTGATGTGAGAGGGAACGGTGATGTGAGAGGGAACGGTGATGTGAGAGGGAACGGTGATGTGAGAGGGAACGGTGATGTGAGAGGGAACGGTGATGTGAGAGGGAACGGTGATGTGAGAGGGAACGGTGATGTGAGAGGGAACGGTGATGTGAGAGGGAACGGTGATGTGAGAGGGAACGGTGATGTGAGAGGGAACGGTGATGTGAGAGGGAACGGTGATGTGAGAGGGAACGGTGATGTGAGAGGGAACGGTGATGTGAGAGGGAACGGTGATGTGAGAGGGAACGGTGATGTGAGAGGGAACGGTGATGTGAGAGGGAACGGTGATGTGAGAGGGAACGGTGATGTGAGAGGGAACGGTGATGTGAGAGGGAACGGTGATGTGAGAGGGAACGGTGATGTGAGAGGGAACGGTGATGTGAGAGGGAACGGTGATGTGAGAGGGAACGGTGATGTGAGAGGGAACGGTGATGTGAGAGGGAACGGTGATGTGAGAGGGAACGGTGATGTGAGAGGGAACGGTGATGTGAGAGGGAACGGTGATGTGAGAGGGAACGGTGATGTGAGAGGGAACGGTGATGTGAGAGGGAACGGTGATGTGAGAGGGAACGGTGATGTGAGAGGGAACGGTGATGTGAGAGGGAACGGTGATGTGAGAGGGAACGGTGATGTGAGAGGGAACGGTGATGTGAGAGGGAACGGTGATGTGAGAGGGAACGGTGATGTGAGAGGGAACGGTGATGTGAGAGGGAACGGTGATGTGAGAGGGAACGGTGATGTGAGAGGGAACGGTGATGTGAGAGGGAACGGTGATGTGAGAGGGAACGGTGATGTGAGAGGGAACGGTGATGTGAGAGGGAACGGTGATGTGAGAGGGAACGGTGATGTGAGAGGGAACGGTGATGTGAGAGGGAACGGTGATGTGAGAGGGAACGGTGATGTGAGAGGGAACGGTGATGTGAGAGGGAACGGTGATGTGAGAGGGAACGGTGATGTGAGAGGGAACGGTGATGTGAGAGGGAACGGTGATGTGAGAGGGAACGGTGATGTGAGAGGGAACGGTGATGTGAGAGGGAACGGTGATGTGAGAGGGAACGGTGATGTGAGAGGGAACGGTGATGTGAGAGGGAACGGTGATGTGAGAGGGAACGGTGATGTGAGAGGGAACGGTGATGTGAGAGGGAACGGTGATGTGAGAGGGAACGGTGATGTGAGAGGGAACGGTGATGTGAGAGGGAACGGTGATGTGAGAGGGAACGGTGATGTGAGAGGGAACGGTGATGTGAGAGGGAACGGTGATGTGAGAGGGAACGGTGATGTGAGAGGGAACGGTGATGTGAGAGGGAACGGTGATGTGAGAGGGAACGGTGATGTGAGAGGGAACGGTGATGTGAGAGGGAACGGTGATGTGAGAGGGAACGGTGATGTGAGAGGGAACGGTGATGTGAGAGGGAACGGTGATGTGAGAGGGAACGGTGATGTGAGAGGGAACGGTGATGTGAGAGGGAACGGTGATGTGAGAGGGAACGGTGATGTGAGAGGGAACGGTGATGTGAGAGGGAACGGTGATGTGAGAGGGAACGGTGATGTGAGAGGGAACGGTGATGTGAGAGGGAACGGTGATGTGAGAGGGAACGGTGATGTGAGAGGGAACGGTGATGTGAGAGGGAACGGTGATGTGAGAGGGAACGGTGATGTGAGAGGGAACGGTGATGTGAGAGGGAACGGTGATGTGAGAGGGAACGGTGATGTGAGAGGGAACGGTGATGTGAGAGGGAACGGTGATGTGAGAGGGAACGGTGATGTGAGAGGGAACGGTGATGTGAGAGGGAACGGTGATGTGAGAGGGAACGGTGATGTGAGAGGGAACGGTGATGTGAGAGGGAACGGTGATGTGAGAGGGAACGGTGATGTGAGAGGGAACGGTGATGTGAGAGGGAACGGTGATGTGAGAGGGAACGGTGATGTGAGAGGGAACGGTGATGTGAGAGGGAACGGTGATGTGAGAGGGAACGGTGATGTGAGAGGGAACGGTGATGTGAGAGGGAACGGTGATGTGAGAGGGAACGGTGATGTGAGAGGGAACGGTGATGTGAGAGGGAACGGTGATGTGAGAGGGAACGGTGATGTGAGAGGGAACGGTGATGTGAGAGGGAACGGTGATGTGAGAGGGAACGGTGATGTGAGAGGGAACGGTGATGTGAGAGGGAACGGTGATGTGAGAGGGAACGGTGATGTGAGAGGGAACGGTGATGTGAGAGGGAACGGTGATGTGAGAGGGAACGGTGATGTGAGAGGGAACGGTGATGTGAGAGGGAACGGTGATGTGAGAGGGAACGGTGATGTGAGAGGGAACGGTGATGTGAGAGGGAACGGTGATGTGAGAGGGAACGGTGATGTGAGAGGGAACGGTGATGTGAGAGGGAACGGTGATGTGAGAGGGAACGGTGATGTGAGAGGGAACGGTGATGTGAGAGGGAACGGTGATGTGAGAGGGAACGGTGATGTGAGAGGGAACGGTGATGTGAGAGGGAACGGTGATGTGAGAGGGAACGGTGATGTGAGAGGGAACGGTGATGTGAGAGGGAACGGTGATGTGAGAGGGAACGGTGATGTGAGAGGGAACGGTGATGTGAGAGGGAACGGTGATGTGAGAGGGAACGGTGATGTGAGAGGGAACGGTGATGTGAGAGGGAACGGTGATGTGAGAGGGAACGGTGATGTGAGAGGGAACGGTGATGTGAGAGGGAACGGTGATGTGAGAGGGAACGGTGATGTGAGAGGGAACGGTGATGTGAGAGGGAACGGTGATGTGAGAGGGAACGGTGATGTGAGAGGGAACGGTGATGTGAGAGGGAACGGTGATGTGAGAGGGAACGGTGATGTGAGAGGGAACGGTGATGTGAGAGGGAACGGTGATGTGAGAGGGAACGGTGATGTGAGAGGGAACGGTGATGTGAGAGGGAACGGTGATGTGAGAGGGAACGGTGATGTGAGAGGGAACGGTGATGTGAGAGGGAACGGTGATGTGAGAGGGAACGGTGATGTGAGAGGGAACGGTGATGTGAGAGGGAACGGTGATGTGAGAGGGAACGGTGATGTGAGAGGGAACGGTGATGTGAGAGGGAACGGTGATGTGAGAGGGAACGGTGATGTGAGAGGGAACGGTGATGTGAGAGGGAACGGTGATGTGAGAGGGAACGGTGATGTGAGAGGGAACGGTGATGTGAGAGGGAACGGTGATGTGAGAGGGAACGGTGATGTGAGAGGGAACGGTGATGTGAGAGGGAACGGTGATGTGAGAGGGAACGGTGATGTGAGAGGGAACGGTGATGTGAGAGGGAACGGTGATGTGAGAGGGAACGGTGATGTGAGAGGGAACGGTGATGTGAGAGGGAACGGTGATGTGAGAGGGAACGGTGATGTGAGAGGGAACGGTGATGTGAGAGGGAACGGTGATGTGAGAGGGAACGGTGATGTGAGAGGGAACGGTGATGTGAGAGGGAACGGTGATGTGAGAGGGAACGGTGATGTGAGAGGGAACGGTGATGTGAGAGGGAACGGTGATGTGAGAGGGAACGGTGATGTGAGAGGGAACGGTGATGTGAGAGGGAACGGTGATGTGAGAGGGAACGGTGATGTGAGAGGGAACGGTGATGTGAGAGGGAACGGTGATGTGAGAGGGAACGGTGATGTGAGAGGGAACGGTGATGTGAGAGGGAACGGTGATGTGAGAGGGAACGGTGATGTGAGAGGGAACGGTGATGTGAGAGGGAACGGTGATGTGAGAGGGAACGGTGATGTGAGAGGGAACGGTGATGTGAGAGGGAACGGTGATGTGAGAGGGAACGGTGATGTGAGAGGGAACGGTGATGTGAGAGGGAACGGTGATGTGAGAGGGAACGGTGATGTGAGAGGGAACGGTGATGTGAGAGGGAACGGTGATGTGAGAGGGAACGGTGATGTGAGAGGGAACGGTGATGTGAGAGGGAACGGTGATGTGAGAGGGAACGGTGATGTGAGAGGGAACGGTGATGTGAGAGGGAACGGTGATGTGAGAGGGAACGGTGATGTGAGAGGGAACGGTGATGTGAGAGGGAACGGTGATGTGAGAGGGAACGGTGATGTGAGAGGGAACGGTGATGTGAGAGGGAACGGTGATGTGAGAGGGAACGGTGATGTGAGAGGGAACGGTGATGTGAGAGGGAACGGTGATGTGAGAGGGAACGGTGATGTGAGAGGGAACGGTGATGTGAGAGGGAACGGTGATGTGAGAGGGAACGGTGATGTGAGAGGGAACGGTGATGTGAGAGGGAACGGTGATGTGAGAGGGAACGGTGATGTGAGAGGGAACGGTGATGTGAGAGGGAACGGTGATGTGAGAGGGAACGGTGATGTGAGAGGGAACGGTGATGTGAGAGGGAACGGTGATGTGAGAGGGAACGGTGATGTGAGAGGGAACGGTGATGTGAGAGGGAACGGTGATGTGAGAGGGAACGGTGATGTGAGAGGGAACGGTGATGTGAGAGGGAACGGTGATGTGAGAGGGAACGGTGATGTGAGAGGGAACGGTGATGTGAGAGGGAACGGTGATGTGAGAGGGAACGGTGATGTGAGAGGGAACGGTGATGTGAGAGGGAACGGTGATGTGAGAGGGAACGGTGATGTGAGAGGGAACGGTGATGTGAGAGGGAACGGTGATGTGAGAGGGAACGGTGATGTGAGAGGGAACGGTGATGTGAGAGGGAACGGTGATGTGAGAGGGAACGGTGATGTGAGAGGGAACGGTGATGTGAGAGGGAACGGTGATGTGAGAGGGAACGGTGATGTGAGAGGGAACGGTGATGTGAGAGGGAACGGTGATGTGAGAGGGAACGGTGATGTGAGAGGGAACGGTGATGTGAGAGGGAACGGTGATGTGAGAGGGAACGGTGATGTGAGAGGGAACGGTGATGTGAGAGGGAACGGTGATGTGAGAGGGAACGGTGATGTGAGAGGGAACGGTGATGTGAGAGGGAACGGTGATGTGAGAGGGAACGGTGATGTGAGAGGGAACGGTGATGTGAGAGGGAACGGTGATGTGAGAGGGAACGGTGATGTGAGAGGGAACGGTGATGTGAGAGGGAACGGTGATGTGAGAGGGAACGGTGATGTGAGAGGGAACGGTGATGTGAGAGGGAACGGTGATGTGAGAGGGAACGGTGATGTGAGAGGGAACGGTGATGTGAGAGGGAACGGTGATGTGAGAGGGAACGGTGATGTGAGAGGGAACGGTGATGTGAGAGGGAACGGTGATGTGAGAGGGAACGGTGATGTGAGAGGGAACGGTGATGTGAGAGGGAACTGATGAAGTGAGAGGAACGGTGATGTGAGAGGGAACGGTGATGTGAGAGGGAACGGTGATGTGAGAGGGAACGGTGATGTGAGAGGGAACGGTGATGTGAGAGGGAACGGTGATGTGAGAGGGAACGGTGATGTGAGAGGGAACGGTGATGTGAGAGGGAACGGTGATGTGAGAGGGAACGGTGATGTGAGAGGGAACGGTGATGTGAGAGGGAACGGTGATGTGAGAGGGAACGGTGATGTGAGAGGAACGGTGATGTGAGAGGGAACGGTGATGTGAGAGGGAACGGTGATGTGAGAGGGAACGGTGATGTGAGAGGGAACGGTGATGTGAGAGGGAACGGTGATGTGAGAGGGAACGGTGATGTGAGAGGGAACGGTGATGTGAGAGGGAACGGTGATGTGAGAGGGAACGGTGATGTGAGAGGGAACGGTGATGTGAGAGGGAACGGTGATGTGAGAGGGAACGGTGATGTGAGAGGGAACGGTGATGTGAGAGGGAACGGTGATGTGAGAGGGAACGGTGATGTGAGAGGGAACGGTGATGTGAGAGGGAACGGTGATGTGAGAGGGAACGGTGATGTGAGAGGGAACGGTGATGTGAGAGGGAACGGTGATGTGAGAGGGAACGGTGATGTGAGAGGGAACGGTGATGTGAGAGGGAACGGTGATGTGAGAGGGAACGGTGATGTGAGAGGGAACGGTGATGTGAGAGGGAACGGTGATGTGAGAGGGAACGGTGATGTGAGAGGGAACGGTGATGTGAGAGGGAACGGTGATGTGAGAGGGAACGGTGATGTGAGAGGGAACGGTTGATGTGAGAGGGAACGGTGATGTGAGAGGGAACGGTGATGTGAGAGGGAACGGTGATGTGAGAGGGAACGGTGATGTGAGAGGGAACGGTGATGTGAGAGGGGGAACGGTGATGTGAGAGGGAACGGTGATGTGAGAGGGAACGGTGATGTGAGAGGGAACGGTGATGTGAGAGGGAACGGTGATGTGAGAGGGAACGGTGATGTGAGAGGGAACGGTGATGTGAGAGGGAACGGTGATGTGAGAGGGAACGGTGATGTGAGAGGGAACGGTGATGTGAGAGGGAACGGTGATGTGAGAGGGAACGGTGATGTGAAGAGGGAACGGGTGAATGTGAGAGGGGAACGGTGATGTGAGAGGGAACGGTGATGTGAGAGGGAACGGGTGGATGTGAGAGGGAACGGTGATGTGAGAGGGAACGGTGATGTGAGAGGGAACGGTGATGTGAGAGGGAACGGTGATGTGAGAGGGAACGGTGATGTGAGAGGGAACGGTGATGTGAGAGGGAACGGTGATGTGAGAGGGAACGGTGATGTGAGAGGGATGGGGCTGAGCTGTGCCGTGTTTACTCACGTTCCTCGTCCCTCTCGCCCTTCAACTTTCCTTCAATCCACTTTCCTTCAATCCACTTTCCTTCAATCCACCCCTCTCTCCCACTGTTCCTCGCACTGTCCGTCCTATCCATCATAGGGTCCCGCTTAACCCTCTCTGCCTCACCAATCACTCGTGTCCCGTCCGTCATTCCCCTGGCCCGGCCCCTCCCTGCCTTCCTCATTCGCACCATCTGTCGGTGGCCCTGCTCGTCCGCCTCACGCCCGCTGCACTCATCGCCCGCCCCCATCCCATTGTGCTCTGCCCCTCCGCTTCACACCTTGCTTTGTCCGCGTGCGCGCCTGCGCAAGGGACCATGGTCCATGCCTGTAGGCTGTATCCCTCTCTCCTCATCAAACCGCTCCAAACTTCCCCCCGTGCCCTCCCAACCCGCTCCCGCTGTGGCAGGTGGCAGGCGCAGCTGGCAGCGAAGGCGGGGCATCAGGGGGAGAAGGCGGCAGGGGCAGTGGCGGTGGCGGATGGGGGGAACGGGCAGGCGGGCATGGACGCCGCTCGGGCCCAGATGAGGCAGTGGTGAGGGGAGCCATGGGCGAGGGAACAGGGCGTGTTGGGAGTGTGCTGTGTGTTGGGAGTGTGCTGTGTGTTGGGAGTGTGCTGTGTGTTGGGAGTGTGCTGTGTGTTGGGAGTGTGCTGTGTGTTGGGAGTGTGCTGTGTGTTGGAGGCGGAATGTCGGGGCAGAGGTGCTTTTAACCTCCAGCATTCGCCTGTGCTGTCTCGTCGCCCCCACTTGCCGGCACGATGAACGGCTCAGTATCCACCGCCCTGACGTCTTGCAGAATGTGGCTCCGTTGCGCCTCGTCCCCCCCTCCCATCCGCCCCTGCCCCTCCACCCGTATCAACACATCCCGCCCTGCCTCTCAACGTCATTCTCCAATGCCCCCACCATCGCCACCCGCTCTCTTGGCCACCGTCCCTGCGTGCAGGTGGGCGGCACAGCAGGCGGGCAAGGCAGAGCGCGCGGGCGTGGAGGTCTCCAAGGCGCAGATGCGTGGCTGGTGGTGAGGGGGGGGGGAGGAGGGAGGGAGGGGGTTTCAAGAGGTAGGGGGGAAAAGGAACGGGTTGATGAAGGGAGAACGGGTAAGGGAGTGGTGAGGGGATGGTGAAGGGAGGAAGAGGGGGACTGGGAGTGGTGAGGAGGCCAGAGATAGCAGGGCGAGTGTGGCGGTATTGGTGTCAGTCATTCATTCAGTGCTGCGAGCCAGGCAGTGCTGTGGAAAATGCACGTCTGTTCTTTCTCTCGGCACGTGCACGGTCATTTTTTACCACGCCTTTTCCTTCCCGTGCTGCCCGTGTCTTCATGCCTGAAACGTCCTCCTCATCAAACCCTTCGTTCTGCCCACCAGGTGGTTGGAGCAGCAGCAGGGCAAGGCGATGGATGCAGCACGAGCAGAGATGAGGGCATGGTGAGAGCACGAGCAGAGATGAGGGCATGGTGAGAGCACGAGCAGAGATGAGGGCATGGTGAGAGCACGAGTGAGGTGGAGGTTGCATGTGACTTCTTTGTGGCTTTCCACTTCTCACACTCACCATCACTTCTACCCTTTCTTCCAATGGCCCTTGATAGCTTCTCTTTTGTTTGTTTCTTTCATTGAATCTGCTTGTCACACACTGTTCTCATGCACACCCATTCTATCCATTTCTCACACCATCATCCCATGTTCCGCCTCCATGTGCCTTTCCTTTCACACTGAATATGCATGCATGGCCTGTTTGTATGCCACCACATGCATGCCCGTACTGTTAGAATATATTGTCTACTCTTTTAGCCTACATAGCTAATAAGACTTGGGTAGTTATAAGCATCGTATTCCAGCTTGAGTATAGTTACCCTAATTGGGGATGGGATCCCAAAGTTGGGTTCTCATCCTTGCCATTATTGGCCCTCAATTGGTTGAGTTCCCGATTATTGGCCACCCCCAATAATTCTGGCCACTCTGGCCAAAATTATTGGGGTTACCAATTATTGTGCTCTCCTCCCTAATCAACTATTCAATTTCACTTTTTCTCACATGGTAATCAGAGCCTTATGGCTCATGCCCCTCTTTGTTGATCCTAGTTCCTACCCTTATGGCGCACAAATTTCTCCCCACCTCCCTAATGCCTCTCTCAACATCCCCACATCTCTCCTAGAGACGTCTCTCCCGTCCGTCCGCGTCGCCCCGTCCTGTCCATCTGCGCCGTCCGTCCAAGTCGCTCCTTCCCGCGTCCCTCCATGGCGTCCGTTCGCGTTGCCCAGTCCCATCCGTCTGCGTCGCCTCGTCCCATCTGTCCCCGTCGCCCTGTCCCGTCCATCCGCTCCCTCCATTCGCGTCCCCCCGTCCCATCCGTCCACGTCGCGCTGTCCCGTCCACGTTGCGCTGTCCCGTCTGTCCGCGCCGTCCGTCCGCGCTGTCCGTCCGCGTCGCCCCATCCCGTCCGTCTGCCTCGCTCCGTCCCATCCATCTGCGCCCTCCGTCCGCGCTACCCCGTCCCATCCGTCCCCGCCACGCCGTCCCGCGCCCTCTGTTCGCGTCGCTCTGTCCCGTCCGTCTGCCTTGCGTCGTCCTGCCTGTCCTCCCACTCTACCCTCAGCATCCCCCAGCTTGCCTTCCGCCCGTCCGCCCCCCTCTCTCCTCCCATAAGCGGCTCCCAGCACACCTTCCGCCCATCCAACCCCTCTCTCCTCCCCTTAGCGGCACCCAGCCCGCCTTCCGCCCGTCCTCCCCCGCTCCCCTTCCCTCAGTGGCTCCCAGCCCGCCTTTCGCCTGTCCTCCCCCTCTCGCCTCACCTCAGCCAGCCCGCCTTCCGCCCATCCTCGCACTCTCCCCTCCCCTCAACGGCTCCTAGGCCGCCTTTCGCCCTTCCTCCCCCTCTCTCCTCTCCTCACCGACTCCTAGCTCCTCTTCCGCCCGTCCTCCTCCGGCGGCAGCAGCAGGCGCCGCCCGCAACAGCAGCACTCCTCCGGCGGCAGCAGCAGGCGCCGCCCGCAGCAGCAGCACCTCCTCCGACGTCAGCAGCAGGCGCCGCCCGCAGCAGCAGCACCTCTTCCGGCGGCAGCAGCACGCGCCGCCAGCAGCAGCAGCACCTCCTCCGGCGGCAGCAGCACGCGCCGCCCACAGCAGCTCCACCTCCTCTGGCGGCAGCAGCACGCGCCGCCCGCAGCAGCAGCACCTCCTCCGGCGGCAGAAGCACGCGCCGCCCGCAGTAGCAGCACCTCCTCCGGCGGCGGCAGCACGCGCCGCCCGCAGCAGCAACACCTCCTCCTGCAGCCGTAGCACGCGCCGCCCGCAGCAGCAGCACTTCCTCCGGCGGCGGCAGCACGCGCCGCCCGCAGCAGCAGCACCTCCTCCGGCGGCAGCACCACGCGCCACCAGCAGCAGCACCAACTCCTCCGGCGGCCGCAGCACGCGCCGCCCGCAGCAGCAACACCTCCTCCTGCGGCCGTAGCACGCGCCGCCCGCAGCAGCAGCACTTCCTCCGGCGTCGGCAGCACGCGCCGCCCGTAGCAGCACCACCTCCTCCGGCGGCAGCAGCACACGCCACCCGCAGCAGCACACGCCGCCCGCATCAGCTTACGCAGCAGCACCACCTCCTCCGGCGGCAGCAGCACGCGCCGCTCGCAGCAGCACCACCTCCTCCGGCGGCAGCAGCAGGCGCCGCCCGCAGCACCAGCACCTCCTCCGACGGCAGCAGCAGGCGCCGCCGGGAGCAGCAGCACCTCCTCCGACGGCAGCAGCACGCGCCGCAAGCAGCAGCAGCACCTCTTCCGGCGGCAGCAGCACCACCACCTCCTCCGGCGGCAGCAGCACGCGCCCCCCGCAGCAGCAGCACCTCCTCCCGCAGCAGTAGTATGCGCCGCCTGCAGCAACAACACCTCCTCCGGCGGCAGCAGCATGCGCCGCCCGCAGCAGCACCACCTCCTCCGGCGGCAGCACCACGCGCCACCAGCATCAGCACCACCTCCTCCGGCGGCAGCAGCACGTGCCACCCGCAGCAACACCACCTCCTCCGGCGGCAGTAGCACGCGCCGCCCGCAGCAGCTCCACCTCCTCTGGCTGCAGCAGCACGCGCTGCCTGCAGGCTGCAGCAGCACCACCTCCTCCGGCGGCACCACCATGCGCCGCCCACAACTGCACCTCCCTTTGGCGGCAGCACCCTGCGCCGCCCACAACTGCACCTCCCTTCGGCGGCTGCACCACCCGCCGCCGACGGCAGCTGCTCCTCCCTACGGCGGCAGCACCACGCGCCGCCCGCAGCTGCACCTCCCTCCGGCGGCAGCACCACGCGCCGCCAGCAGCTGCACCTCCCTCCGGTGGCAGCACCACGCACCGCCCGCCACTGCACCTCCCTCCAGCGGCAGCACCACGCACTGCCGGTAGCACCACCTCCCTCCGGCGGCAGCACCACGCGCCGCCCACAGCTGCACCGACCTCCGGAGGCAGCACCACCCGCCGCCCGCAGCTTCTCCTCCCTGCGGCAGCAGCACCACGCGCCGCCCGCAGCTGCACCTCCCTCCGGCAGCAGCTCCACGCGCCGCCCGCAGCTGCACTTCCCTCCGGCGGCAGCACCACTAGCCGCCCGCAGCTGCACCTCCCTCCGGCGTGAGCACCACTTGCCGCCCACAGCTGCACCTCCCTCCGGCGGCAGCACCACGCGCCGCCCGCCCGCTGCACTTCCCTCCGGTGGCAGCACCACGAGCCGCCCGCAGCAGCACCTCCGGCGGCAGCACCACGCGCCACCCACCACTGCACCTCCCTCTGGCGCCATCACCATGCGCCGCCCGCAGCAGCACCTCCTCCGGCGGCGGCACCACGCTCCGCCCGCAGCTGCCCCTCCTCCTTCGGCAGCACCATGCGCCGCCCGCCGCTGCACCTCTCTCCAGCGGCAGCACCACGCCGCCCATAGCAGCACCTTCTCCGGCAGCAGCACCATGTGCCGCCCACATACTACACCTCCCTCCTCCGGTGGCAGCACCATGCGCTGCCCACAGCAACTCCTCCCTCGTCCGGCGGCAGCACCACGCGCCGCCCGCCGTTGCACCTCTCTCAGGCATCAGCACCACGCGCCGCCTGCAGCTGCACCTCCCTCCCCGGACGCGAGCACCACACGCTGCCCGCGTCCTCCGGCGGCAGCTTCATGCCCTCCCCTCGTCCTCCTCCGGGGACCCGCATCCTCCTCCCAGACCCCATGCTTCAGGGGTTGCCTCTTTCACGTGCCCAAGTCTTCTTGCTCTATGCAGGCTAAGGGGTTGTGTTAGAATATATTGTATACTCTTTTAGCCTACATAGCTAATAAGACTTGGGTAGTTATAAGCATCGTATTATAGCTTGGGTATTGTTACCCTAGTTGGGGATGGGATCCCAAAGTTGGGCTCTCATCCTTGCCATTATTGGCCCTCAATTGGTTGAGTTCCCGATTATTGGCCGCCCCCAAAAATTCTGGCCACTCTGGCCAACATTATTGGGGTTACCAATAAGTCGGTCAACCTCATTGTTGGGAAACCTCCCTCCCCACATTTCTATGTAAGGCCTTGTGCTCTCCTCCCTAATCAACTATTCAATTTCACTTTTTCTCACACGTACCTATGCCATGCGTTGCGGCATGCTGGCAGGTGGGTGGCCCAGCAGCAGGGCAAGGCAGGGGCAGCGGCAGCGGCAGGCATGGAGGAGATGGAGGAGATGGAGGGCATGGAGGGCATGGAGCGGGGCAGAGCGGCAATGAGGGCATGGTGAGCGTGCTGAGGCCTGCTTGACCTCGTGCTGCGGATGGAAAATCCTGTACTGAGCCTCAGGGTTTAGGCCTCAGGGTTTAGGCCTGCTTGACCTCGTGCTCGCCGCTGCTGTTTCCACCCTCCATTTGCCATACCTCCACCCTCCACCCGCTGCTGTTTGCTCTGAGCGTGCTGAGGCCTGCTTGACCTCGTGCTGCTGTCTCATTGGCCCTTGTGCCCACGCCAGTCACCGCGGCACTTCACTTGTTGGACCGACTTAAGCTTTTGGGAAAGGTGTACTCTTGAAAAGTTGCCACCAAGTTAAGCGCTGCCTCATGTCCCACTTGTTGTTTCCTCTATGAGAGGGACTTGCTTGCGAGAGTGACTAGTTGTACCCATTGTAACCAGGAATACTGCTTTTCACGGAAACTGATGAGGTATCGTGTTGACCCGCTTTCTCCTCTATATAATCTCCCCACGACTATTTCCGTCCACCAGGTGGGTGCAGCAGCAGCAGGGCAAGGCTATGGATGCAGCACGAGCACAAATGCGGGAATGGTGAGAGCAGTGGGAAGGAGGGGGGGGGGACAAGGTGGTTGAAGTAAGGGAGAAAAGAGCCCGTCCATCTCATGTCGTGACATGGTTGGCTCACGACTCGGGTATTGTTGCTTCAAGCTTTAAGCTTAAATAGCTGAAGCTTCACGCTTTAGGTATCTCACACTTAGTCCTCTTCTCCAAGTAAAAGAAGAGGCATCTACCAGGAAGAGGCTGTGGGTGAGCATTTACCAGAGTAGCGTATATCGCACTATGTGTGCCGTTTTCTCTGCGCTTACCAAATTAGCAACCTGCTTAATGTATTTTCCCACATTAGCTTTCGCGTTGTGCCTCTCCCCTTGGCTCTCGCCTCGTCCACCAGGTGGGTGCAGCAGCAGCAGGGCAAGGCTCTGGATGCAGCACGAGCAGAGATGAGGGCATGGTGAGAGCACGAGCAGAGATGAGGGCATGGTGAGAGCAGTGGGGGGGGGCGGATGGAGGGTGGAGGTATGGCAAATCAAGAGGAGCCACATGTCTTGATCTTACTCATAGGCATGTCTCACTCATAGCCACGTCGGCCCATTGCTCCTCCTACAAATGCCATCCACCCGTCCTTGTATTTCTCAGTCTCACACACCCTCCCAGTGCCACTCCTTAGTCTCATATCATTAGCACTCGTGTTGTTTCGCTCCAACGGTGGCCCCTTGTACCCTTATATGAGCGCACCCACGTTGCTCATTCTTAGGGCGTGGTGCTTTGAGTTGCGCTTAGAAAGTTGCACAACTAGTTGCTGTTTTAGCGAAAGAAATCCGACATACGCAGCTGGTCCATCGGTTGCGAAACGTGGCCAACTTTTGCAACTGGCCTGGCCCGGTACATCGAGTTGCGCTTGGATTTTCGAAACCCAGCGGCGAAAGTTTTAACCCCCCCGCGAAAGGGGTGACCGCCTTACAAGCTCGCAAGAATTGGGGAAACCGCTTGGGTTAGTGTGACGGGCGAACTCCGCAGGGCTCCGTGCTCTTTGCTTGGCGCGAGTTGCGTAGGACTGGCGTTCAAGGGGGTTCCGGGTTGCGCAACCCGAGTTGTGGTTCGTGGTTGGCTATGGAAACCCCAGTTTGCCGAGTTTCACGAAAGGGGTAACCTGGCCGAGTCGCACAACTCAAAGCACCACGCCCTTACTGTCGCTCTCTTCTCGCCCTGCTTCCCTTTTCCTCGCCCACCCCATCATGCATGCCGTGTGCCTCATTCCGGGTGCTGTTAGGTGGGTGGCCCAGCAGCAGGGCAGGGCGGAGGCAGCGGCGGTGGCAGGCATGGAGCAGGGCAGAGCGGCGATGAGGGCCTGGTGAGCGCATGGGGGCTTGGGGAGCGTGCTTGGTTGAGGGGTGCTGCTTGCAATTCCAGTAGCTGCTGGTGTCCTACTGAACGATCCGAGCAGTAGCAAGTGACCTCCGCTTGCATGTATGTGAGACTTAGCTCATTGAAACGTTGAGGCTGTGGTCAACACACACAACAACAATGGCACACTCGCTGTCGCGTCATGCAATTGAGTGGCAATTGATTGTGCGGAGTAACGTCATGGCAAGTCGCTTGCCTTGAGCCATTCATTCTCGGTCATCCTCTGTTGCTCTCTCCCGCTCCCTGCGACCCCTATCCTGGCTGCAGGTGGCTGGCGCAGCTGGCAGAGAAGAAGGCAGCAGCGGAGGCAGGGCGGGTGGAGCAGCTGCAGGCGGAGCAGGATGAGTCGCGATCGCAGCTCAACGAATGGTGGGTGGTGCTGCATGCATGGTGGGTGGTGCTGCATCCATGGTGGGTGGTGCTGCATGCATGGTGGGTGGTGCTGCATGCATGGTGGGTGGTGCTGCATGCATAGAAGCTGTGGGCACGAAGCCTTGCATGGCACGTGTTCTCATTGCACCTCCTAGGCCACGATCGCACAGCATGCAATCTCCTCCACCCCCTATATGCTGTACCGTACCATGCTGTACCACATCCGCCATGCCATGCAATTCCATGCCGCCCAGTGTGCTGATCCTGTACCATGCCACACCATGCCACGCCATGTGCGGGCGGTGGCAGGGCGGTGGGCAAGTGGAGGCGGTGCTGGGGGAGGCGGAGCAGCAGGCGGAGGAGGCCAAGCTGGAGGCCATGGAGGCAGGCCGGGCCGCCATGCGCCAGTGGTGAGTAGCGAGCGGCGTGCGCTGGTGAGACTCGGCCAGTGCATTCGAGCATGTAAAGATGTGTGTTTGGTCAGTCGTTATGTTGCATGTGTGATGAGGCGCGACTAGGAGTGACTATGCCGTGGGATGTTTGGATGGCCTGACTGACTTGCGCTGCATCTCCTCTCCTCCTCTCTCTGCGCTTTCTGCTCTCTGGCACCCAGGTGGACCAATCAGCTGGAGGAGAAGGCTGCCCGGCTGGCAGAGCAAGCGGCGGCTGAGGTGGCGGCAGAGGCGGCCATGTTTGCTGCAGCTGCTGCTGACTTTGGGAGGCGGCGACGTGAGCGACTCGGAGTACATTGCCTCCGATGACGAGGAGCAGATGGTATGGCATGCATGAGTTCATGGCGTGCATGGGTTCATGGCGTGCATGGGGTTCATGGCGTGCATGGGTTCATGGCGTGCATGGGTTCATGGCGTGCATGGGTTCATGGCGTGCATGGGTCATGGCGTGCATGGGTTCATGGCGTGCATGGGTTCATGGCGTGCATGAGTTCATGGGCGTGCATGGGTTCATGGCGTGCATGGGTTCATGGCGTGCATGGGTTCATGGCGTGCATGGGGTTCATGGCATGGTTCATGGCGTGCATGGGTTCATGGCGTGCATGTGGGTTCATGGCGTGCATGGGTTCATGGCGTGCAGGGTGGCGTGCATGGGTTCATGGCGTGCATGGGTTCATGGCGTGCATGGGTTCATGGCGTGCATGGGTCATGGCGTGCATGGGTTCATGGGCGTGCGTGGGTTCATGGCGTGCATGGGTATGGCGCCATGGGTTCATGGCGTGCATGGCGGTCATGGGCGTGGCATGGGTTCATGGCGGCTGGCCATGGCGTGCATGGGCTTTGTCATGGCGTGCATGGGTTCATGGCCGTGCATGGGTTCATGGCGTGCAGGGTTGCATGGCTTTGGCGTGCATGGCTTTATGGCGTGGCATGGCTCATGGCGTTCAACTCCTCCAATCGGCAAACGGGCTTCCCTTTCTCTGTTTTCGCGCCTCTCCTCTCTCCTTCCTCTCCTCTCCTTCGCCTCTCTACTCCCCTCCTCTCCTCTCCTATCCTTCCTCTCCTCTCTACTCCCCTCTCTTCTCTCTCTTCCTCATCCTGTATGTTCTCTCCCTCCTCTCTCTCCTCTCCTCTTCTCTCCCTGCACTCCGCATTCCCATCATCGTTCCTTCATGTCTCCACGATTCTCTGCTGCGCTCTATCTTTCCCGCCCTCACCTGTGCATCGTGTGCCCCCTGCGCGCAGGACCTGGTGGCGGGCATGTGGATCTGAGTGACAACGAGCGCGCCGTCATCGAGCGCGAGCTGCGGCGCGAGCGCACCAAGCGCGAGGCGAAGAAGCGGTGTTGGAGAGGGACGTGCAGCGCTCCATGGACCGCAGCCGCGCCGCCATGCGCTCGTGGTGAGGGACGGGGGGCATGCGCACGTGGTGAGGGGCGGGGGGCATGCGCACGTTGTGAGGGGGGGGCACGCACGTGGTGAGGGGGGGGGGCATGCGCACGTTGTGAGAGGCAGGGGGCACGTGGTGAGGGGGGGACCATGCGCACGTGGTAAGGTGCGGGGGCATCCGCACGTGGGTCAGAGGCAGTGGGCATTCGCACGTGGTGAGGGGCCAGGGGCATGCGCACGTGGTGAAGGGCGGGGGGAATGCGCATGTGGTGAGGGGGGGGGGGAGCATGCGCACGTGGTGAGGGGTGGGGGGCATGCACACGTGGTGAGGAGGGGGGGGGGGGCATGCGCACGTGGTGAGGGGCCAGGGGCAGTCGCACGTGGTTAGGGGCGGGCGGCATGCGCACGTTGTGAGGGCGGGCGGCATGCGCACGTGGTGAGGGGCGGGGGCATGCGCACGTGGTGAGGGGCGGGGGGCATCGAACGTGGTAAGGAGGTGGGGGAGGGGGCATGCGCACGTTTTGAGGTGCGGCGGGCATGCGCACGTGGTGGAGAGGGAGGGGGCATTCGCACGTGGTGTGGGGCCAGGGGCATGCACACGTGGTGAGGGGGGGGGGGCGTGCGCACGTGGTGAGGGGCGGGGGCATGCGCACGTGGTGAGGGGAGGGGGGCATGCGCACGTGGTTAGAGGCAGGGGGCATTCGCATGTGGTGAGGGGGGGGGCATGCGCACATGGTTAGAGGAAGGGGGCATTGGCACGTGGTGAGGGGCCAGGGGCATGGGCACGTGGTGAGGAGCGGGGGGCACACGTGTGAGGAGTG
>BQMB01001641.1:0-48132 GCA_027943415.1 Closterium sp. NIES-67 | reverse complement strand
ACAACCCCTTCTTGTACTTCATTCTCTTCTAGTCTACGCCTCTTCTCTCTCGACACTTTTCTTCTTCCCTAGCCAAACCCCGGCCGCCATTTCATGGCGGCCTTCTTCATTACTTGTTAGCTCGCATTCGAACATGGTTTCAGAGCAGGCCGTCCGTCCCGGGCCTGCTCACTACGTTTCCGCTGCGCACTCCTGCGTTCGCCGCCTTAGCGGCTTTCTGCCTGCCTGCCGCCGTGGCATCAAGATGTCGCGGCGGCCACTTGATGCTGCCGTCCCAACTTCGACGAGCAGCTGCGGCTCCGACGCCACGCTGCTGCGGCGTCATTCTGGTGCCGCGGCGGTGTCGTCGAGCTGCAGCTGCCGAGTTTCACCTCCGCAGCTGCTGGACGTGCAGCGCGCCAGCCCGCCAGTAAGCGCCGCGCCTATGGCGCCGCGTTGAAGTCCAGCAGCCCCACCACCTCTCCCTCCCCTGCATCTCCTCCTGCTCCTGCTGTAGCTGCTGTCTTCGGTTCGGTCGTCGCCAGCCCGTGCCACACCGCCGAGAGCCCTCAGCCGCCGCAGTCGCCGCCTGTCCTCATCGACACAGCCGCCTTGAGCACGAGCTCCGCCGCTGTCGTCATTGAGGCCGGCCAGATGCGGCCAGCTCCCTCTCGTCCGGGCAGGGCTTCTGATTGGATTTTGAGGGGCTGTTGGCTCAGGGTGCCCCCAGCAGGAACCCCCATTTTTCAGGGTCTGGTTTTGAAAGATGCATATTTTTTCAGGGTAAAAAGTTTCGAAGGCTGAAAGTTCAGGACTAAAGATTTACAGGCCTGACATGTTAGTGTTGAACTTCTGCATTTTTTTTGGGTGGGTTTGCTTTTGACCTAGCACAATGTGTTAGACTGAACGTTGACTTGTTTGTTTCAATGTTTTCATGGTATACACTTGGTAGTTTAACAATTTTAGAAAAGCACAGCCAATGGTGCTGCTGTTGCTGCCTTTTGTGTTGACTTACTGCCGCATACTACTACTACTGATGCTGCCAGCCACTCTTGCTGCTAGAACTCTTACTGCTCTTCCTGCTGCACCCAACTGCTCCATGTGCTGCCGCTGCTGCTGCCGGTGTTGGTGTTGTTTGCAGCTGACGCTGCTCCTGCTGCTGCTGTTGCTGCTGCTGCTGCTGCTGCTGCTGCTGCTGCTGCTGCTGCTGCTGCTGCTGCTGCTGCTGCTGCTGCTGCTGCTTTGTGCTGGTCCACCTGCTACTCCTCGTCTTCCTCTGACTCACTTCCGCCGCTGCTGCACTCCTCCTCACCCTCTGATGCATACCAGAAATCCTCATCGACCTCTCCTCCACCAACCCCCCTCCTCTCCCTCCTTGTTCCCCTCCTCCAGCTCCTCTTCCACCTCCTCCTCTGGCCCCTCATCCAACTCCTCCCTGGCCCCTCCACCACCTTTTCTTTCCCCTTCAAGCTCTTCACCCGACCTCGGGGGTGGATGCGGGTGGAGAACTGCTTCCGCTTCTTCCCTCAAAACACCTTCACCACCTCCTCCCAATCAGGCTCGTAGTCGAGCAACGCCATGCTCATGAGGCTTTCGAGCGTGGCGTTTCCTAGGCTGCCTCGGCACCAGCTCTTGATGATGTTCTGCCGACTGAAGCCGCGCTCACACTCCACCGTAGATAGTGGCAGCACTGCGACCGCGACCCAGAGGCGGCCCAGGTTCGGGAAGGCTTTTGTCCAGTCATCCGACTTCAGCATCGCCGCCAGCCCCTCGTAGAACTTCTGCTCCCCCACGGGAGCATCTTTTAATAGGGAGATGAGAGTCTGCAGCTCCCTGGTTGCCGCCCTCTTGTTAACACCTGCACAGAATCACAGGGCGCAAGGGGAGGAGAATGTGTGGTATAGATGCAGGCCGTTAGTATGGGGATAAGGATGACACGCAGGCATGATGCATGGTTACAGCTGGGTTCATGCACGGTTAGCAACGGCTTACCTGGCAGAACCTCCCGACGCCCGGCTGCGCGGAAGAGGTCGAACAAGCTCTGTAGCCAGTCCATGCACTGGCTGTTCCGCTCCTTCCTCCCTGGCGGCCATGCTTCCGGGGTGAAGAGCCTGCACCCGTTGAGCTTCTCCAGGTCGCCCAGCCGCTCAACAATGTTCTGCTCGGTCGCCTTGGCGAATCTCATGCAGATGCTGCTACACTCGTCGTGGTCCTCGCCAGGGCGCTCGTCGTGCATGTCAAACTTGTGCACGATTGATGTGCTGTCGGACTTGCATCCCTCAATGGTGACGGTGCGGCTGGTGCGGTGCGCTTCGATGAATGCAGTGAGGAGTGGCGAGTTGCCACCCCCGAAGGTGCTGCCGCACTCGACGTACCACTGCTTGATGTAGACGACGGTCCTCCGAATAAGGCCCTGGACGACCGTCAACTCGACCTGTGGTAGGAGAGGGCTTGGGCAGATAGCTCAGGGAGACACACGATTAGACAAACATAATAGGACCATGCAAGGAACCAACCTGGCGGGCTTGGAATTTTTTGTTGAGGCTGTTCAGTAAGCCAAGCATGTCAGCCAGAAAGTAGAGGAAAAGGTGAAACTTGTAGCTTTTTACGATGTTGTACATCTCCTGGTCATACTCAAGAAGTAGAATGACCACAGCTGGTAGCACGTCGACGAGGCGGGCGATCGCCTCACCTCGAGATAGCCAGCGTATATTGAAAATACCCTGCATCTCGAGGTTCGTCTGGGTGAAGACGTCTTGGAGGTTTTTGAAGCGTGCGTGCCAGTTTCCAGAGCGACCCAGCAACTCAGCAACGGTCCGGATGAGCTTGTCGATCACTGGTAGCTCTGGAACGATGGTTGCAGCATCCTTCGCAGCTAGGGCCTCCCTGCGTACACAGCAGAAACAGCAGAAGCATCAGCGTTGTGATCAGACAGTAGCTGGAGAGGCACAGCGAGTACAGACACCAGAGTCGTCAGAAGTCATGGTCGGGTAACGGGAAGTGAGAGGCAAACACATGCACCGTGGCTCACCTGTGATGCAGTGGCAGGACACCAGCCACGGTGACATGGCACGCATGCGAGTGACGAGGCCAGTGTTGGAGCCCATCATGACAGCAGCCCCATCCGTGCTGATGCCGGCAATCTTGTCGGGGTGCACGCCAATCTTGGCTAGATGTTCCTGAATGAGAGCATGAATAGATGCTGCATCGCACTGTCCCAGTGCTAGCAAGGCATTGAACTCAGTCACAACATGCCCATCACGCAGAAATGTTACAAACAGAATCAAGTGTTTCCCTCGAGTGCGGTCAGTCGACTCGTCGCAACTCAGCCCAATGAAGGGACTCGCGTGAATGTGGCGTAGCTGAGAAGCATGAAGCATCAGTTGCGCGAAGCCGTACCTGCATGGGGTGTAGAGCTCACCACGTGAGACAAGGCATTCGTAGGCATAAGTGAGGAGCGGGCAAAAACATTCACGTCCTAAACTCACGAGGTGTAGTAGGTTCCGTAGCTCTTTTTTGGAAAGCCGGGGCACTTCCGCTTCGCTAGGAAGCGGACGAGCTTCACCCAAGTGTTGATCGGCGCATCGCACTGGCAGATGAAATGCAGGACCCACAGCATCGCGATGAGTCGTCCCTTCTCGAGATCTTGGGCCTGTGGGAAGTCTGATATCTTCTTCTGCTTCTGAGCGTCTTCCATGGCCTTCCTCTTCGCCTTGATGCATGCCTTGTGCCGTGTTGACCGGCCATGCCTCTTCATAGCCTGTGTCTGCACGTCAACTGCGCCCTCCCCATCTCGACCATATTTGGTGCCCAAGACGCCATGATCTGTACACACACTACATCGCAGGGATGGAAGGCCATTTTTAGTACGACATAGGAGCAACCTTGGAAACCGCTCTTGCCAGTCTGACTTGAAATTTTGCAGAGCTTGAAGATACAACAAGTCTGCAGCCTCTCCAAATTCCTCATCAGCGGTGGCTGACGACTGGATGCGCGACTCCAGTGGTGTCGCAGTAGAAGGGCCGACCACTGGAGTCGCACTCGTTGGCGTAGTTGACGCAGCACCGCCTGCCGACTGCTCGGCATGCCGTGTTGTCGTTGCCGGAGAGGCTGCATCCACCGGTGGAGCACGTGACGGCTTGTGCCTCCGTGATTGAACGGTGGCACGAGCTGTGGCAAACGTGATGGCGGCAGGATGTTTGTCGACGGTCGTTGGAAGCCGAAACGATAGCAACGCTTGACGGTACGTTCGTTTCGGAGGAGAATTAGGCGCACCGCGATCTGCTCCACTACCGCCATCATCGGCCGCTCCGACCGCCTGCCCTGCGTCGCCTTCTGGGCTGCGAGGGTGGGGCGACACACGGCCAGCATCACCGCACGGGCTGCGTGGGATCGGGGAGAATTGCGGAGCGTCATGAGCCGGCGAGCGGGGCAGCGACGACGAGCCAGCGTCGTCACGCGCAGGGCTGCGCACAAGCGTGAACCCACGTGCAGCCTCGGCAGAAGGGATGCAAATGCACGGAGACATCGCAAAAAAGGTGTGCTCGCAAAACGTTCGCGAATTATCTGTGCGGATGCTTTGCAAACGTTTTGCGAACAAGTGGGTGTAAATACCGTGCGGACTAAGATTCGAACACTTTGCGAATGCTTGGACAACATTTGCCAAAACACTCCGCGCGAGCATTCGGAAACGATGGGCGGTGTTGTCTCGAATGCAATATAGTGTTTCGTCAAATGCATTGCAATGCATATTTTGATGCTGCTTTGGATTTGTATGAAAATAATTTTGCATTCTTGCCATCCATTCTTTTTGTTCTGTTGACCATTGGTGTATCAAATGATGTTATTCATAAAAGTAAATGTACCACCATTACAAACGATATACACAATTTCTACCAGTGGTTACCAACCTAATTACCTAGAAATATGCAAGCCCCCAACAACCTAATAACGTATGCAGCATGCCCGTCCCGCACTACCACGAACAGAAACAGAGCGGCGGCACACCAACGACGTTGCCGACAACGTAAATTCTTGACGCCGACTTGCTATTCCTGCATGTGAAGTAAGAATTCATTTCAAAGTAAGCCCAATGTCCAAATTACCAACATAATAACAATTCTTACTCTGGGAAAGTAGCGCGGCCTTGGTAATAAATTCCTGCGCATCAGGTTCAACCATTTGTTAAATTCCAAACAACCAGACTTTCAACACGAGGCTTACGAGGGGTGCCTCGAGGTTGGCTACAAATCTCTGCACGTCAGCTTAGACATTGTCGTGAAATTAGTCCGACGAATAAACGATTGGCGAGACTAAGAGACGTGCTTACCGGAAGAATAATCTTTATGCTGGACTGAGTTACATGGCTAGCTGCGATAAAGACGAGCATCGTGAGCACACAGGCAAAACATAGTTAGATAGAAACTCCAGTTAACAAATGCCTTCAACCCCGAAGACGTATTAGCTCATGAACCTGCCAATAAGAAGGACAATTGTGAACAACAATAGCCACTTACAAGCTAATTAGTACCAGAAGATTAAAACGATAGAAATAACAGCTATCGCGAAATGACATACTCATGTTATCGTAAACCAAGAACGACCATGGTAACTGGTTAAAGTCTGGCAGAGGAAGAAGCTAATCACTAAGGGGGTGCGAAGGCAAGAGGGGGGGCTGAAACTGATACAGATTGAACTGCCGATGAATAATACTGTAAGAAAAGTCTAGCTGAAAGACATCAGTGGGCGCAAGGGGGCAGATAAGGAAGGATCAGAAGTCTGTGCTGGCAAGGATTGCTGGCATGTGAAGTGTGCAACGTGGTGGGCTGGGTGGTTGGGGCGAGCAGGGGGTTGAGCTGGATTTAGCCGTGCTGGAATCGCTCGGCCGATTTCGATTGGTTGGGCGAGGTGCATGGGCTGAGTTGGTTAGGGAAATTGGGTTGGGATTGGTTGGAACAAAGTGCAGGTATGGTAGGGGGTGGGAGTGTGGTTGGGGCGTGTTTCTATATGCACGTCATGTTGTGAATCGGGGCGTGTTTCCATGTACACAAATATTAAGCAAATATTTCTGGATTTCAGGTTACGCGCGCGCTAGAATACGCTGTAATTTGCGATTCAATTTGGTTCAGTTCGGTATCTCAAAATTTTGTCTAGCTGGATTGGAACCGCGATTCTGTTGGACTACGACCTTATAAGCAGTTGGAAGCAGGGTAGTGAAACCAGCAACAAAACCAATTTTAAATATTACATTTTAAAACATTTAAATATAAAGTAGATACGCACTGCAGATAGTAAGTCATAATCTACACATGTGAAGAGTCGGGTTCGATCCCTGGGAGAACCTCGTTTTTGAGTAATTTTTGCACGTAGCACAGTTGGAAGATCCGAGTTCGAATCTTGAGGGGAACAAAATAAAACTATCTCTTGAAGAGATCAATACCTTACTTTGCACTTGCTGTTTCTACAAAGACATTGCCCAAATTAGAAGTAGTAGTACGTTTACTATCATAAAAATATCATAAACACACAATTCGTTTATTTTAACATTTCAGCTTCCCCGGATCGATGTTATAAACTTTGTACAAGTTTTAGTGTAGACTGACCGATTCTGTATGGAAATATAAGCCATCAGAACAAGATTATTATCAAGGTGTAACATTTACAAAACAACTCATTCGCGAAACAACTCATTCGCGGAAGACTCGCAAACCATTTACGTTAAACGAAACAGGAAAAAAACACTTGGCGAACACCTGGCGGACGATTTCCGACTATGCGGCCAGCTTCGAATGGCGTAAACGATCCGCTAACGTTGCACTTTTTGCGATGGAGGAGACTGAAGCCACCATCGGCGGGCTGGATATGCGAGGAGAAGAGCGCATAGACTCGCGTGCAGGACTGCGCACGACGGGTGACGCGCGGCCAGTGTTAATCGCGGGGCTCTGAGGCGTAGTAGACGCAACAGCAGATCTACGCTGCGGACTGCTAGGCAGGGGAGGGAAAGGGTCGATACGAGTATCGGCGACACTCCACACGGCGCCCTGCCTTGCAAGACGCACAAGAACATCCAGCGCTGACTGTGTTACAGGCAGGGCACTGGCTTGCCCTGCGGCCTCCTTGCTGCTGCGCCGTTTTGAGCCTTGCACCTGCCATCCCTCATCGTCGCTCATGGCATGAGATGGTGAGTGAGAGATAGTCGAGCAGGTGGTGAAGAGAGACGTCACAGAGCAGCTAGCGAAGGTGGGGCGAAAAAAATGAGTGAGCTACAAGCCTTTTACTACGTTTGCCCGCCCCGCAAGAAAGCGATGTACCAGGAGGAGCATGCTCGACTGGGACGACGAGGGGTTGAGTGGTGGTCGCACGCACCACGCGATACAGTGTGGCAGCGTGCATGCCAGCTTGATCGAAAGATGGGTGCATCGTCGTCGGCCTGGCAGGTAGCGGGTGCCCAGTAGTAGCACGACACGACCCCCGATTGGTTGGTAAACCCCTGACTTCGCCCTAGACCAATCCTGCTCCTAACAGCTGTTCCAGCACACCCTCTGCTCCACGAAGCTGCTTGTAATTTTGACTAAGGACCAATCACCAGCCTCCTCTCACGTGCTCTTTGACGAGGGATGTGTTTTTGGTAAAGGACCAATTACGCCCCTCACACGTGCTCCATAACACACCCCATTCCAGCCGCGATTGTCGGGGGGGGGGGGGGGGGGGTTACCGAAAAGACTTTGTTTCAGGCTGAAAATCCGTTAAGGCTAATAATTCAGGGTGACCAAAACAAGAACATACTAAAATTCAGGCCTGCTCAAATGAGAACCCCTAAAATTCAGGCCAAGGGAAAATCAAAAGCTGAAAAAACAGGACGACCCTAAAAAAACACCCTGATATACAGCATTTCAGGGCATTTTGTCCTGACTTCTGAAGCCCTGCGTCCGGGGGTGTCATCGCCTAGCACGAGGGGTCGATACCCGGCTGCTCACGAGAATGAGGGTGTCCGGGGTTAGGGGGTGTGTGTGTGGGTTGGGTGGGCGTGCCACTACCAAGCCTAGGGGGTGTGCTAAAATTATATTTTATATAAGTTTAGGCTTGGTAGTTATGCTATTAACTGCATCCTACTGTAGGGGGGACAACCCCCTTCTTGTACTTCATTCTCTTCTAGTCTACGCCTCTTCTCTCTCGACACTTTTCTTCTTCCCTAGCTAAACCCCGGCCGCCATTTCATGGCAGCCTTCTTCATTACTTGTTAGCTCGCATTCGAACATAGCCCTCTGTACCAGCTCCTTGCAAGAGTACACTATACCACATCCAATTCCACTGAAGCCAATCATGTGAACAACAACAGCAATGCGAGTTATGGCCCAAGAGGTCACCCATATATCTCCGGTGGTGCAATCACCTGCGAAATTATCTGAGCAGGTCAATGTCAATGTTTACCGGTACCTCCCTCGCATCATCTCATAAAAAAACATTGCATAGACCTTAGGACGAGAGATTCCAACAAGCACCCTCCCACAATCCCATCCTAACCGAGCCATTCCCACCAAATTTTTATGTTCCCAGTGGTTTATCATCCACACATACACTGTCCAGGTTGGGAATCTCGGGATAAAGTTTGTCTTGATCCTCAAATCTTGAGGCTGGTGAGGCTGGTCATGGACTCGGCCAAAAACTTCAGATCAGGACAGAAAATCAGAGTCAGCCGCTGCAGCCGTGAAAGGTTTTCAATCTCGTCAGGAAGAGTTGTTAGGCGGGTAATGCCGAACAAGCGGAGCGAGGAGAGGTTCGCGAGCTGGCAGAGAGATGACATGAAGGTGTCGACAACAAGTCTTGCTTCTTCATCCCCGTTAAAGAACATGCAGCTGACTGGCCAACCGAACTCGAGGGTCGTCAGGTTGCTCCAATGCTGAAACAGGGATGGAGGGACTCTGGATATGCTGTCGCAGTAGTTGAAGGAGAAGGTTCGGAGATTGGAGAGCCTGGACATTGTATCAGGAAGGTGAGTAAGGCTGCTGAGCTGGCACAGCTCCAGATGCTCCAGCGACGACATGCGGTCCATTCTCTGTGGAAAGTCACTGAGCTCTGTGCAACGCTTAACAATCAAGACACGGGGGTTAGGAAGATCACAGAGGGAGTCTGAAAGCAAAATGAAACTACCGCAATACTTGATGGTTAGCATCTCTGGGAAACGAGGCCAGACACTGCGTTTGGGAGGCCTTCAAATAGGTCACAATTCACGAGCTTTAGAACTCGCAGAGCTGTGAGCTGAAAGAAGGAATCTGGGAGTTGGACGAGGAAGATGTTGCAGTCAAGTAGGAACTCTTGGAGCCTTGGAAGCTGGCCGATGGTGGCAGGAAGAGCGTTCAGCGTATCCGTCCTTCAAATGCTGAGCTTGACCAGTGACTAAAGGCCACCGAAGGAGTCAGGCAGAGTTCCGAGGACCTGGAAATTTCGACAGTTGCATCTCGGTCAGTCCGGTAAGCTTGCCAATTGAGTCCAGGAGGTCTTCGATATCCAGAGCATTGAGTGTCAGCTTAGTCAGGGAACTAAGCTTGCCGAATTTATTAGGCAAGCCTTCGAAGTCCACGTGCAGATTGGCCTCCGTCAAGGATGATAAATTGAAGTAGGATGACAGCACGTCGCAAGTAAAATCTCCATGGTATCCTGTGAACATGGCGAGGGAGAGATACTCTAACCCCGTGCAGGTCTTGAGGAGTGCATCTGCAACTTCATACTTCAAGGTGCTCTTAAAATCGTTATGCAGGTCATGGGAGTGCATCAATGGTCTCTCCACCACATGTCCATGAGCTTCGGTGTCTCATCTGCATGTCTTCCTCGTTTTCAGACTCTGGGGTTGTCACCTCGAAATCATACACCAGCGTCTCAAACATGATGTGTACACCAATAAGTGTGTCGTATACTTTCCCTCTGATTTCACTATTTCTCTTCAGCTTTCTGATTGCTATCAATTCCTACTGAGTGTTAAAATTATAATATTGAGTTATATAATTGTTAGGCTTGGTAGGTTACCGAACTTTACTGTAGAGGGTACAATCCCCTCCTTGTATGCCTTTCTCTTTCTATTCCAACTCCCTTTTCTCTCCTCAACTTTTCTCCTTCCTAAACCTCACGCCACTCTATGGCTCCTCCTAGCTAAACCTCATGCCTTTCCTAGCTTCCTAGCTAAGCTAGCCTTTTAACATGGTACTAGTGCAGGAGTTCCTCCCTACTGGACCGCCTCCTCACGCTTCTGCCGCGTACTCCTTGCCCTCGTTCGCTCGCGTGGCCATGGCGGCCGCGTTGTGCTGCAGTGGCGGCGTCGTGATGCCGCTGGCCGCGTCGTGCCGCTGCCGTCTCGACGCGCTGCCGTGGCGTCAGGCCGCCGTGCTGCCGTCGTAGCGTCGACGTCCCGCAGCAGCGTCGACGCCGCTCTGTGACGGCGGCGTCGGGCTGCAACCGGCCGCGCGACGCCTGTGGCGCCGCTAAACTGCCCACCCGCACGCCAGCCGGCCGCGCGACGCCTGTGGCGCCGCGCTGAAGATCCGAAGCCCCGCCCCTTCCCCCGTTCCTCTGTCCCCTCCTCTTCGCCACAGCCGCCGCCTGACTCTCGCCAGTCGTCCCCCTGTCGCGGAGTTTGGACACGCCGCCGGAAGGGCGGGGGCCGCTGCACTCACCGCCGTCGTAAGCCGAAGCCGTCGCCATCGCCGCTGTCGTCACCGCAGGCTTTTTGCCGCCGCACGCCCGTCGTCGTCGTCGCTGTCGCCGCGGCCGGGACTGCCGCCGTCGCCATCTCCAAGGCCTTGTGGGCCCTGTTGGAGTCGTTGTGGCTGATGGGAATGGGGGTGCTAGGTTAGGGGGTGTGGGGGTGTGTGTGGGCGTGTGACTACCAAGCCTAGGGGGCGTGTTAAAATTATATATTGAGTTATATAATTGTTAGGCTTGATAGGTTACCGAACTTTACTGTAGAGGGTACAATCCCCTCCTTGTATGCCTCTCTCTTTCTATTCCAACTCCCTTTTTCTCTCCTCAACTTTTCTCCTTCCTAAACCTCACGCCACTCCATGGCTCCTCCTAGCTAAACCTCATGCCTTTCCTAGCTTCCTAGCTAAGCTAGCCTTTTAACCCCGAGAGCTTAAGGTTAAGGGTACTCCTGCATGCATTCCTTCTTTCACGTTCTAGACTCCATGCTAACAAATATATTTTTTTCTACCTGGTTCAACCCTCTGCCTGAGCGTGACCAGTGTTAACTGAACATCAGCCACCACGCCTATCCCAGCTCATTCCCTCAGCCAAACATCCCCCACGCACCAATTTCCAGGCCCCGTCCACTCATTTACTGATGAGAAAATATAAAGCAATATTTACACAGGGAATACATTATTGACATTACCATACAGTCCAGATGTCTGCATCAAACAAGATGCCTACGTCAATATCTGTCTGGTTTATTCACGCTGCTTTTCATTGTCCTTCTCTGCAGTCTGTTTGTTACCACTTCCATTATGCTTTCCTCCTGCTTGCTGGGCTGCTCTCTGATTCTGAGTTCATGCAGAATATTTCATTGAGTCAATCATGACCACTTGCAGTGCCTCAGAAGTCAGGCCAAAAAGGCCTGAAAGCCTGTATATCAAGGTGTTTTCTAGGGCATACCCTGATTTTTCAGGTTTTGATTTTTGTCAAACCTGAAATTTATGTGTTCCCATTTTCTAAGGTCTGAAAAATAGTATGTTCTTGTTTTACCGAGCTTGACAAATCAGCCTTACTCGAAATTCGCCCTGAATCTGAATCTTATCTGCCAAGGTGAGCTAGAGCACGTGTGAGGGGCATAACCGGTCCTTGACCAGAATCACGCAAGTTCGAGGCAAGGTGGGGCAGGTGTGAGGGGCGTGATTGGTCCTTGACAAAAAATGACGCAAGTTCGAGGCGAGCTAGAGCAGGTGTGAGGGGCGTGATTGGTCCTTGGCCACAATCACGAAACTTCAAGGCGAGCTCGAACAGGTGTGGGGGGCGTGATTGGTCCTTGACCAGAATCACGCAAGTTCGAGGCGAGCTGGAGGAGGTGTGAGGGGGTTGATTGGTCCTTCGTTAAAATCATGCAGGAATCTGACGAGAAGAATTGTACGCAGTGAAGTCCGATCCGACCTAAGAATCAGAAACTACAAAAATGTAGGTCTGATAAGTCAGACTAAAAAAAAAAATTGGCTGTCAAATGTAACTTAGGTTGTTACTGTGGACTATACTGGATTGTGCCTTATAGGGTATAACATTCTAGTCTATATATCCTTGTACACACACATTCTAGTTCAATCATTTTCTTTCTGATATGGTATACTAGTAGGTTATATACCCCCCTAGCCCGCTTACGCTTCCGCCCCTACGTTCCTAGCCGGCCCCCTGGCCATCGAGCTCGTCCCTAGCCGGCCCCCCTGGTCGTTCGCGCCCGCCCCTAGCCGGCCCCCTGGCCGTTCGCGCTCATCCCTAGCCGCCCCTCCTCCTCCCCCTCCCCGTCTTGCCCCCTCTGGTGTGTCCCACGTCACCCCACTTACGTCGGTTGTACCGGTTGAGGAGTCTACTGACTCTGGTAGTCCTGCGGCGCAGTCCTCGCCGCGTGCCCCTTCTCAGGTGTCCCCTCCTCCGCCGCCTCCGCAGCCGCAGTCGTCACCGCTGTTGCAGCCGTCATCACCGCCGCCGCTGTCACCGCAGCCGTCGTTGCGACCGCCGCCGCTATCACCGCAGCCGTCGTTGCGACCGCCGCCGCCGCATCCGTCGCCGCAGCAGTTGGTTGCCTCTGGGGGTGCTGGAGTTGGGGTGGGTACTAGTCCTGGGACTCCTGTCGTGGCTTGTCCCGGCGGGCCTGTGGGTGGTACCGGTGCTCGAGGGGTTCTGAGCTTAGGGGGTGTTTCTTCAGGGGGTGCTGGTGTGGAGTGTTCTGGAGGTCCTGGTGTCGGCGTCACACCGCCGTCACAGCAGTCCCCGCCGGTATCCACTCTTCGCCTGCTCGGCCTTCCGTCCCCTGACCCCGTGCCCGTGCCTTCTCCTCCTCCTGTCTCCAGCCTTGTATTCCCTTCTCCGGACGCGACTCCGGCCCGTTTCCCCCCTCGTTCCCCTCCTGTGTCCCCTCCTCTATCTCCTGACCTGACTCCCCCATCTCACGTCTGGTCTCGCCGTCCCTCCCGTGCTCGACCCTGCTCCCCTGTCTCACGCTCTCACCCTATGTTGCTTCGTTCCCACACGTCTCGTCCTCCCCTTCTCCCGTCGCCCCCTCCGTCCTCCCTTGTCGTTGCTCCCCCCCCTCTGTCTGACTACCTGCGTGCCGCTCGTCCTCTTGTTCCTCGGGTCCTAGCCTCTCTCGTTACCGACCCGTATGTTCCGGTTTCGAGCCTTGACGCCCTTGTCGCTGCGGTCGCTGACTTCGCCTCTACCCGCCGCCTTGACTACGCCACCGCTCTGGTCTCTGACCCTGCCTGTCCTCCGTCTGTCGGGGGTGCTCCTGCCCTTGGCAGTAACGTCCTGGAGGACCGGCAGTACGAGCTTGCTTTCCTGTCCGAGGCTGCTCCCCATCTCTGTTCCATGCTTCTAGTCCCTGAGGGTGACCCCGACGCTTTCGACATCCCGACCCCTCGCACTTACGCTGAGGCGACCTTGGGACCCTAGGCCTCTCAGTGGATAGCTGCCATGGAGCAGGAGATGGCATCTTGGAGATCCACCAGCACCTACGTCGACGCAGTTCCCCCACCTGGGGTGAACGTAGTTGATGGCCGCTGGCTCTTCAAGGTGAAGCGCCCTCCTGGAGAGCCGCCTGTGTTCAAGGTGCGCTACGTGGCTAGAGGTTTTAGTCAGCGTGAGGGGGTGGACTTCTTCCAGACCTTCGCTCCGACCCCGAAGATGACTACTCTTCGGGTGCTACTACACCTAGCTGCTCAGCGTGACTACGAGCTTCACTCTCTCGACTTCTCCACTGCGTTTCTTCAGGGCAGTCTACACGAGCAGGTCTACCTGCGTCGCCCTCAGGGCTTCACTGGTACCTTCCCTCCTGGGACCCAATGGCTCCTCCGGCGCCTCGTCTACGGCCTGCGGCAAGCTCCCCGTGAGTGGCACGACACGCTGCGTGCTACGCTTGCTGACCTGTAGTTCTTTCCGTCCTCTGTAGACCCCTCGCTCTTGGTTCGTGCTGGCCAGACTCCGTTCTACATCCTTGTTTACGTAGACGACCTGGTCTTCGCCACGGCAGACAGAGACGCACTGGCCTCCGTGAAGGCAGAGCTGCTGAAGAGACACACCTGCACTGACCTTGGAGAACTGCGCCACTACCTTGGCTTGCAGATCTCCAGGGACAGAGCAGCCCGCACCATCACTTTGACTCAGTCACACTTGGTGCGCCAGGTCCTTCAGAGGTTCGGCCTTCAGTTCTCCTCCGCACAGCCTATTCCCTTGCCTCTAGACCACAGGCTCTCCGCTCCAGTTCCTGAGAAGTCAGCAGAGCCCAGTGGTCCTTACGCAGAGCTGGTGGGTTGCCTCATGTACCTGATGACTTGCACTCGCCCAGATCTCGCATACCCTCTCAGCATCCTGGCTCGCTTTGTGGCTACAGGCAGACACCGACCTCAGCATTGGTCTGCCGCTAAGAGGGTTTTGCGTTATCTTGCAAGTACATCGGGCATGGGGTTAGTGCTAGGAGGACGTAGGCCAGTGGTCCTTACTGGACACACAGACGCTTCTTGGGCAGACGACACCGAGACCCCCAGGTCCTCATAGGGCTACTGCTTCAGCCTTGGTTCAGGTGCCGTCTCGTGGAGAGCTACCCGCTCCTCGTCTGTTGCCCAGTCCAACTGTGAGGCCGAGATCTACGCCGGTGCGATGGCGGCACAGGAGCTCCGCTGGCTGACCTTCTTGCTCACTGACTTAGGTGAGCAGCCTAGCTCTGCCCCGGTCCTGTACGCTGACAACAGGATCATGATCCTTCTGTGTCAGGAGCCTCGACTCGAGGGCAGAGCGAAGCACATTCAGCTGCGGTACTTCCTCCTGCGTGAGTTGCAACAGCGTCGCCAGGCGCGCGTAGTACACTTGGCCTCCGGTGCCAACACAGCTGATATCTTTACGAAGGCGCTTGCGCCTAAAGATCATCAGCGGCACTGTGTACAGCTGGGTCTCATTCCTGTAGCCTCTCACTTGCTAGGGCCTTGACTTTGTACTGTCCTTTATATATATATTTTACCCAGACTGGCCTTGTGGTCTCTCCCAGTGGCTGGACTAGTAGTGCCGCCCTGGGCTTGCTCTTGTCTTGTCTGTACTCCTTTTGACTGGTCTTTAGACCCTTGTCTCAGAGGCTGGACTAGTAGTGCCGCCCTGAGCTGCTTCTTCCCTTGTTAGGCACTGCCCCTATATAGTCTAGGGGGTGTGTCAAATGTAACTTAGGTTGTTACTATAGACTATACTGGATTGTGCCTTAGAGGGTACAACACTCTAGTCTATATATCCTTGTACACACACATTCTAGTTCAATCATTTTCTTTCTGATATTGGCCTAAAAAAACATGCCACGCCCAAAACCCGACCCTGTAAAACATGGGCTCTCACATGGGCGACCCTGAGCAATCAGCCTCTCTGAAACCAATCTGAGGGCCTGACCACTTGACATCTGCGGTCACTCCTATCCCTTCACAATCCCCTCAGCCATTCATTGATTCCATGGTAACAAAGATACGACGTTCATACAGTGAATACATGATTGACATTACACCTACAGCCTAAACCAGACTAGCGCCAGACCAGAGTAGCATTCAATCCCATTTCCAACTTTCCTGTCCGCCATTCTTTCCATCTTTCCCACAACATCCTGACAGGCAGGATGGAAAAAAGGGGGTGAACCCCTACCATCAACATCCCACAGCACCCCCACCAGCTTTACCTTAGTTGCCAGTATGCCACTTATTCAGCGCTATGCTCGACCAGACTCTACTCACCCACCTTGTCATCCGCCTCTTTCCTCCAACCTTCATACTTTTTTTCTCGGAATTAGCTGAAGCACTTGCAGCAGAAGCATCGTCAACAGGGACAACAGCAACAGACGATTTCCTCAGAGGGGAGAGCCCAGCAGGAGAACGGCGGCTGAGCTGCTTGGGTTGGAGCTCATCCTCATGGATCCTCCCAGCACGGCAGGCAACAGCATGGTCTTGAGCACCTTGCTGCCTGCTCGTGCCGTTTCTTGCTGATTCTTGAGAACTGACTGCTGCAGTATCGTACGGCTTTTTTTGTGAGGCCTGGTATTTGCTTTCATTCTTCTTAACTGATTCCTCGGTGCTGGCAGCAGTTATTGCAGGGATCTGCACAGCAGATCTGCAGGTGGTACTGTTCGCACTGCTGGAGCTGAAGGTGCAGACCATCACGCTCCTGCTGCTCCTGTTAAGGCCCTGCCCTTCTTACTGGCATCAGGATTGCCAACCAGAATCCAAGGCGATTTCTTGCCTGTGGAGCTGAGAAACTCGTCCTTAGTCAGGATGGACACGTTTCCTTGATTGCTCCAGTTGCTTTCGGCTGTTTGCCTGTTGGACGGGTGGAGAGGGGGTGGGGGAAGGGGGAGGGGAGGAGGAGGAAGTCGAGAGAGATGATTACGGTGACTTGCTTGCAGCAACAACTGGCGAGAACAAACAGAAGTGCGAATTAGTGCATGCAAGATAAACATCAGTCGGGTCACACCGTGCCAATGGAATGTGCCAGAGAGGTAATGAAACAGCGGGTAAGAGGGTAGAGGGTACAAAAGATACGAGGATGAAGGACAAAAGATTACACATCAAGAAACTAGGCACGGGCACGGTCAATAAACAGGGCAACGGCACGAAGTGAGGTAAGCAGTCAAGAAGAGAAAGCCCACAGAAGAAACTTACCACGAAGCTGCACATACTTGCGTCGCAGCGCAAGAAGAATGAATCTGTCAGCTTCACCACCTCCCCATCCCCACCTCTGTCTGTCAATCTTGTATCGACCTCGAGTCTCCTTGCATGAATAAGGAGAGACACTGCAGTCCGGTGCAGGCAGTGAAGATCGCATCCAATCCATGACATGTCAACCCCCTATCATCCGAGTTGCTCAGCTCGCGGACAGACGGAGCCAAGGCCGAGAAAGAATTCGCCATCGGCACCTATCTCGTACCCGTCCATCTTTAGAAACGTCAGATTCTTGAATTGAGAAAGACATCAGAGAAGGCTAACGTCTGCAGCGAGCCTACGAGAACTGTTCGCGATGGACGTTTGCGAAAGACAAGCAAGGCGATTCCATCGTTTGCAGACCAAGGCGTGATTGAAGCTGCTGGGTAACTGCTGGCTTAGCCGACGGAAGATGACGCAGATGAGGTCGTCCGACAGGCGATCTAACAGAGCACGAGACATCCTGCGAATTCGACTGTAGAAAATAGAGGAGTTATTAAAGCCGAAACTAGCTAGCGCAAACAAATAAACCTGCCTGCCACTATAGCGCGTCGTTAACTCGTACAGAATGGCATGCAGGACGTTGTGAGTAATAGCAAGGGGTGAGCTTTCTTGCAATTACGGGCTGACTGGTGGGCTTCCTGCTGCCTGGAGACAGGGTAGAAGTCAAATGGTCACATTCCCCTCTGGCAGTGCTCTCGTACTGCATTGCCTTTCAGGCATTGGCTGGAGCCGTTCCGCTCAACCGAAGCAAGCGTTGATAGAGAAGCACGAGGCGGAACGCAGGACCGCTCGAGACACGCCGAACCCCCCTGGCGAGGTCACGAAACCGATCGCGAAATCTTGAGCTCTTTTGCAACTGGTTCACGACGGTCGCTGGTAACTCACGTGCTGCGGAGGCGGCGAGGGTGGGGTGCTTTGAGGTGGGAAGGGAAACCACTGAGAATCTTTCTCGCTCGGGTAAGGAGTTCTGACTCCAGAAATGTTCATCTGCTACAAAGCTCCTCGAGACAATTCGACTGTGGTTATCAGGATTCAGAAATAAAAACTGTGCAAATATCTAGAATTTCTGTGAGCTGTCAAGTTGACAGTGTCAACGTTACAAAACAGACTTGTAGAGTACTAGGCCTTCGTTTGGAATTAAATTGTTGCTTCCGCTATTACGTGCTACCATGCAGGGTAAGTAACGGGACTAATGGCTAACGACGGGAGAGAATGACATCCGTTGCACTACTGGGCCACATACATGAGAGAATAAGGGCACAGACAATACAGCACAAAGAGCACTGATACCCCTCCTCCCTCATCTCAACCCTTGTAAGCACCACCCCACCCCACACATCCAATGTATACGCCAGATTCGAGCACGTTTACACAAATGTGTTGGGGCGCGAGGCCTTGTAGGTGGTCTTGAGGCTGCGGGACGAGGCACGCACGGAGCGGTTGGGCAGGGGGAAGCGGATCTTGTCGCCGATGAACTGCAGGGTGTTGACGCGCTTCACCTTGTCGTCCGGCACCAGCGCTGTCTTGATGATCTGAGCAGTGAGCAAATGGGCAGGGCAGGGAGAGGAAATAGGGAGCAGTGAGAGGAAAGGAGGGACTGGACACAGTGGGCATTGAGCAGTTGAGAAACGACAGGCGTACAAATTGGTGCACATCCTATCAGCACCCCTCCACCCCACCCCATCTACCAGCATATCATTTGCGACGAAGTAATTTGCTTGTAAGCTATCAAACCGACCTGGATGCCGTGGAAGCGCACGCGGTGGCGGGACGCCATCTCGTCGTACATCTGCTGCACGGCGCCGTTGAGCGTGGTGTCGCGGTACTCCTTGTACATGTTGTGGTACCCCGTGCGGCTCTGGTACCGCACCCACATGCCATAGTTCTTTACCACCGTCGGGTTCTTCTCAAAGATCTGAAGGGGGGGGGGGGGGGGGGAGGAGGATGGAGAAGGGGGTGAGGGGTAGCATAGAGGGATGGAGGATGGAGTAGCATGGAGGGAGAGGGAGGATGGAGGAGGGGATGGTGGGACGGTGAGAGTAAGACAAGGGGGTGAGCGGTAGCATGGAGCGTGTGGATCCAATAGTAGGGAAGATCACATGCAGGGAGGAGGGACGGCTGGGTGGGAGAAGGACGGGGGGAGCAGGGGGGGGGACATCAATTTAACATGTAAAACATTCGGAACATGAAGGACGGATAAACGAAGGATCCGGTATCTTTCAGACAAATGCCTCGTGTTTGTCGTCAGAGCCTGTAGGCTACGACTCGTCATCTTGTAAGTTTCGTCATCATCAAGACATCCGTAGCTCCTGCTAATCTAGGTTGCTACAGTACCAACTACAGTACCCCTACCGTAGTATACCTTGGTGCAAAGAGAGGATAAAAGAGGAAATCAGAAAAAATAAGAACAAAACGGCTTTTAACTTCATTGGCGAGTGACGGTGATAAGCTGGAATGGATATCGTTCAGACAAATGCCTCGTGTTTGTCGTCAGAGCTCGTTGGCTACGACTCGTCATCTATGTAGTGTCGTCATCATCAAGACATCCATACGCTCTTGCTACAACAATACCTTTTACAACACGTGTACCCTCTTACTACAACACGTTTACCCTCGTACAACGGGACGGTGTAAAAGGGGTTTTTCTGAAGACTGAAAAGTAAAACACCTGGGAGTCTCTCAGACAAATGCCTCGTGTTTGTCGTCAGGGCTTATTGGCTACGACTCGTCATCTTAATTGTGTCGTCATCATCAAGACCTCCACCAATTCGAGCTCCCTACACCTTCTGAAGGAATACCACAAAACCCGTGCTAACAGGAGGGACAATGAATAGAAGAGAGATGGATAAAGAACAAAGATGGAATACCCATGAACAGGGAGGATAAGAAAACCCGCTGTCTTTCAGACAAATGCCTCGTGTTTGTCGTCAGTGCCTATCGGCTACGACTCGTCATCTGTAGTGTCGTCATCATCAAGACAGCTGAGCTCCCGGTATAGCACCTCAACACAGTACCTTGCTACAATCAGTCGAATTTATGAAGCGAAGAAGGGGTATCTTTCAGACAAATGCCTCGTGTTTGTCGTCAGGGCCTGTCGGCTACGACTCGTCATCTTGAAAGTTTCGTCATCATCAAGACATCCACCTCCCTTCACCTAAGAACGCGTTGAGAATACCATCGCAAAAAAGAAGAAAAAAACACCTCAGCCCCCGGTTCCCGAAGCGATCAGTCCTGGTTCGAAGTTATCTCTTGAAGCTTCCTAGAAGCGCGTAGCGCGGAGCACGGACTGCGACTCGCGAGCGAGAGTCTTTCAGACAAATGCCTCGTGTTCGTCTTCACGGCCTCGCGGCTCCGACTCGTCATCTTGAATGGTTCGTCATCCCCAAGACTCTCCCGCTCGGCCACGGTCATTCTGACGCGCCTCAAAACAACTCTCCCGCACGGCCACGGCCCTCCTCTCGGCGCCTAAGACACTGCCGCTTCTGGTGTCTGCTGCTGGGTGGAGGTCTGACTAGTCGCAACCAGTCGGTTCGCCTACCGGTTCTCGAAAAGTGTAAGGAATACAGCGAATCCGCGCCTATCAACGACCTTCGACGCGTGTCATAGACCCTTCGTCCCAGCTGCTCATGCGCGTTACTGATAGCGTGCTTCTCCTCCCCCTCGCCTACACCTCGTTTACACCCGTCCTGCCTCCAGCCCGTTCCGCCAGCAGCATCAACCAGACCTTGCTACCGGATCACCCCCCCCAGTTGTCTCATTCCGAAAACTACCATGGTTAAAGCCAACAGGACCTGACAGGCCATCGCTTAGCTCGCTACATCTCTCAGCTTGCATGACCGCACCCCTCTAAATACCTGATCGCTCGACCACCTCACTTATAGCTCGACGCACCTCATTGATCGCTAGCACTTGACCGTGGGCCTTCTTCACTCTACGCAGCTGGCTCAGGAAGTACCTGCGTGTGGGGTAGGAGGGAGGTGAGACACAAGGAGGTGAGGATAGAGGGCGAAAGGCATAACAACAGGCTCCCGATGGATGGGTGGGTGACGGCAGCACCACACTCAGATCTGATTCGCGAATTACACGGACATTGGCTTGAAACCGTTGAAGTAGGAAGCACATAAAATCTACTTGAAACGGAAAGCTAATTCTCCGAGACCTTGTCGTGTTATAAGGTGCCTGGAACCAAAATCGGGATCCGACCTCCACTTCCAAAACCATCGACTGAGCCACGGTCCCAGCAATGGCTGGCCGCAAGAAACGTAAGAATCGCGGGGAACGTGAAAAGCTACGCGGAATCAACGCAGCGGGTACCCCGAACGAGCGGCGACACGCATAGGCTGACTTGAAACGCTGGAAGCCGAAGCCGACCCGAATCCGAAACAACTCGTGTTATCCACGGCGGACGTTGCTAAAAAAACCAATACGCACGAGACTAACGACCATGCCGGCTGCTGCACGAATGCTCCTGACGCGGTAAAAAACCCTAGGTCTCGCGCGAAACGCTGCTGCTCCCGTCCAGCCTCCTCATCCAGCAACGGCTCCATGCTCCACGCCGGCGACCGACTCCACGTAGACCGCCTTCTCTGTCTCCCTACCCAACGCCGTCAGCTTCAACCGCCAATCGAGATCTCACATTCTAGCCTACACGCCAGCTCGTACGCAAACAGGCTCACATCCCCATCAGTCCTAGCTCAGCGCTCAGCGCCCCTTCCACCCGCCAGCCGCCCCGTCTGCAAAGAACGCCTTGAGCCCCTCGCCAGCAATCAACACTTCGAGCACCAGCGCCGCCGGTCGACTCGGTAGCAGCACTTGTAGGCCTCAACCAGCATCGTGCCTGTCCGCGGTACAAGCCCCGGCAGGACTTGCCCTGTCCGCGGTATAGGGCTCACCAGAACTTGCTCTTGGCGCGCACTTGGTCGATGGCCCAGAGCTTCATGCGGTAGATCTTGGGCGTGGGGTCGTTGGGGCTCGGGTTCATGCGCCCCACGACATGGTACTGGTGGAACTGCACGGCGCGCACGCACGGGGCAGCGGGGGCAGGGGAGGCAGGGGGGGCAGCGGGGACAGGGGAGGCAGCGGGGGCAGCGGGGGCAGCGGGGGCAGCGGGGAAGCGGAAGGAAAAGGAAGGGGACGGCGCGAGATGGCAACGGACGGATTATCAGGTGGTTCGGTATAACCACGACGTGGTATTGGTGCAACTGGGGCGAAATGTCCACAACAGGGTGGCGAACGACGTGAGCTGGGGTGCCTCAAAATGCCCGAGACAACGGACACCTCAGCATATCGACAGCAGGAGGAGGAACTAGGCGGCGAAAATTCGGTGCGAGGAAGGAGACGGGTAAGAAGAGGTAACCGTAATCTCCAGGCACTGATAGGATTCACGGCACTACGAAGACTTACGCACCCGGTACTTCACCATGGTTGGAGGGGAGTCAGGTCAACACGAGGAGAGGGAGGAAGGGAAAAGGAGCAGAAACTAGTTGAAGGAAAAAACTTGAGGGGCAGGGCCCGGCGAGTGAGAGGGCAAGGTGGGTGGGAGGGAGAGCGAGCGAGCAGCGAGGGAGAGGTGAAGCAGGGAGGGAATTCATGCAGGAAGGGAGGGTGGGAGATCCGGGGTTGGGGAAGAAAGGGCAAAGGGGGAAGGGATAGGGGGGAAGAGGGCGGGGGGAAGAGCCAGGGCTTGCGGATGTGTGGCGGAGGTTTGGAGAGCTGAGTGGCTGAAGGGGAAGAGGCGAGGGGGAAATTAGGGTTTACGATTGTGGCGGGAGCACTACAGCTTGGGTGGCAAGGAAACCTACTGGGGACTGCGATGACAAACGTTTTGGGATTCGCTCATCCCCCGCCGAGGCTACACTAAAAATATATTCTAGATTTCTTGGTCCAGAATGCACGAAATATATCGTTCACCATTTCACCTAGTAACGAATCATCTGTTTACGCATTCAGCCGCCCAGCCCTTTGTCAGCTCTGTGCATAGCTACTGCATACCTGCGATGCGACCTCCTGAGCACTTAGGACGACCAGCACAGACGTCGATGCCTCGTCGACGCGCTCAGTTGTCAAAATTAATCTCCGCAAAGCCTCGCGGCCCCATCGCAGTGCGTCGTGCCGCCGCAGCGCTGAAATTTCTCACTTCCCTCGTCGTTTCTGTTCTGGTAGTCGGAGTGATCTGTGCACGACGCCGCATTCATCGCGAAGAGCCTGCACGAGCGGAGACGTTCCCGATAAAGTCACAAGTTCTTACTGATTATTCTCCGAAGTTGACAGATTCCACTTTAGTGAAGTCGAACAGCGTCCAGTCAGCCAGTGACGAACTCACCAACTCCTCCTCATCTCGCTCACTCCAACGGCACTCCACCCATCATCATCACCCGCTCCATCTCCGCAGCCTCTTACCCGCCGATTTCTTCGCTCTTCGCGTCCCGCGTACCGTTTATCCGCATTCTGCCGTCTCGGACTTGCCGCACTTGCCGCTGTCTGCGTCGAGCCGGCATGACAACGCCAGCACAGCCAGCAGCGGCGGGAAGCGCAATCGCGCCCGCAAGCGGCGCCTCCGCCGCGTCGGCGGAAGCGGAAGCGGGCTGTGCATCGCGATCGCGTCTTCCCCGCGCCCGGACCCGCGGAGAGTGCGCCCGCCGTGGTTCACTGTCACGAACCTGCTCTCGGCGCTCGACGGCCTGCGCGCGGGGGGACGGCCCCGTGGAGTCACGGGGAAGGCGCGCGCAATGGCGGAGAGGAGCGCGGGGCTGTTTGACCGCGCAATTCGCGTGATAGTGTACAGCGGGGGATGCCAGGTGCGGGATGTGCGGAAGATGGCGGAACAGGTGGCGGAAACGCGGAAAGGGAAGGATGGAGACGGTAGCGAATCCTTAAATGAGGTTGAGCGGAATCAAGGCACAGAAAAAGAAGGCCCCTTTTCCTCCTCCTCCTCCTCTTCCTCTTCCTCTTCCTCCCCCGCTCGTTTCCACATCCCAGCCTCCTACGACCTGGCTGCACGCCGCCTCGCCCGGGCCACCAACACCTCCCTCGCCTCCACTCGCGCCCTCGTCACCACCCTCGCCATCGCCGCGCGCCTCAACCCCCTCACCGCTCCCCACACCGCCGCAATCCTCTCCACCGCGGCCTCCCTCTCCCTCCCCGTCCATGTCCTCCCAGCGCACCCCGCCATCTGCTCCTTCCTCGACGACCCGCGGCTGATGCTTACCAAAGTGCCGGCGGGGGTGGTGGAGAGCGAGGGGTGGGAGCGGTGGCGGTGGCACGTGAAGCTGGCAATGGACACGGTGCACGTGGTGCGGCAGTGCGCGGGCACTGGGGCGAGGTTTGTGCTGCTGCTGCAGGATGACGTGGTGCCCACGTGGCTGTGGGACGTGGGGATTGAGAGGTTTATTGGGGTTGACCTGCCTAGATTGGTGTCGGCGCGGGATAGGGAGAAGGAGGAGGAGAGAGAGGGGGAGATGAAAGGGGAGCAGGAGCAGGAGCAGGAAAGGGAGGGGGAGAGCGAGGGTGGAAGGGGGTGGAAGAGGGAGAGTGGTACAATGGGGCGTGAGCGACAGTTTGCATACCCTGCTTGGGATGTGCTGTCACTCTATTATCCGCAGACCTATGGCTGGCAGCTGACGCACGGATCGGAGTACACAGTGCCATGCTGCGCACAGGCGCTGCTATTCAACGCGTCCACAGTGGGTGGCTTGTTAGAGCATATTGAGTCTGGCCTTATGAGGACACCATTGGACCTGCTGATCCATGAGTACCTCACCACTGCCAGTGGTGGCAGTGGTGGCACTGGTGGTGGTTCGGGTGCTGATAATGGTGGTTCTGGTGATGCTGATGGTGGTAGTGCCAGTGATAATGCCAGTGGTAGTGACGGTGTTACGGTAGGAGATGGTCGCCGACGTGCGTACGTGCACATTCCGTCGCTCTTTCAGCACATAGGAGTGGTGCGGACCAACGTCCTGAAAGGCAACCAGCGGCACCGGGACAGGCTGTTTCAGCCGGACTACGTTGAAGAGCCGTACAGGAGGGTGGAAGAGGTGAGGGACCAGAGGAGGAGGAAGGAGGAGTTGGAGCAGGAGGAGCAAGAACTGCGCAAATGGAGGGTTGCCAGGATACGGGGGAGAAACCCTGCGAAGCACACAGATGTGAAGGTGGCTGGCGGTGTTGCAACGGAGGTGGTGATTGGAGAGGGAGCGAGTGAAGGTGCATCGGTGAAAGTAGCCACTGCAGTGCACCCTGGGCACGCATTGTCCTGGGCTTCATTTGTCTGAAGGATTTTGTTCCTGCAGCTAAATAAAGATGTACATTACTGGCTTGAGTATAAGAACCGCAATTATTTAAACGCTAATGACACACCCTTAGTAGCTCACTATGTGAGTGTGTGTCCAACCGACTACAAGCGGAAGGTGAAGCATCAAATGTTGATTGGGTATACCTATGTTTCGTTTTGTTATGGGTACCTGGTGTGTACATTATCACACAATGTTTCTGTATCGGGTATATAAAAATCTTTGTCCAGGGTTTCGCAAGCCGTCGCTTGAGCCACACTCAACTTTCGCCTCTTCCGCAATCACACGGCACACGTAACGTGATCGTTTCAGCAATGAAACGAGTACGCAACGCCAAACGCCCAGCAAAGGGCAGTGCATCCCTCTCGTAGTGTGCTCCGATAGTATCGAAATACAGGATAAAGCTACAGTTGAGTGCACCAGTGCAGGGCCTAGAGCTTGTGTTGTGTGGCGGTCGTTTGACCCTGCTCGACTGACCAGACCAACCTGGTTGCACGCAGCCAGCTTGTTCGAGGATTCCGCTGTTGCTGCTCAGTGTTCGCTGGCTCGCAGACCTAATTGCGCTAGAAAGCGAACAGCAGTCGGATTTCGGGGCTTAGTAGTGTCTGCTAAGGGTCGAATAAAGCTTAGAAATCCGACGCCTGGCATAAAGCTCTGGGGAAGAGAGCCGCTCACTAAATAGGCTTAGAGATCCTTGCTAGCGAACACGGTGCTCAAGAGTCAGGCTCGAGGATTTCGAGGCGTATCGGCTTTCAATAAACGACTGACTTTCCCTATTATATTTCTTGTAGGATTTCGAGGCGTATCGGCAGATTTACAGCCTGCCGCTTCCTCCTCGAATCCGCAGTAACTTCGACTGGAAATCGTCCCGAAAAGCGTCGTTCGTCGCTAGAACTGAGAAGGCCGTTCCCAGTCGCGTGGATCAGGATGTCAAACAGCGACGAGGACTACTACCAGGACTCGGACGACGAGCAGGTGGAGGACTCGGAGGAGGACGAGGACTACGGCTTCGACGATCCAGACGTCGACGACGACGATCCCGTGCTGCGACCCAGACAGGTCCGTGTCGGTGCCGGTGCCGGTGTCCGCATGCGCGTCCCTCGCATCGTGGCGCTGTTCCATCGCGTCGCCGTGTTTGTCTCATTAGTGCTGCTCGCCTCTAGTAGACATAACCGCCTTTCCGCGATTATGTCTAACGCCCGTCCGTCATTTTCTTAGCTACCTAGGCACCGCTTCTCTTTGTTTTTCCGTATATTAGAACCATCAGGCGCCTATCCCTCTGTGGGTCGAATCCGAAGTCCTTGCGAATTCTAAATCCTTCTCAGATGCGGTACAAGATTCGCTCGGCGAAGGACATTCTCCAGCAGCAGCACATGAGAACGGCGGGCGCTGGTTTCGTTTTCTTGATGAATTTGGGGATTTTTTTTTATTTTATTTTTTAATCTGAATCCTTTCTAATCGCGCAGGTGCGGTACAAGATCCTCTCGGAGAAGGACATTCTGCAGCGGCAGCAGGAGGCGATCAGCGACGTGGCGACCGTGCTCTCCATCCCCACCGACGACGCCGCCATCCTGCTCAGGCACTTCAAATGGTCAGTCGCTGTGAATGGTGAGGCGCTTCGAATGGTCGGCCAATTCCTGACCTTCGGATGGATTTCCTCACTCTGGACGTTCCCGTGTCCCTGTATCCCCCGAGTTTTGGTTAATCTCCACCGTATGCCCGTGTCACAGGACACAGAGAGGGAGAGCAGGGAAACGCAGGCTTTTCTGTGTTTCAGCAAGGGCGTGTGTGTGTGTGTGTGTGTGTGTGTGTGTGTGTGTGTGTGTGTGTGTGTGTGTGTGTGTGTGTGTGTGTGTGTGTGTGTGTGTGTGTGTGGTGTGGTGTGGTGTTGCTCGTGCGTCGTCCCCTCGTCTCCTGCCCGTCCTCACCTTGCCGCCTCCCATTATTCCCGCCTCTCGGCTCTCGTTCCCCCCAGGAGCGTGAGCCAGGTGGGCGACGAGTGGTTCCAAGGCGAGAACAGCGTGCGGAGGGCAGCTTATGACGCACCTTTAAGGCTGGTGTTGCTGTGGCTCAGCACGGGTGTCTCGTTTTCCTTGTGTCCTCTTCTCTTGCACGTCTCTCGTCCCCCCCACCCCCCCTCCCCCAGGAGCGTGAGCCAGGTGAACGACGAGTGGTTCCAAGACGAGGACCGCGTGCGGAAGGCCGTGGGGCTGCCGCGCCCGCACTCCCCAACCTCGTCCGCAGCCTCGGACAGGAGGCCCGGGAAAGAGCCCGAGGTGAGGCGCTGCAGGGGCCGTAGGTTGGTGAGGAGGAGTGTGGGGACAAGGGACAAGGGGAGTGAGGGGGGTGAGGGGAGTGAGTGAGGGGGGTGAGGGGAGGGAGTGAGGGGGGTGAGGGGAGTGAGTGAGGGGGGTGAGGGTAGGGGGGGTGAGGGGAGTGAGTGAGGGAGGGGAGTGGGGGGTTGGGGGGTGTGAGGGGGTGAGGGGGTAAGGAGTAAGGGTGTAGTGGCCACGAGTCAAGTGGTGCAGCTGTGGTGGAGTGAGGCGGTGGGTGGGAGCCCACATGGTGGTGGCGGTGAATGAATGGTGATGGATGGTGAATGGATGGTGATGGATGGTGAATGGATGGTGAATGGATGGTGAATGGATGGTGAATGGATGGTGAATGGATGGTGAATGGATGGTGAATGGATGGTGAATGGATGGTGAAGGGATGGTGAATGGATGGTGAATGGATGGTGAATGGATGGTGAATGGATGGTGAATGGATGGTGAATGGATGGTGAATGGATGGTGAGTGGATGGTTAATGGATGGGAATGGATGGTGAATGGATGGTGAATGGATGGTGAATGGATGGTGAATGGATGGTGAATGGATGGTGAATGGATGGTGATGGATGGTGATTGGATGGTGACGGATGGTGAATGGATGGTGAATGGATGGTGAATGGATGGTGATGGGATGGTGATGGATGGTGATGGATGGTGAGTGGATGGTTAATGGATGGTTAATGGATGGTGATGGATGGTGAATGGATGGTGAATGGATGGTGAATGGATGGTGAATGGATGGTGAATGGATGGTGAAGGGATGGTGATGGGATGGTGATGGATGGTGCTGGATGGTGATGGATGGTGAGTGGATGGTTAATGGATGGTGATGGATGGTGAATGGATGGTGAAGGGATGGTGAAGGGATGGTGAAGGGATGGTGAATGGATCGTGAATGGATGGTGAATGGATGGTGAATGGATGGTGAATGGATGGTGAATGGATGGTGATGGATGGTGATGGATGGTGAATGGATGGTGATGGATGGTGAAGGGATGGTGAAGGGATGGTGAATGGATGGTGAATGGATGGTGAATGGATGGTGAATGGATGGTGAATGGATGGTGAATGGATGGTGAATGGATGGTGAATGGATGGTGAATGGATGGTGAATGGATGGTGAATGGATGGTGAATGGATGGTGAATGGATGGTGAATGGATGGTGAATGGATGGTGAATGGATGGTGAATGGATGGTGATGGATGGTGATTGGATGGTGATGGATGGTGAATGGATGGTGAATGGATGGTGAATGGATGGTGAATGGATGGTGAATGGATGGTGAATGGATGGTGAATGCATGGTGATGGATGGTGAATGGATGGTGATGAATGGTGATTGGATGGTGATGGATGGTGAATGGATGGTGAATGGATGGTGAGTGGATGGTGAATGGATGTATCTTCCTGCTCCCCCCCTTACTGTGGGTCATTTCTCTCGCCGCCCCCCTCCCATCTTCGTGCCCCTTATCCTCCCCCTCCCCTCATCGTGTCCGTATCTGCCCCTCCCCATCCCTCGCGTTGCCAGCCCCATCTGACGTGCGGCATCTGCTTTGAGAGCTACCCCCAGGCCGCCATGAAGCCAGCAGAGTGCAACGACCACTTCTTCTGCGACGCCTGCTGGAGAGGTACGGCCTTAGCCCTCCTCGCCCTCCCCGCCCTCCTCCCTGCCCTCCCTGCCCTCCCCGCCCTCCCCGCCCTCCCCGCCCTCCTCCCTGCCCTTCCTGCCCTCCCCGCCCTCCCCGCCCTCCTTTCTGCCCTCCCTGCCCTCCCCGCCCTCCCCGCCCTCCTTTCTGCCCTCCCTGCCCTCCCTGCCCTCCCTGCCCTCCCTGCCCTCCCCGCCCTCCCCGCCCTCCTCCCTGGCCTCCCTGCCCTTCCTGTCCTCCCTGCACTCCCCGCCCTCCCCGCCCTCCCCCTCCTCCTCCCCGCCCTCCCCCCTGCGCTCCTCCCTGCCCTCCCTGCCCTCCCCGCCCTCCCCGCCCTCTTCCCCGCCCTCCCCCCTGCCCTCCCGCCTGCCCTCCCCCCAGCCCTCCCCCCTCCCCCCCTTCCAGGCTACGCCAAAGCAGCAGTGGCGGACGAGCTGGGCTGTTTGTGTCTGCTTGCTGCTGTTCTACTGCACTAACCCTCTGGGCCCTCGCCCCTCTCCCCTCCCGGCCCTCTCCTCCGTTCGCCCCCTCTCAGGCCACGCCAAGGCAGCGGGGGCGGGCGGCCCTGGGGGTGCGTGTCTGCGATGCCCCGTCCCCGCGTGCAGGGCAGGGCAGGGGTGGGGGAGGGAGGGGCAGGAGGGGCAGACTCGCTTCTTTACTGATTTGCCCTGTTCTCACTGCGCCCCCTCACCTGCTCATCCTCCCTCCCTCTATCACTCACCAGGCTACGCCAAGGCAGCGGTGGCGGACGGCCCGGGGTGTCTGTGTCTGCGGTGCCCCGACCCGTCGTGCGGGGCGGCGGTGGGGGAGAAGCTGGTGCTGGCTTCGCTGCCAGACGCCCTGCGCGCCAAGTACCTCAAGTACCTGCTGCGCTCCTACGTGGACGACAACCGGAATGTGAGTGGGAATGGTGATTGGGGTGCCTTTGAGGCGCCTCAAAAGGAATGTGAGTGGCATCGGTGATTGGGGTGACAGAACGGGTTGTTGCTGGGGTGGTTTGATGGCTTCTTCAGTGCATTCGACGTGCCAAGTACCTCAACTACCTGCTGCGCTCCTATGTGGACGACAACCGCAACGTGAGTGGTAACAGCCCCTCTCCCCCTTCCCTCCCCCACCCCCCCCTTGCCCCCCTCCCCCCCACCCCCCCCCCCTCGCCCATGCGTCGAGCCAAGTGATGCCAGTCCTCGGGTGCGAGTGTGCAGTGGATTACCTGCCGCCATCTCCTAACAACCGTCCGCTCCCTCTCCCTCCCCCCTCCCGGGGCTCTCCCAATTCTTCCTCCCTCCCTCGCCCATGCGGCAGGCCAAGTGGTGCCCGGCGCCAGGGTGTGAGTACGCGGTGGAGTACCTGCCGGACTCCACGCACTACGACGTCATGTGCAAGTGCTCCTTCGGCTTCTGCTGGAACGTGAGTCCCACCCAAGAAGCGGAAAGGACGGCAAGAGCGGTGGGGGGCGTTGCAAGCGAGTCAGTTGCCTATTGCTCCTTGCGCAACATTCACTTGCACCGCCCCCCACCGCTCTCCCCCGTCCTTTCCGCTTCTGGCCTCTCTCCCTCCGTCCGTCCCTCCATCCGTCCCTCCGTCCGTCCCTCCATCCGTCCCTCCGTCCGTCCGTCCGTCCGTCCCTCCATCCGTCCCTCCATCCGTCCCTCCGTCCGTCCCTCCATCCGTCCGTCCGTCCGTCCGTCCGTCCGTCCCTCCATCCGTCCCTCCATCCGTCCCTCCGTCCGTCCCTCCATCCGTCCCTCCATCCGTCCGTCCGTCCGTCCGTCCGTCCGTCCCTCCATCCGTCCCTCCATCCGTCCCTCCGTCCGTCCCTCCATCCGTCCGTCCGTCCGTCCCTCCGTCCGTCCCGTCCGTCCGTCCGTCCGTCCCTCCATCCGTCCCTCCATCCGTCCCTCCGTCCGTCCCTCCATCCGTCCCTCATCCGTCCGTCCGTCCGTCCGTCCGTCCGTCCCTCCATCCGTCCCTCCATCCGTCCCTCCGTCCGTCCCTCCATCCGTCCGTCCGTCCGTCCCTCCGTCCGTCCGTCCGTCCGTCCGTCCGTCCGTCCCTCCATCCGTCCCTCCATCCGTCCCTCCGTCCGTCCCTCCATCCGTCCCTCCATCCGTCCGTCCGTCCGTCCGTCCGTCCGTCCCTCCATCCGTCCCTCCATCCGTCCCTCCGTCCGTCCCTCCATCCGTCCGTCCGTCCGTCCCTCCGTCCGTCCGTCCGTCCGTCCGTCCGTCCGTCCCTCCATCCGTCCCTCCATCCGTCCCTCCGTCCGTCCCTCCATCCGTCCGTCCGTCCGTCCGTCCGTCCCTTGCTTCTTATCCTTCGTCCCTCCGCCCCTCCCTTCCTCTCTTTCTTGCTCTCTCCACCTGCCTCTCACGCTCCCCGCGCCATGCACGTTCATCCATCCGTGAACTATCACTCCCCCTCGTTCTCAACCCGCTTCCCTGTTTCCTCTCCCCTTTCCTCCTCTCAAACACGCCCCCACTCGCCGCCACCATGTCTTTCCCTCCACTGCCCACTCAGCTTCGAGAACTCCACCCATTTATGTCCTAGTGCTCTTCACATATACCCTTCCTATCTCCCGCGCCAGTGCTTGGAGGAGGCGCATCGGCCGGTGGACTGTGAGACAGTGGGCAAGTGGATTCTCAAGAACAGCGCCGAGTCGGAAAACATGAACTGGTACGCACGCACGCCTTTTGAGGCGCCTCAAAATATGGACGGACGGGGCTCAGAGAGAATCATTACTGGGGTCTCTGCATTTTGTGGCGTGTGCTTGCTGCAAATTTCTGCTATATGGATTTGCGAATTCCTTTCGGAGTTTTTTCCTTTCCTGCAGCATCTGAATTCTTTGCATGCTGCCCTCCAATGAGGCGACTTTTGAGTCGACTCCAAAGGCACCTCCTTGTATCCTGCATTCTAATTCCTCCCATTCCTGTCCGACCCCCAGGATTCTGGCCAACTCCAAGTCGTGTCCCAAGTGCAAGCGGCCGATTGAGAAGAACCAGGGGTGCATGCATATGACGTGCACGCCGCCCTGCAAATACGAGTTCTGTTGGTGCGCTGCCATGCCATGCCATGCCATGCCATTCGTTTGGTTTTGGGAACAGCTTGAGCGAATTTGAAATGGCACAGCACAGTCATGCACCACCAGAATCTGTTTCTTTGTGTGTGTGTGTGTTTTTTTTTTGCACGATCAAACCTGGTCTCTTTCCTTCCCTCCTATTCGCCCTTTTTTTCTTCCTCTGCGACTCCTCCGCCCTCTGTTCCACGTGCATTTTACGTTCCAGAAGCACATGTTGGCTCTCGCTTGACCAGTCACCATCACCCCACCCTTCCGCCCTCACAGGCTGTGTCTAGGAGCGTGGTCGGAGCACGGAGAGAAGACGGGCGGGTTCTACGCGTGCAACCGATACGAGTCAGCCAAGCACGAAGGAGTGGTGTGTGCACTGGCCTTTCACGCCCCCCTCTCGCCTGTCTCCTCCTCCCTTTCTCCCAGCGACTCTTTCTCAAACTTTGTCAGTCCCGCTCACCTGTCACCGTTCCCTCCTACCGTTGAACACTCTTCTCCCCACCCCCCTTTCCCCCCCTCCTTTTTCCGTCCCCTTCTCCCTTTATCCACCTCCATTTCTTGTGGAATTTGCTGGGTTCCCGTGGCACCGTTATGCATGCAATAATTAGTGTCCATTGAGCTCATCGCCGAACTGTGTTCGTAATCCCGGTTTAGCTTTCTTCTTGCTGCCTTGTGCCCTAGACTGTTTCTCAATCGCCTCTGTGTCACTCCCTCTCCCCTCTGCATTGTAACGTTATCTCCCCTTCCTCTGACGTGCCTACCCCCCTTATTGCACACCCCCTTAATGCAGTACGACGAGACGGAGAGGCGGAGAGAGATGGCGAAGAACTCACTGGAGAAGTACACGCACTACTACGAGCGATGGGCCGCCAATGAGCAGGTGGGCGATGGGCCACCAATGAGCAGGTGGGCGATGGGCGGCCAATGAGCAGGTGGGCGATGGGCCGCCAATGAGCAGGTGGGCGATGGGCCGCCAATGAGCAGGTGGGCGATGGGCCGCCAATGAGCAGGTGGGCGATGGGCGGCCAATGAGCAGGTGGGCGATGGGCGGCCAATGAGCAGGTGGGCGATGGGCCGCCAATGAGCAGGTGGGCGATGGGCCGCCAATGAGCAGGTGGGCGATGGGCCGCCAATGAGCAGGTGGGCGATGGGGGGCGGATGAAGAGGTAAGCCAGAAGGGAGGGGTGGTGTGGGAGGGGCGATGGAAGGCAATGAGTGCGTGAGGTGAAGGACTCACGCGCACGATTTGAAGACGATGGGCCGCGAACGAGCAGGTGGGTGAATGGGGCCAGCGAGCAGGTGAGAAATGGGGCAATGTGAGCAGTGCCGTCTGGAGTTGATTTGCGTTGACTGCCTGTCTCTTGGTCTGCATGCACTTCGTTCTTTCCCCTCTGCAAATCCCTTCTATCCTTCCTGTTCTCTCTTCCCACTCCTCTTCCCACTCCTCTTCCCCCCACCTGCAGTCCAGAGTGAAGGCGCTAGAGTCGCTGCGTGAGATGCAGACTGTCAAGGTATGCTCAAATTCGTCCCGTTCTGCGGGCTGGTTTGTCTTTTCAAATGCGCGAGCATGCTCTGGGCTGGTTTGTCTTCTCGTCCACTTGAGTGGCTTGTGGTCGGTCATCTGTTCGTCCTCTCGTTCACATTCCTATCCCTTCTCTGTGGAACTGTTGCTTGGGTCTGTCTTGGTTTGGGGGCTGCTGGGTTTGTCTTGGGATGTGGCTGGCGTGCTGGGCGTGCCTCGGCTGTGCTGGGCGTGCCTCGGCTGTGACCGCTTCTCCCCAATGGCAGATCGAGCAGCTGAGTGAGCGCCACAGCCAGCCGGTCTCACAGCTCAAGTTCGTCATCGATGCGTGGCTTCAGGTGATTTCTCATAGTTTCAGATGAATCCTCATGGCTTCAGGTGAATGGCCATGGCTTCAGGTTGATCACCATGGCTGCGGGTAAATTGCACCCTTTTTCCTCCGCTTTCCTAGGGGCACGCAAACCCTGTGTGCTCTTTCCTTCCCCCATGTTGGCCTCTCCTTCTCAATTCCACATTGTGGAGTGCCAGTGGAGGGTAATCGAGTGTACTCAAGTGCACCTAGGCCGACGGCTACTGCTTGCCCTATACACCCCTCGTCCCTGACTCCTCGTCGCTCGTGCTCTTTAGGTGATGGAGTGCTGTCTTATATTGAAGCGGACCTACACCTACGGCTTTTATTTGTCCTTTGCGGAAGTGGTCGGTCCGTAACCCTCTGCTCTTCCTTAGTGGAGTGCTGCTGTGTACTGAAATGGACGTGCGCCTACGGCTAGTATCTCCCCTAGGCGGACGTGGTCACACTAACCCTGCATCTACGGTCCCCATGCCTTCTACGCCAGGTGGTGGAGTGCCGCCATGTGCTCAAGTGGACGCACACGTACGGCTCTATCTCCCCAAGGCGGAGGTGGCGCGGCGGCAGTTCTTTGAGTACCTGCAGGGCGAGCCAGCAGAGGAGGTGGAGGAGGTGGTCACTCAAACCCTATATGCACCCTCTCCCCCCCTTCTTCCCCCAGGTGGTGGAGTGCCGCCGTGTATTGAAGTGGACGTACGCCTATGGGTATTACCTCCCAGAGGCGGAGGTGGCGCGGCGGCAGTTCTTTGAGTACCTGCAGGGCGAGGCGGACGCAGCGCTGGAGAATCTGCACAAGATGGCGGAGAAGGAGCTCGAGCTCTACATCTGCGACGACGGGGACCCGCCGCCCACGCCCTTCAATGACTTCCGGTCGAGACTGGCTGGGCTCACCAGGTGAGATGGATACATGGATGGAGTAGGTGACCAAGGGTGGGTAAGTGGGTGCAGCGTGTGAGAGTCAGGATTTGCACAAGACAGCTGAGAGGGACCTTCAGCTGTACATCTGCAACGACGCGGATCCGCCGCCTACACTTTTTAATGACTTGTGCTCGCGGCTGGCTGGACTGACCAGGTGTGGTGTGTGGATTGACGATGGGGATATTGGGTTGGGCAACTGTTCCACTTGCCTTCTCTAGTCACAGCTGTGCTCCACACTTGGGGCATGTAGAAATATGACTCTAGCTTGGCCTTGCATGCAGTGGCATTGAATCCCCTCCCTTCCTCCACTGCCTGGTGACCCCTTGCTCGTGTCTCCAGTGTGACGCACACCTACTTTGAGAACCTGGTTCGGGCCCTCGAGAACGGCCTAGCAGACGTGGAGAACGCCTCTACTGCCGCCTCCTCCACCCGCGCCGCTGCTGCCGCTGCCGCAGCTGCGGCCGGCCGGGCCATCGCCAGCACGTCGCGCATCCAGCAGTCACGCTTCGGCGGCCGCAGCCGGTCGCGCACCACCGCTGCTGCTGCCACCGCCTCCACCTCCGCCGCTGGCTCCTCTGCTGCTGGCCCTAGCAGCTCTGCTGGGGCAGCGGCAGCAGCTGGGGCAGGGTCGAGTCGGGGAGGTATTTTCCGGTCGTCGTCATCGCAAGCAGCTGCTGCTGCAGCGGCGGCGGCAGCGGCGGTGACTGTGGGGAATGCTGGGGGGAGGGAGCGGGAAGAGACGGCGTATTGGTCGTGTGAGCACTGCACTTTCGCGAATCCATTGCCGGGCCGAGCGTGCGCTATGTGCCACCTGCCCGTGGCGGCACACGTTGAGGTGGATAGGGTGTCGGGTCGGGTGGGTGTGCCTACCGTGCATTGCATTTCAAGCACTTGTACGCTGTAATAGAGCTAACCAGCTGATGTAGCCTGCGTTGTATTTTGTAATCATCCTCCTCCACATGCAAGTGTTTCATGAGTAGTGATGTGATATTCCTTGTGTTGGTAGTGCTATAAGTGGGGGAATATGGCAGAGTTCGACCTCGCAACAACTACGTAGCCATACGCCTTGTACCAAACCACTTCATTGTACGGTTTATGCGTCCGGGTGTACCGAAGAGTTCCTTCAACGTGTCAGTCTCGAATTCGTTGGAATGCAGGAGCGAACGAGGGCCAGATGCTGCGTTGCGTCGTCGACTGGCCAGGAATGCGCGGCTCCGCTCGCCCAAACCATCAGTCGGGTTTTCTGTCAGCCTAGGCATCAAATCGGTGGTACGGTTCAAGTTCAGATCATTTGTTGCTCCGTCGGTCCGACTGCTTCTTCCGTCAATGGAAGGAGCGAAGAAAACAGTCCACCTGCAATGACGGCCGTCACATCCACCCAGACCGTCACCCCTACAGTGGTCTAGAGCCAGATGGTTTCCCCAGAGCCCATTGTGCCATTGCTGTTCCGTCAACTCTCTGTGGCGCTCCGTCTGTTGTTACCACCACCAATCCGTCAACCATCCCCACCTTGATTCCGAGCCTCGCTGGTCCGAGGCTGCAGTGCCATGTCCAGGTGGGGGGAGGGAGGCACACATTCTCCATGCTCCATACTCGCATACTCCGCTCTTGCGGCCACTGCCGTCTCTTGTGTACAGCTTAGTTGAGACAGTCTTCAAACAAGTTTAGTCCGATTTGCTTGCGTCCCCACGGCTCCGGTTTCCGCCTCTCCCTCGGCACTCACCCGTTGTTAGCCGCTTCGTCACGGTGGTTAGAATATTCACAAGCGTTCTCGAGACGAAAGACGCTGACGGTCGGATTTCCGTTTCGCCTGATGGCCTCCTCGACCAGCCTCTGCTGCCGAAGCGCTCTATTTCCTGGGTCCGTAGTAGGTCGGACTGATTCCGTTCCGTTGACGGAATCCGTTACATCACGGCCATTTCCGAGCCTTTCGTGCGAGGGTCTGCGAAGTTCGCTGCACGGCACATTCCCATCCGTCAAGGCTGCTCCGATCGAGAGACAGAAAACTACCAAGGCACGCGCAGCGAACGCACGAGCAGCGGCGGCCATAGCCGCGGGAGGAGGCGAGACGGGCTCGAGTGTGGAGTTGGAGCAGATCAGCAGTGAGGGGAAGCAACCCGTGCGGCCAGTTGTCATTCTTCCGGTATGCGCCGCCCTCCTCCGCTGTCGCATGTCCCTCCCCAACTTCACCCCCCCACCCCGATTTTAGCCGCTGCGTGGCGCTCGGCTCAGTAGTAGTTGGTTCACCCCCCCCCCACCCGCGGGCCAAGCAGTTCAACGGTAGGAAGGTTGGTTGGATAGGAGGACGGGATTGGTTGTCGAGTAGTTCTCCTAGGGAACTCTCAACCAAAGGTAGGAGTCTCGAGGCAATTTTGGGACATTTGGAACCCAGACTGCCTAATGTTGCATCCGCCGTGCTCCCTGGTCCTCTCTCCACGCTCCCCGCTCCCAGCTCCACGCGCCACGCCTTAATACGAACGCGCAGCACATCCGCCTTGTCCTACCTGAATCCGTCACACCGAAATCCGTCTCACCGAATCCCCTCACACCGAATTCCGTCACCCTTTCACCGCTATAAGCGTGTACCCCGTTTATGGAACAATTTGCGTGCCTGGCGAGCAGGGATTGGGCAACAACTCGGCGGATTACGCCGAGCTCGTGGCGCTGCTGGAGACGCAGGGCGTGGCGGTGGAGGTGGCCCGCGTGGCGCGACCTGATTGGCTGCGGAACGCCGCGGGGCTCCTGCAAGCGGACTACTGGAAGGGAACTCTCAAGCCTCGCCCGATCCTGGACTGGTGGGTTGGCGGCCTGGTCCGGCCCGAGCCTGACTCCGTTGTGGTTAAAGCACACGACATGGTAGTCGGTTGCCACGTGGCAACAACTGGGTTGCTGTCGTTGTAGCACTGGAGTGGTTTCCATAGAGACAGGGGTCGCATGGTGCAAGGAGGATTGGCATGAGGATGGGTGTAGAATGGAGAGAGACTCACCACATGGGCAGGGCTGGGCACGTGGGCAGTGAGACGGATAGACGAGCAGGTAGATGGGGCCGCAAACAGGTACCTGGGGCTGGGGGAGCGATGTACAATGGGCTCCGTCTGGTTAATCAAGCTGGCAAACACGTGAAACAGATTGCAACGGCTGGTGTGGCGAGGTGGAATTGCCGAAACCAGAGGTGGAACACCTGTTGGGACGCCTGTTGGGACGCCTGTTGGGACGCCTGTTGGGACGCCTGTTGGGACGCCTGTTGGGACGCCTGTTGGGACGCCTGTTGGGACGCCTGTTGGGACGCCTGTTGGGTCGCCTGTTGGGTCGTCTGTTGGGTCGCCTGTTGGGTCGCCTGTTGGGACGCCTGTTGGGTCGCCTGTTGGGTCGTCTGTTGGGACGCCTGTTGGGACGCCTGTTGGGCCGCCTGTTGGGTCGCCTGTTGGGTCGCCTGTTGGGTCGCCTGTTGGGACGCCTGTTGGGACGCCTGTTGGGACGCCTGTTGGGACGCCTGTTGGGACGCCTGTTGGGACGCCTGTTGGGACGCCTGTTGGGTCGCCTGTTGGGACGCCTGTTGGGACGCCTGTTGGGACGCCTGTTGGGTCGCCTGTTGGGTCGTCTGTTGGGTCGCCTGTTGGGTCGCCTGTTGGGACGCCTGTTGGGTCGCCTGTTGGGTCGTCTGTTGGGACGCCTGTTGGGACGCCTGTTGGGCCGCCTGTTGGGTCGCCTGTTGGGTCGCCTGTTGGGTCGCCTGTTAGGACGCCTGTTGGGACGCCTGTTGGGACGCCTGTTGGGACGCCTGTTGGGACGCCTGTTGGGACGCCTGTTGGGACGCCTGTTGGGTCGCCTGTTGGGACGCCTGTTGGGACGCCTGTTGGGACGCCTGTTGGGACGCCTGTTGGGACGCCTGTTGGGTCGCCTGTTGGGTCGTCTGTTGGGACGCCTGTTGGGACGCCTGTTGGGCCGCCTGTTGGGTCGCCTGTTGGGTCGCCTGTTGGGTCGCCTGTTGGGACGCCTGTTGGGTCGGCTGTTGGGTCGCCTGTTGGGTCGCCTGTTGGGTCGCCTGTTGGTTCGGCTGTTGGGTCGCCTGTTGCGTCGCCTGTTGGGTCGCCTGTTGGGTCGTCTGTTGGGTCGCCTGTTGGGTCGCCTGTTGGGGCGGCTGCCGGCGTTGTATTCATACACTGTGTATGTCTCTGTGCCCTCGATGCCGCCGTTCTGTCCCTGCAAATCTTTATCGGAGCCTGTCTGTGTCTCTGTGCCTCTGTGTCCCTCTGCGCATCGATGCCAGGTACTTGGAACGGGTGGCAGCAGCTGTGGCGGCAGCCAAGAAGAGAGTCCCAGGTGACACTCATGATGCAAGCACTCCCAACAAGCACTCCCAACAAGCACTCCCAACAAGCACTCCCAACAAGCACTCCCAACAAGCACTCCCAACAAGCACTCCCAGCAAGCACTCTCAACAAGCACTCCCAACAAGCACTCTCAACAAGCACTCCCAACAAGCACTCTCAACAAGCACTCCCAACAAGCACTCTCAACAAGCACTCCCAACAAGCACTCTCAACAAGCACTCCCAACAAGCACTCTCAACAAGCACTCCCAACAACCACTCCCAACAACCACTCCCAACCAGCACTCCCAACACCCAAACCTTTGTTTTTACTCTTTTGTACGAAGCGCCTCCCATTCCCTCAATCCATTGTACAATACCCCCTCTGCCCCATTTCCCCCTCTCCCCTCTGCAGGCTGCTCCCAGGTGTCGCTGGTAGCGCACTCTGCAGGGGGTTGGCTGGCCCGCCTCTATCTCGCTGAGTATGGCCATGCTGACGTGGCACTGCTGCTCTCACTCGGCTCACCGCACCTGTGAGTATGTGGCATGCGATTGTGGCGAGGGTGAGTTGCAGCATGTGAAAGATGAAGCGGGTAGCTATTACGTTTGCAAGTAAGATTGTGTGCGGCCAAGGACGGTCAAAGCGTGGGGGAGGAAGAAACATGTGAGCATGCAAACACGGGCTGCAGCAAGTTCGGCTGCCGTAAATGTCAAGAATTGTTGTTGGAGCAAGGTAAAGGGCGGGAGCAAGGTAAAGGGCGGGAGCAAGATAGAGGGCAGGAGCAAAGAGTGCTGCACGAGTTCGGACTCGGACGCATGCCTGTGCCTGTGTTCCACTCCTGTCTATAACACCTTGCCTCTCCCCCACCTTCCCTTTCTCGAACTGCTTTTGTCTTGTCTGCTCCCATGTTTTGCTTCTCCCGCTTTTGGTCTCCCTTCCCCCGCCCGTCTATCTCAGTCCCCCGCCCCCAGGGGCGCAGGGGGTCGTGGATCAGACCAGGGGGCTCCTAACGCACATGCAGGCCGTCTCGCCAGGTGCCTTCCACGCACCCCACGTCAAATACGTCTGCGTCTCGGGCAGGTGAGGCCCTCTGCCTTTGGCGGGCTCCCTTCTCTTCACTTCTTTTTCGTATATCCGGCTAGAGTGTGTTGCAGACCTGCGAATCAGCCTGTCCCTTTGGATTCATATCCATCACTCGTAAGTCTGCCACTCTTTCCACCTTCCCACCGCTCACCCGTTCTCCCCATACCTCGTCATGGTGGATCCTAATCCAGGTACATCAAGGGTCTTCCCCTCTTTGGTGGCCCTTCTGCAGCCCCTGCAGCAGCAGCCCCTGCTTCCCTCGCCTCAGTCGCCTCAGCAGCAGCGGGGGGAGAGGCACGTGTGTTTGCTCTGGATGTGGAGCCAGTGGGGGTTGCAGCGAATGTGATTATATCCGATTTGGAATCAGGCACCGAGAGTGAGGACGGCAGCAGCAGTGCGTCAGATAGTGCTGCTGGGCAGAAGGTGTCATCTGGTGGAGGTGTGTTCCAGGCACGGATGGTGGGGCAGGGCTACAAGCAGGTCTGTGGGCAAGCTGAAGTGTGGGGGGATGGAGTCGTGCCGGAGGATGCTGCCCTGCTTGAGGGAGCAGAGAATCTAATATTGGATGGCGTGTATCACTCGCCTGTCGGGGCAAGTGAGGCCAGGCCTTGGTATGGCTCGCCATCCATTCTTCCCAAGTGGCAGCACCACTTATTAGTTTGAGCTGGAATACACTTCATGGAACTGAAAAGCCAATTTGACTTGGAACATCATTGACAATGAAATGTTTGAAGATCTTGTGAGTGATATTAATGGTAAAAGAAATAACTTCGTGCAACAGACAAATTTTTGCAGTTGGAGTGTCCTCTTTCTGTGAGAGTTGAAAATTTGTGTAGTTGTGCACGGATGAAAAGGTCGTGAATAAGGATGTTGTAAAAAAAAACATCTCTGTAACCATTCGCGTAACCTGGTTGAACTCCAAATCTTTCCCGCTTTCACCTTCTGCCACACCCTCGACCTGGCCGCGTTTCGTCACAGACTAAGCCGCCCAAGAATAAGATAACAACCAATCCCGAAGACCCTCATAGCTGACCCATTAGCCAATCTCAACGTGCTTGCTGTCCGCTTAGCCCACGCCGACAGAGTCTTGCAACGGGGGTGAACAGCGCAGGTCGGGCCAGTACACAGGAAGTCCCTTTCAAGCCCTGTTGTTTTTCGGGCGGGTACTCCAGAATCGAGCGCAAAACTTTCACGGGCGAAATGGGCCAATATAGGGTAGTCTGGTAATTGGCATTTTTTCAGTCTAAAGCGGGTGACCATTGTTGTTTCTTTTGCGTTCCTTGGGCAACAGTGTGAGGCCTCAGAACGTCCCGTCTGCACGTTTGAAGGTCTCAGTATCAGATGTGGTAACTGTTGGAGATTAGTGGGCCTCTGTGGATTGGGCCGTTGCCCGTGTGTTCGAACCGATGGGCCTGTAGTGGTACACGTGGCGTCTAATGAATATGCGGTTCACTGGACTAAAGGTGTAGTTTTTTCAGCAGCCCATGACATCTGTCATTGCCATGTCGTCGGTGCGTTATCTCGAGACAGATTGGCGTCAACGATGACGTGGAACAGCAAAGCTAAGGTGTGACTGTCCTACCCACGTGCTTGGGATGCCTGGAACTTCCAACGGGAGCATTTCGAGCCAAGGTTCAAACGAGGTGGGCCCGACTTTCCCGCCGTGTCTAGTTTCTCCATTATCGATTGTGACGTCATCAACTGTAGATCACAGCGAGCTATCGTGGTTGCTCCGGATGCCGTTGGATCTGCCAGATCGGCATTTCGTGGCAACCGAAACAGCCAGCAAAGCGTAACCCTAACGGCCACCGCTCATTTTTCAAATGACGCGGCAAACCCTCCTCCTCTCACGCCGTCAGCTGGAGCGGCTCGTCAGTAAACAGGCCGTTCTCCTTCATCCTGTCAGAACCAACACTGCTCGTAGCCACGAGTACAAAACCCCGTCTGACAGTCATTTCATTTCAGTTGAATCACAGTTTCCTTTACTCACAGCTCGCTGCTCCCCCTTTCCGCAAGCCTCGAGGTTGCCTTGGCATCTGAATCCTGATGGCCGTGAAAACCCTCGCTGCCTGCAGCAAGGCTGACCCCGACGACCTCTTCTACTGGGAAGAGGACCACGGATCCTTTCCAGCAGGACTGAAAAGCCTCTATCTTCCTGCTGCCTCCGCTTCCGCCTCTCCCACCTGGAGCCATGCAGCAGGCAAGCGATCCACCCCTGCTGCTGCTGCTGCTCCTCTTGCGAAAAAGGCAAGAATCTCGGACGATGATGAAGACGAGTTCTCGTATATGAGCGAGTGGGACCTGCTGGAATTCCGTCAGCGGTATACTAACCCCGAAAGCAACTGGAGCAGTCAAGGAAACGTGTCCATCCTGACTAAGGACGAGTTTCTCAGCTCCACAGGCAAGAAATCGCCGTGGATTTTGGTTAACAATCCCGATGCCAGTAAGAAGGGCCTTAACACGAGCAACAGGAGCGTGATGATCTGCAGCTTCAGCTCCAGCGGTGCAAGCAGTACCACCAACAGATCTGCTGTGCAGATCCCTGCAGTAAACGCTGCCAGCACCATTGAGTCAGGAAGAAAAAAAGAAAGCAAATATCAGGCCTCACAAAAAAAGCCTCACGATACTGCAGCAGTCAGTTCTCAAGAATCAGCAAGAAACGGCACGAGCAGGCAGCAAGGTGCTCAAGGCCATGCTGCTGCCTGCCGTGTTGGGAGGATCCATGAGGATGAGCACCACGCCAAACAGCTCAGCCGCCGTTCTCCTGGTGGGCCCTCCCCTCTGAGGAAAGCGTCTGCTGCTGTTGTTCCTGTTGACACTGCTACTGCTGCAAGTGGTTCAGTTGCTCCCGAGAAAATAAGTGTGAAGGTTGGAGGGAAGAGACGGATGAGAAGGTGGGTGAGTAGGGTTTGGTCGAGCATAGCTCTGAATAAGTGGCATAATGGCAAGTAAGGTAAAGCTGGTGGGGGTGCTGTGGAATGATGGTGGTAAGGGTTCAGCCCCTTTTTTCCATCCTGCCTGGCAGGATGTTGTGGGAAAGACGGAATGAGTGGTGGATGGGAGAGTAAGGAATGGGATGCGTGCCACTTAAGTCTTGGTATTCATGTCCATTTATGTGCATGTTATATAATCATTAACTTCCATGTTTTGGTAAGGATGTTCGTGTGGGTGAGTGGAGGGCATGAAACGGGGAAATGGGTGAGTGAAGAGGAGCGATTCAAGAGGTAGACTGACTATGCCTCACGTTTAGCTGCTTAATCAGAATGAACAATACCATCAGGCATAACAGCATGATGAGAGAATGAACAGAAAGATGAGCTCAATGATCCAAACTGAAGGTCAAATTGGACAGATATGCTTAGATTAATACCAGAATGTTAAGAGTGAACACAATCATCAGAGTGAACAGCATGAGAAGATGGAACAGGAAAGAAAATCATTGGTCAACATGGGACTACGGTTGTCAGAATGGGGTCAGTATGAAACCAGAATGATTGAAATGAAGAGCAATGTTTCAAATCTCCCTTAAGCTATAAGAATGAGCAGCAATGATCATAATTGGAACCAGAATGACCACAAGTATCAGAATGAACAGGGTAATATGGACAAACAGAAAATGAAGACTAATGATCATAATTGAACTTAATTGTTCAGAGTGAGCAGGAATGATGTGAAATAAAGCAGAATGATCAAACTGACACCATATTTATGAAAATGAGCAGTGAACACAATGAACACATTGAACAGCAATGCACAGACAGGTACAAGATTGGTAAGAACCAAACGCAAACCAGAATAGTACAAGAACAACAAGAATGAACAGCAATGAGCAGAATGCCCAGCAAAGGTTCAGCTTCTCAGCATGAACAGGAATGATCAGAGAGCAGCAGTGTGCAGTAATGATGGAAATATGACTCAAAGCATAAAAATTTGCAACAATGATTCAAAAGCACACAATCGAAAACAGATTTGACAGCATCTGCATATAGGGGCAATATGGGCCCACATGTCGCTCCTGTTTGTGGATGCATATCCTTTCCTCGCACTAGCCACCATTGTCACTGCAACCATTCGCAGTTTGAGCATCATCAATTCCCATTTTGACTCATCAGGCACTCCTACTTACCCTCACTTACTTTTTAAATTTAGGCATCAGCCATTCGAAGCCTCTGCATCGCACTTACTCTCACTTACTTTCTTCCTTTCATCTTCGTTCCCTCCAACCTGTTTCCGTCATCCAGCTACATCAATCCCCTCCTGTTTGTCAGCCTAACCACCCTTCCATCTGTCAAAAGCATCACAGCACCCCAAACCACTGTGCCAGCACCCCCTGAATCCTCGCCAGTAGCTGTCCCTCCCCTGGCTGCAGTGAACAGGGGGAGGCCACGTGCATGTGCACTGAATGTGAAAGTGTGGTTGCAGAGCAACGAGTGTGGCTATGAGTTTCGGAATCTGAAAGTGAGTGATTACGACGAGGGGCAGTCCGAGAACCAGACCCGTGCATGAGTGCATGCACTGCTGCAGACACTGCGTATCTGCACACATGAATGGAAGTCAACACCAGGAGTGTAGCAGGCGCATATCTACATATGGTCCTTCAACCCATCAAATAATGTTTGACAGACCTAGCCTCATGTGTACAGTGATGTTCCTCCCGGAAGTTCCACTTGGAACATAAATTATTTACAGCAGTGCATTATCGAGCAGTGAGGAACACAAGCAGAAATGCAACGAGCACCGTGGGCTGTACATGGTTACAGTCTACTAACCAAGCACTTGCCACAATTCACCACTGGTCAGCTTACAATCGCCTCCGTGGGCAGCCCTGCTAGCAGCTCTGGCAAGTCATTGCCATTGCTGGAGTCTCTTGGGCTCTCGGAATTCACAACCTTGGAAACAAAACAGACGAGGAAGAGGGAGAGAAAGGGAGGCAGGATGGATTGCGAGGCAGGGGGTTTGATTGGGCCGTGCAGAGCTGCTGAAGTCTGTAGATTTTAGAGTTCAACGTCGTGGGAAGAGAAGGGGAGAGATGGGGGGAGATGGAGGGAGATGGAGGGACGGAGTGCTGGGGGATGGGGAGGGAATGCAAGTGAACCGTGCACAGTAACAGCATTGTCAATGCTACGTTTGGGACTTGCTCACGATCCTGGTCTGTGTAGAAGTGCAGTTTGGATACTCGGTGAGCACAAGAGCATTGCATGAACCCTTCAGTGAACTCAAGACAGTACACTCACCGCAACCACCCACTCACCTCAACCACCCACTCACCTCCACCACCCACTCACCTCAACCACCCACTCACCTCCACCACCCACTCACCTCCACCACCCACTCACCTCAACCACCCACTCACCTCCACCACCCACTCACCTCCACCACCCACTCACCTCAACCACCCACTCACCTCCACCACCCACTCACCTCCACCACCCACTCACCTCAACCACCCACTCACCTCCACCACCCACTCACCTCCACCACCCCACTCGCCTCAACCACCCACTCACCTCCACCACCCGCCTCTGGCCCGGAGGAGGCGGCACTGCAAGCGCTGCCTGCACCACCGCTGCCAGATCCTCTCTAGATATGCTGCCCTTGATGGCGTCACCCTGGCATGATGCAGGGAGGCAGAGAGTGGCAGGGAATGGTGAGTGAGATGACGGGGAGGACGAGGAGGACGAGGAGGATGAGGAGGATGAGGAGGACGAGGAGGCGGCACTGCAAGCGCTGCCTGCACCACCGCTGCCAGATCCTCTCTAGATATGTTGCCCTTGATGGCGTCACTCTGGCATGATGCAGGGAGGCAGAGAGTGGCAGGGAATGGTGAGTGAGATGACGGGGAGGACGAGGAGGACGAGGAGGATGAGGAGGATGAGGAGGACGAGGAGGCGGCACTGCAAGCGCTGCCTGCACCACCACTGCCAGATCCTCTCTAGATATGCTGCCCTTGATGGCATCATCCTGGCGTGATGCAGGGAGGCAGAGAGTGGCAGGGAACAAGATGATGGGGGATGGAGGAGGAGGCGGCACGGCACGCGCTGCCTGCACCAGCGCTGCCAAATCCTCTCGATATATGCCACCCCTTGATGGAGTCACGCTGGTGTGGTGCAGGGAGAGAAGGGGAGGCGGAGAGGGAGGGGATGCTGAGGAGAGGAAGGAGTGCAGCAATGAAGGATAGCACGGACGGGGGCTGCACTGCACGAGCTGCCTGCACCACCGCTGCCAGGTCCTCCTGCGATATGCGGCACTGCATGATTGCCGCCCTGGAGGGATCAGCGTGGGAGCACTGACGAGAAGCAGTGCCAGCGCTGCCTGTATCTCGGCTCGCAGGTCCTCCCGCAACATGCTGCCCTCCATGGTGCCGCCCTGGCGGGGTGAGGGGAGGCAGAGAGCGGCAGGGAATGGTGAGTGAGATGACGGGGGAGGGACGAGGAGGACGAGGACGTGGCGCTGAAAGCAGTGCCTGCAGCAGCAGCAGCAGCAGCACCACCACCACCGCTGCCAAGCCCTCCGGGAGATGCTGCCCTTCTTGGCGTTGTCCTTCCTGTGCTGGAGGGGTGAGCGGAGGCAGAGAGCCGTCAAGTTTTGAGGCGCCTAAAATTGGTGGGAAGAGGGGAGACACAGGACAGGGGATGCGGGAGAGTGGACGGGAGATGAGACGCAGTGGGGAAGGTGGGGGGGAGACTATGGGGGGAACATGCTGACCCATTCTGTCTGCTCTCACTCACCCGCCCCAGTCTTCACCTGCCCCGGTTCTCACCTACCCCAGTCCTCACCTACCCCAGTCCTCACCTGCCCCAGCAGCAGCCCCTTCTGGTTTGCCAGGCTCATCCACCTCCTTCCCTGCTCGCACCACCATGTACCCAACCCCCCTTCCTCCCTTCTTCTGTACTGCTTGTGCTGCCCTGTCCATATCTCCACCATTCCTCACTTGCCCCAGTCCTCACCTGCCCTGTCCATATCCCCACCCGTTCTCACCTGCCCCAGCTGAACCTCCTTTTGCCTGCCAGGCTCATCCACCACCTTCCCTCCGCGCACCACCGTGTACCGAAACTCCCGTCGTTTCCCCTCCGCCCCTGTAGCAGCAGCTGCAGCAGCCGCAGCCGCCAGCGACTCTTCTGCCTCTCTGGCCGCTGCTAGCGGGGAGGCGGACCAGAGCAGGGCGGAGAGACCCGAGGGGCGCGAGGAGGCTCCCAGCTGGTGAGGGGGAGGGAAAGGAGGGAGGGGGAGACGGGGAGAGGGAGAGAGCGAGGGAGGGAGGTAGGGAGAACGAAGATACTCTAAAGTCATCGTCAAAGATGCTTCTGGAGAGGAGGCCCGCCAGAGAGGGGAGACAGCGCGGGACGGACGAGAGCTGAAGGCGCCTCAACCAGCAGCGCTTGAAGGGAGGCAGCCAACTGAGAGGGTAACGGGGCTGGAGGAGGGAAAAGAGGCTTCCGGGTGGTGGAAAGGGATGGAGGGAGGAGAGCGAGGGGAAGGGAGGATGCGGGAGTCATCCGTGTGCGCACATCAATGAGCTGCTGCTTGAGCGGAGGCGGACTGTATCGCTTACCTGCAACGACAGCACAACATGGGCCTCTCAACAACCAGTGAAACGAGACCCATGTCTGCTAAGCACCACTGTATCCCTCACCTACGATATCAGCACCACGTGCTCCACTCTGCTGCCGTGCAGGAGCTTTACAGGCGCATCTAACGTGATTCGCGTTGCTCACCTGCGATA
>BQMB01001640.1:0-94029 GCA_027943415.1 Closterium sp. NIES-67 | reverse complement strand
CGCCTCAGGACATGCCGCGTGTCTGATGATGCCCCGCCCCCCGCGCATCGCTATGAGCGCATCTTCTGCTATAAGTAGATTTAGGGGGAGGGAGGGAAGGGGGGAAGGTGGGGGTGGAGGAGGCGCATCCAGCGCATTCAAGAATGACGTTTCGACTTGGATTGAAAGGTGAGTAAGCAACGCATAGTGAAAGGTTAGACGTGCGGGTGTGATGTGGTGTGTAACGGGACCAGAAACGGTAAGCATTCTACGCTAACCCTAAACGCGAAGCAATCTAAACCTAACCGGAAACGCAAAACGCACGCTAAGCTAACCCGAACCGCTAAGGAATATGCAGTAACCCGAATCGTCAAGCAATCTACGAGAAACCGAAACGGTAAGCATCTGGCGCTAACCCGGCCACGCCGCTCCTGTTGAAACTCCCCTCGCTGAACGGACGATCGTTCGCGCTGAATGGGGATACTCCGGTCTGAGAGGTGGCCGTACGGTCGAAATGCTATTGTCTTAGACTAGAGTAGACCTTTCAGGTAAAGTAACTTGCCATACAACCAGTAGGGTTCTTTTTCATCCGGATTGTATGGAGACATGTGTGCTCACCGTCCCATTTGTACACCGTTCGCGCGGCAACTTCAGTGGTCCACAGCCCTAGAATCTGCACCTGCAGATAGCTGCGCGCCGAGAAAAATGGCTCGAGTTTGGAGCACTCACCATCCCATTTGTGCACCGTTCGCGCGGCAACTTCGGAGGTCCACAACCCTAGAATCTGCAGCGACAGTAATAGCAGCAGCACGGCTGCAGGAGGGAGCTGCGCGCCGAGCCGGAAAGCCGGCGACGCTCCTTGGCGCAGGAACCACATTGGAGCTTAGCTTATAAAACCAATGTCTCTATAGACTGGGATTAGAATCGTGGTGATTTTTTCCCCTCCAGTTCAGGCTCGGGAGATGCCCGCCCGCGTCCTCGTATTCGATTGAGCTCCCACGCTTCGCGTCTTCGCAAGCGCGAAGTTGTGAAACGTCGTGCGCGCTCGTTGTATGAGTGAAGGCGGGAAGGAAGACCGTGGAGGCGAACAAGGCCAGTCGGCTGAATGAGGCGGTCTGGTGTCTAGTTCTCCCCTAGTGCTTCTAACCTAGGCTTTCAATCGCTACCCTGGTCCTTAGTGGTCCCACCTGTGTATGAAGCGTAGTCAGCTCACCAGCATCACTCACTGATAAGCTAGGGGCAAGGGACCAGATGCGTGTCTTGGTTGGAAATGCCGGGACCAGATCGAGGGCCACCACAGTCTTGAGCTCCTCAGAGTCTTCATCGGACGGTGTAAATACATCGCCCGATGGAGGTACTATAAGCGGAAGGACGGCCGCGGAGAAGGAGGCGGACAGGGGGAGGGGAGGGGAGAGGACGGATTCGCGACTGTTGAGGACGGATTCGCCTTCTTGCGACATTCGTAAACCCACCCAGTCTTGCACGAATTGGTCGATAGCGTTTCTCGAAATAATGACGCTTTTCGGGAAAGCCGCAAGCAGTCCCGTAATCTCCAGCGTTTTCGGAACAGTTGATGGCGGGGGAGGACCCGCGGAGATAATAGCGCGAACGAAGGTGACCGACAGACTCATAAATTTCAACATCTTGTAGCTTTTATTTGGTACATCCGTCTACACTACACATGCACGGGAAATTAATGTTCCACACTGGTGCTACAGTGAAATTAATCTTTATTTGAAACGTACTTGCATTGCAACTAACAAAGGGCATCATTATCCCATTGAAGTTGCAATGTTTCACATAGATTGAGCTTGAAATGGCACTTGACTTCAAGGACATTGGGATGGCCCCCCAATCGCATGATGGAGATGCCAAAATCGGGTACAACCATGCGAAGGGTGATTGGCTTGTCATGTTGTCGGCTTCTGTTCCATCATCCCCAAATCGCAGGTTTGTCGCAGCTCGGTCGATGGCGCTCCTGGTTTTCAGGTGCTCCGGTTGCACCTGAAAGTGCCTGACACGCGTCAAACCTGGTCTTCACGCGGGATGAAGTTGTCCCTTTGTGGTTTTCCCCTAGTTATATAATCTCATCCTACTCTACACCCAAACCGTCAGAAGTCAAGTACAGTATTATGGGTCTTCGAAACCGTCGCTGTTTAGTGCGAACTTAGGATCCAGGAACCTGCGTTGACGCACAATTTCCTGAACCGGTGGAGATCGAGGAACTTTGGAGAGTAGAGTGCGTAACCACAGCGCTGATTTGTGTTCCACACACTACGCCCGACTAAGAGAAAAGCAAAGTCAATCCACCCTTGCAGTAGGGAGTTATGCCCAAACACCACCTCCCCCGGGCCATCATCACCCAAACGCCACCTCCTCCCCTCCCTTGTCCCCGTCCCTCTCTTTCCCCAACCCGGCCCTTGAACTTTAGCCTGGCTAACAACCTGATGCATGTGTTTGTTCCCCATCCTTCTCCACTTCGCCTCGTTACAGCAGCAGGGCACCGCGGGGGAGGTCCACTCCTGATCCCAGGTTCCAACCGAGTCCTTCGGGTTCTTCTGCTTGTCGCGTGCCGCCGCAACATGGGTTCCGATTCAATCCGTCGTCCTTTTCTTCCCCCTTCCTCATCGCGAGATCTCTTGCCCTCCCTCCCCCCATCCCCGCCTGTACAAAGAGCTGTTCGGATCGGACGTTCTTCCTTTCTGTCCGCTGGACTGAATTCAGCTAGACCACACAAGCTAGTACTACAGCGTGCAGCGTTCTTATCTTTAAATACGGCTCCGCACCTCACGGCGTGTACGTCGCCGAGCCAATCATCCTCAGCACGGGTTAATATTAAGTGGCGTGACTTCCTGCTATCAATATTAGACAGCCTTGTGCTTCAGCCTCTAGCTCTCAAGCCGACATATAACTAGCGCTTAAAGTTCTTCATCGCAACACTTGTCTGCATTAGGGTTGGCTCCGAATCCTCAACATTCTCGACTGTACAGTACGGAGGATATAGATTCGCCATTTCCGTTAGCGTGGAAATCTCGTGACGCCGCTCTGCGATCGCCGTACGGGAGAGGCAGGATGGAGAATAAGTCCCGCGGCGTAACCGCGAGTCGCGCTCTCCGTTTGTTCGTGTCGCTCATCGTGTACGTCAGCGGCGTCGCCGGGCAGTTGCTGACAGACGATCAAGGTCGGTTACACTCTCCGGGCCGCCGTAGCTAGAATTTCACTACAGACTCCGAGAGGCAGCATAACGCGTCTCGAGGTTCCAGAAACTATAATTTCATTATATGTGCATCGACCGTTAACTTTTGGGTAGTGGTATGCATCCTAGCAGCTCGTAGCTCTGCTGCGAACGCTCCTGCGAAGCTGAGACCTGACACAGCAAGAAAGACGGGCATGAACTCACTCGATAAAGTCTCGTGTATTCGGCTTCGCGGATTTTCGCAGGTTGCTGGCAGGCACACCGTACGCCTACGGAGGCGGCCCCCGATATCAGATTTAGGAAGCGAGCAAGAACTCTGGAGCAAGCTCTCTTGCTTGTGGGTGACATTTCCGTGGCATGGTAGAAATAGCAGCCTTAGCGACAACCTTTTCCGCCATGCGCGGCCGTCACTCCACCCCCGTTTTAAACCCCCCCCCCCCCCCCCCCGCGCGCCCCCCCCCCCTCTCTTCCCGAAGTCGCAGAGACGGCGCGTTTATAGTACTGCTTTCCCCTTTTTCATTTAGCTAAAAAGGAGCTGCTGACAGCGTACAAGGCGGCAGCAGGGCTCACGGACTAGCCTGGAACATATCGGCTCAGAGGCACTGCTTTGACCATGCTACTGATACCGCCCCGGGCGGTATCCGGTTCTTGTCCGTCAGCCCCGGGCTGCCTTGACCATGCTACTGATACCGCCCCTGTCACACTGGCAATCCTACTCTTGCGTTCCCCTTCCAATCTCCTCGCAGTGAATCTGCCTCTGGCGTTCAAAGGCGGCGGCGGGGCTGACGGACAAGAACTGGAACCTAGTATCGGCTCCGAGGCACTTCCGTGATCGTGCTGCTAATACCCTCCTGTCACACTAACAAACGCTACCGCTGCGTTCTTTGCATCGCAGTGAATCTGCTTCTGGCGTTCAAGGCGGCGGCGGGGCTGACGGACAAGAACTGGAATATTTCGTCTCCGCGGAACTGCACCATGTGGAGCCGAATCAAGTGCAATGCGACGACGGGCGAAATCACGACCATGTGAGGGATACGGGTTTTTTTATTGGCTAGTACTTCAGATCAAGTGCGATGCGACGACTGGTGAAATCAAGCGCAGGGGTCACCAACGGCGCAGTTCCCGTTCGCCCAGTGTTCAACTTTCACCAACGGCGCAAGGGTTTATTGCCATGTGGCTGGTTTTCTGTGTTGATAAGGTCTCGTTATTGTCCAACGGTTCTATCATCAACGTTTTTTGTTATCCTGCAGTGTATTGTACTTGTATTCCTGGCCTGGATCTCAATATCGGTTGCTTGCGAACGTCGTCTGCTTGTGCGCGATTCCTCGTATTGGTCCGCAGGTACATTGACGATGGGTCCATCGCAGCCCTTCCTGACATTGTAACGAAATTCACTGCTGTCACGTACCTGTAAGTTCGCTGTTGTAACATATTTGAAATTTGGCTACACCTTACAGTTTCTGTCTGTGTTGAAACTTCCTCCTTTCCAATACGCCCTTCCTCTCTCCCCTACTATAAACGCTTTTAGAGATTCCTGCGTTTCCTTAGCTTATATCGTCAGGTTGTCTATCACACCAAAAATCATCACAAACCCATCCAGTCGTGTTCGTCTCGAGCTGTCTCAATAATCCCTCCAAATGCCGATTCTTCACTTCATCCCACGGTCTTCCTCTACACCCTCCTTAGGAGCATCACTCGTTCAAAAGCTCCCTCAACTATCGAAGAGAAGCTGTCAGCCATCAAGACAATGACTCAGCTGCGATACCTGTGCGTGCGGCACTACAGCAATCCATGCATGCATGCGAGCACCGTCAATACACCACCTGCAATGCACTCTTCTCCCATTCCTTCCTCTTGACTTGCCTTAATTCCCCGCCGTCAAGACTATGACTCAGCTGCTGCGATACCTGTGCGTGCGACACGGCAACGATCCATGCATGCACCACCAACACACCAAACACATACCAGCACACCACACGCTATGCTGCTCTTATCCGCTTTCTTCCTCGTGCCAATCCAGCATCTCCATCCTCCCTTCCTCCCTTTCTCACTGTTTGCTTCCCTCTTGTGATTCGATTCTATTAGGAGCCTCGGATCCAACTGGTTCTACTCCACTATTCCCGAGTGGCTGGTCCAACTGCCCCAGCTCCGCTACCTGTAAGTGCAGAGACTTTTGGTTGTGCTGGCAGAATTACAAGGTAACTCTCTTCTTACTTCCCCATCCCCAGTTGGCTGGTACAGCTTCCCCAGCTCCGCTAGCTGTAACCACAGAAAGTACCTGCAGTGTTACGGGGTCAGTCACTGGGTTGCTGTACGCTTACAGGAATACACCTCCCCCCCCCCCTCCCATCACGGCGCCACTCAGCTCCTTCGACGTCACCAGCAACCTTCTCTCCGGGACCTTCCCCCCCCCCTCGATCAAGACGCCCATCATGGCCTGCCTCTCCGCAGGCAACTGCCTGGTCATCCCGACTGATGCTAGCCCATCTAATTGTTGCCTTCCCTCTCATCTTCTTCCCATTTCTCTCCCGTTTCTCCCTCTCCCCTTCCCCCCCCCCCCCCCAGCCATCTGCCCTACAATTTCCTCACGGGCCCTATTCCCCCCATCACGGCGCCTCTCAACTCTTTTGACGTCACCAGCAACCTTCTCTCAGGGACCTTCCCCCCGCGCAAGTCGCCCATCAAAGCCTGCCTCTCCGCAGGCAACTGCCTGGACGACGCGTCCGCGTGTGCAGTGGGCGCGGGGCAGCAGAGGGCGGACGTGGGGGACGAGTACTGCGGGGCGGTGACCGGGGATATCTGCCGGCCGGCGCCTGAGGCGGGGCAGACGTGGAAGGACCAGGTGGCTCTACGATGCTCGTCCAGTGAGTTACAGCTGGTGGCTTGGTGGGTGGGCTACGGTTTGGTAAAGTGATTCGGTTGTGGAAGGATCAGGTGGCTCTGCGATGCTCGTCCAGTGAGTTACAGCTGGTGGCTTGGTGGGTGGGCTACGGTTTGGTGAAGTGATTCGGTTGTGGAAGGACCAGGTGGCTCTGCGATGCTCATCCAGTGAGTTACAGTTGCCGGGCTAGTGGATTGGGGGGTTGGCCTTGGGGCTTGCCTATGTACGTGGTCTAGTGGGGGATGAGTACTGCAGGGCGGTGATCGGGGATATCAGCCGGCCAGCTCCTGAAGTGGGGCAGACGTGGAAGGATCAGGTGGAGCTGCAATGCTCGTCCAGTGAGCTGGGGCTGGCGGGATAATCTGGGAGGGCTGGTTAACTGGTTAGCTGGTTAGCTGGTTAGCAGGTTAGCTGGTTAGCTGGTTAGCTGGTTAGCCGGTTAGCCGGTTAGCCGGTTAGCTGGTTACCCGGTTACCCGGTTAGGCGGTTACCCGATTAGCCAGTTAGCTGGTTAGCTGGTTAGCTGGTTAGCTGGGTGGAGCTTACACCTCAAAAAAATAGCAGCATCATTGCCCTGTTGCCTTCCCCATGTTCTCTGCCCCCTTCCCTGGCAGCGAGCTTCATAGAAGCAACGGATGCACTGGACGCCCCCGTGGCATGGCAGTACCTGAGCTGAGAGACGCCGCCCAATGAAATCAAAGACGTGCCAGTTGTAATTTTGAGGAGCCTCAGAAGCAGCATTCTTACGCCGTTGCTCCTCTAATTCCCCCTTCCTGCCGCATTTTCCCTGGCAGCGACCTTCATAGCAGCTACAGATGCTCTTGACGCCCCCATGGAAGCACCCGAAGATACGCCGACCGACGCGCCTGTTACGGACATGTCTGACAGCACATCTGATGGCACATCTGGTAGTGCAGATGGCTCGACAGGCAACACGGATGTTACAACACCACCGGAGAAGAAATTCACCCAGCCTGTGAAGCAGAACGGGCCCAAGGGTAAGAAGGGTGGTGGCAAGGGATGCTCGTGCAAGAAGAATGTGTGCAAGGCGAGCGAGGTGTGCGTCAACCTGTCTGTTGGCAAACGGTGCAACGTCAAGTGCATGAAGAACCTCTTCAAATTCAAGAAGATGTAGATTATTATCCGGAAGTAGAGGTTTCTTTTTACGAGAATGGGATGGGAATTTTTTAGGGGCAGGGTTATATTGAGAAACGTAATTTGTACCATACATATTTCGTTGTAAAAAAATTATACTGAAACCTATGTATTTTTCGGAACCATGATCTGGATAGCTTCTAGGTTGCTGTACACGCGTATTATCGCGTACGCAAATCTATACCCCACCACTACCTCATTTCCGGCAACGGTCATCTTTTTGTTCAGCTCATTTTTCCCCGCCAAACTGGTCGCCAGAATGAGCCTTCTGAACCGAGCCGCTTCGCTCTCACTCCCACAGAGCCTCACCTACTTCCCACGCGAATCGAGTGCGGCTGTCGCGTCGTCGGCCCGTTTCCCGCGTTCGGACTCGCTTCTTCTCCGTCCGCCGTATTCTGCAGTGCAATGCTGCCCCTTGGTTCCTAGGCGCATTTCCTCCCAGTCACTCTCCCGCTCTTCCCGTCGCCTCGCACGGTGCGATTCACAGCGCGACTCACGGCGCGATTCACGGTTCATGGCGGCAAGAAGCAGCATCAGCGGGGGTGGCGGAAGCGAAGCGGGCGAGGTCCAGGCAGAGGAGAGATCGGGATCGGACGGTTCACAGAGCCTCGCGACGCGGATCCTTCACTATAAGGGCGCGGACTTCGATCCGTATGGCGCCGTCAGCACGCCTATCTACCAGACGGCGACATTCCGGCAGGTTGGACTGAGACGGGTCGGTCTGGTACGGGTTGGACGGGGGGGAAATGGCTTTTAAAGGCGAGTCAAATATAAGGTCCTTCACTTTAAGGGCGCGGATGGCGACCCGCACGGTGCCGTGCCGTCAGCACGCCCATCTACTGGACGGCAACATTCAGACAGGTTGGACTGAGACGGGTCGGTCTGGTACAGGTTGAACGGGGGGGAAATGGCGCGGACGGCGACCCGCACGGTGCCGTCCGCGCACCTATCTACCGGACGGCAACATTCAGACAGGCAGAGTTGGGGGGAAAGGGGAGGGGAGAGGGGAGGGGGGGAGGGATTTTTAGAGGCCAGTCGAATGTTGGATCCTTCACTAAGAGGTCGCGAACTTCGATCCTTATGGCGCTGTCAGCACACCTACCTATCAGACAGTGCCATTCAGCCAGTCGTGTTGGAGTGTGTGTGTGCGGAAGGGGGGGAAGGGGGGAGGGGGAGGGATTCTTAGAAGCTCAGGACATTTTGAAACGCTGGTTTTTTCGTTTTTGTTTTTGTTTTTTATGTTTTGTTTCTGTTTTTTTTTGTTTTTTTTTTTCGCCTCAAAAGTAGAGTTTGGAATAGTGTCAGACGCTGGATATGGAAACCTCTTTAAAACCAGAAGCCTCGAAGATGAGGAGAATGAGAATGAGGTGATTGCAATCTTGGTGCCAGCACACATCCGTATACTCCCGCTTTTCATGTCTTAGTGTTTCACTCCATATTCCAACTAAAAAAAAGAAGGTTTTTTTATACGTCCCAAAAGATGTTAGCAAGCAATGTTGGGACCCACATACATCAATATTCATATTTAAATGCCCACTCTTCATGTACTCGTTATGTCAGGTCTCTGCAACGGAGAACAACGCGTATGACTACACTCGCAGTGGTAACCCGACACGGGATGCCTTCGAGAAGTGAGTGTATACAGAGTGTGAATTTTCTTCTCTTGCAGTGTGGATACAGAGTGTAGCAAGAGTGTAGAGAGTGTGGATCTTCTTCTTTTGCTCGGAATAGCACTTCCCATTTCTTTTTGTAATTCCCTTTTCCCCGTTCCCCAGGCTCTTCCCCCTTGGCCCCTTCCCCAGGCTCTTCCGAATGACACCTATATACTCTATGTTCCAGACAACACCTCTTCTCTATATTCCGAATAACCCCTATTCACTTTGTTCCAAACTCGGAACAACCCCTATTCACTCTGTTCCAAACTCCAAACAACCCCTATTCATTTTGTTCCAAACTCGGAACAACCCCTATTCACTTTGTTCCAAACAACCCCCTCCCCCCTGCTCACTGTGCCTTTTTCCTGCTGTCTTTTCTCGTCTCCAGGCTCCTAGCAGAGGTCGAGGGAGCCCACCGTGCCTTTGCCTTTAGCACGGGGATGGCAGCACTTGCTGCAGCTACCAGACTGGTTACCACTGGTGAGACTGGTTACTGCTGGTGGAATTTTCTTCCCGTTCCCACCTCACTCTTGGGTTCTTCCCGCCTTGTGGGAGACATGACTATAGAGGAAGCAAGGAAGCAAGGTATAATGTCAAGGGTTCTGCTGTCTGAGGTGACTTTTGAGTCGACTCAAAAGTCACCCCTATAGAGGAAGCAAGGAATAATGTCAAGGGTTCTGCTTTCTGAGGCCCACAACTGCTTTGTTTCCCTCCCGTTCAGGCCACACGCTCTTCGTTCTCTTGTGTGGCAGGTGACGGTATTTTTGAGAATTCTCAAAAATCTATCTTCAGGCCGCACCCTCTTCGTTCTCATGTGTGGCTGGAGACATGGACCGGCTGCTGAGTCGATTTTTGAGTCGACTAAAAAATCGACTCATTACACACGGACTATCTTCAGGCCGCACCCTGGATGGAGACATGGACCGGCTGCTATCAAGAGTGGGTGGGTTGGACGATACCAGTCATGCTTTTGGTGCTTCCTTCCCCCCCGCTTCCTTCCCCCCTACGGTGTTTCCTCCCTGCAGGCTCATCTATTGTGGCGGGTGACGATACCTATGGGGGCACTGATCGTCTGCTCTCAAGAACGGGATTAAACGAGCCCCTTCCTCCCCCTCCGCCCCTTGCGTGCCTCCCTTCAACTCCCCCTCGCAGGCTCGTCTATAGTGGTAGGTGACGATATCTATGGGGACACTGATTGGCCGCTGTCAAGAATAGTAGGATTTCAGTTATCCTATTCTCCGCCTCACTCCGATCCCCCGTGTCTTCTCCCTACAGGCTCGTCCATCGTGGCGGTTGACGATATCTATGGTCTGCTTTTGAGTCGACTCAAAAGCTCCTCTCCCCCCCGTGTGTCCTCCCTACAGGCTCATCCGTCGTGGCGGGTGACGATATCTATGGTCTGCTTTTGAGTCGACTCAAATCAAAAGCTCCTCTCCCCCCCGTGTGTCCTCCCTACAGGCTCATCCGTCGTGGCGGGTCATGATATCTATGGTCTGCTTTTGAGTGGACTCAAAAGCTCCTCTCCCCCCTGTGTGTCCTCCCTACAGGCTCATCCGTCGTGGCGGGTGACGATATCTATGGTCTGCTTTTGAGTCGACTCAAAAGCTCCTCTCCCCCCCGTGTGTCCTCCCTACAGGCTCGTCCGTTGTGGCGGGTGATGATATATATGGTCTGCTTTTGAGTCGACTCAAAAGCTCCTCTCCCCCCTGTGTGTCCTCCCTACAGGCTCATCCGTCGTGGCGGGTGACGATATCTATGGTCTGCTTTTGAGTCGACTCAAATCAAAAGCTCCTCTCCCCCCCGTGTGTCCTCCCTACAGGCTCATCCGTCGTGGCGGGTCATGATATCTATGGTCTGCTTTTGAGTCGACTCAAAAGCTCCTCTCCCCCCTGTGTGTCCTCCCTACAGGCTCATCCGTCGTGGCGGGTGACGATATCTATGGTCTGCTTTTGAGTCGACTCAAAAGCTCCTCTCCCCCCCGTGTGTCCTCCCTACAGGCTCGTCCGTCGTGGCGGGTGATGATATATATGGTCTGCTTTTGAGTCGACTCAAAAGCTCCTCTCCCCCCTGTGTGTCCTCCCTACAGGCTCATCCGTCGTGGCGGGTGACGATATCTATGGTCTGCTTTTGAGTCGACTCAAAAGCTCCTCTCCCCCCCGTGTGTCCTCCCTACAGGCTCGTCCGTCGTGGCGGGTGATGATATATATGGTCTGCTTTTGAGTCGACACAAAAGCTCCTCTCCCCCCCGTGTGTCCTCCCTACAGGCTCGTCCATCGTGGCGGGTGACGATATCTATGGGGGCACAGACCGGCTGCTTTCAAGAATCGTGCCTCGCGCAGGAGTTGCTGTCAGGTGGGTATTCTGCGTTTTCAGGTTGGCCCTCTGTTGGTGTCAGGTGGGCTTTCTAAGTTTTCAGGTGGGCCCTCTGTTGGTGTCAAGTGCTCCCTCTGTTTGAACTCCCGTGGAAGATTTCAGAGGCAGAACCTGATCAGTGATCAGCCCCACCAACGCCTCCCATGGAGTCATTTTTGAGAAATTGAAGGCAGTGAAGTGAAGGCGTCAGCTAAGGAAGGCGAGAAGCAAGCAATCATGGAGAGCCCCACCAATCAAGCCTCAAGATTCTACCACTCCCCTTCCCCCCCTTCGCCCAGTCCCCCCTCTCACCTCCTCTCTCTCGTGCCAGGCATGTTGACACAACGGACCTAGAGGCAGTGAGGGCGGAAGTGCAGAAGGGCACGAAGCTAGTGGTCATGGAGAGCCCCACCAACCCTCACTCGTGACTCTGACTCCCCTTCTCGTCCTCTCCTTCCGTCCGTCCGATCCTCTTGCAGGCGAGTTGATCCGACAGCCCTAGAGCCAGTGAGGGCTGCTGTCACTGAGGGCACGAAGCTAGTGATCATGGATCGCCCCACCAATGTTTCCTTGTGGTGATTCTCCTTTTTCCTTTCCCTTTCCTCACCCTCCCTCGTCTCCCCCCAGGCGTGTGGACACAACGGACCTAGAGGCAGTGAGGGCGGCTGTCACGGAGGGCACGAAGCTAGTGATAATGGAGAGCCCGACCAATCCTCGGATGATGATCAGTGATATAGGGGTGCGTGCAGTGTACCAATCCGATTTGTGGGTATTCTCTTGGGTTCTTCTGTTCACCTGTGCTATCTATCCAAGCTCGTACAGCTGGGAAGACTGGCCCCCCTCCTCCCTCCCGTTGCCCTTCCTCTAGCAGATATCGCTCTCACAGCAGGTGATGCTGTTGACATGATGCTGTTTTCAACAGGTGACTTTTGAGTCGACTTAAAAGTCAGCTCGTTACAATATTATGTCAGCTCATGGCACCCAAGTGGTGTTCTGTAGGTGATGCTGTTGAGATGATGCTGTTGTCAACAGGTATGATTGAGAATCCTCAAAACACACAGCAGGGGACATGATGCTGTTGTCAACTGGCGCGCCGGTGCGCACCTACTGAGTTGACAACAGCATCATGTCGGCCGTGCTGTCGAAGCCGCTGCATCTGATCAAATTTCTCCCTCTCCCCCCCCCCCCCCCCCTACCCTCTCCCTTGTTACTTCCCCTCATTCACAGGCCATTGCAGAGATTGCCCATTCCGTGGGTGCACTACTATTGGTTGACAACAGCATCATGTCGCCGGTGCTCTCGAAGCCGCTGCAGTTGGGAGCAGACATTGTGATGCACAGTGCGACCAAGTTCATCAGCGGGCACAGCGACGTTATGGCTGGGGTGCTGGCTGTTAACAACCCGGAGTGAGTCTGTCTGTAGTGGGGGTTATATGAACATGAATGAATGCTGCAGCTGGAAGGAGCAGACATTGTGATGCACAGCGCGACCAATTTCATCAGCGGGCACAGTGACATGACGGCAGGGGTGCTGGCTGTCAATGCCCCAGACTCCAGAGTGAGTGCTTTCCATGCCGACGTCTGCGTCTGTAAGAGCGCACATCAGTCACACACACACACACGCACGCACTCACACATGCAAACACGCACGCACGCACGCATGCGCACGTGCACGCACACACACACCCACACACACACCCACACACACACACACACACACACACACACACACACACACACACACACACACACACACACACACACACACACACACACCAGTGTATCGCACTGCAGCTGGGAGCTGACACTGTGATGCACATTGGGGCCAAGTTCATCAGTGGGTGGGGGGCACAGCAACGTGATGGATGGGGTGCTCACTGTCAATGCCCCAGACTCCAGAGTGAGTGCTTTCCATGCCGACGTTCGAGTCTGTACGTGCATGTGTTCACATTCATGCGTCTATCCGTGTCTCATGCTGCTGCTGGGAGCGGACAGACATTGTGACGCACAGCGGCACCCCTTTGTTGCCCCCTTCCCTTCCCCCTTTTTCCCACTCCTCCCCCTTATCCCTTCTCTTCCCTTCCCTCCGTTCACGCCAAGCCTGGCTTGCGAGATCTACTTTGTGCAGAACGCCGAGGGCTCTGGGCTGAGCCCATGTAGAGATCTTCCCTGTCCCTTTGTTACCCCCTTCCCCACCCCCCCTCCCCGTTACCCGCCCTTCCCACCACCCTCCTTTTCCCCTTCCTTCCCCCTGTTCACCCCCAGCCTGCCTCACGAGATCTACTCTGTGCAGAACGCAGAGGGCGCCCATACAGAGATCTTTCCAACCCCTACTTACCCCCTTCCCCCAACCCCCCTTCCCCCTCCCTCCCCCCCACCTTTCCTTCCCACCCCCCTTCCTTCCCCCCGTTCATCCCCAGCTTGGCTCGCGAGATCTATTTCGTGCAGAACGCGGAGGGCTCTGGTCTGAGCCCGTTTGACTGCTGGGTGTGCCTGCGAGGAATCAAGACCATGCCGCTACGACTGGAGCGGCAGCAGGTACGGGTGTACATGTGTGCGTGCGTGTGCGTGTAAGTGTGTATGGGTGCGCGAGCACGCGCGTGCGTGCGTGTGTGCACGCGCGTGTGCGTGTGTGTATGTGTGTGTGTGGTGTGTGTGGTGTGTGTGCGTGTGCGCGCATGTGTATGTGTGTGTGTGTGTGTGTGTGTGTTTGTGTGACCAAGCCCTCTTGGCCACTGGGTGTGTCTGCGAGGAATGGAGATGCTGCTGCTGAGACTGGAGAGTCGCCCATGACGATGACACTAACCTGACTGCTAGCGTCGTTAGCCATGATAGAGATGAGCAGCAGGGTAGTGTAAACAGAACTTCTAACAAAATTTTGACAGTAAAAACACAAGATGCCGCTGAGACTAGAGAGTCAGCCCATAACGTGACTGCTGGGCCAATGCACACAAGGTTGCAGAGCTCTCGGTTCCGGGCCAGAATGAAGCCACCCACAAATGTAGAGGTTGCCTCTCACGACGGCCTCCCAGCTCTTCGTGTCGTCTCAAGAGCGTTTGGCGCTTTCGTGTTCCTTGGCACAGGCAAATGCTAAGAAAATAGCCGAGTTCCTCTCGCCAGCCACCCTCGAGTGCAGAGGGTGTTCTACGCCGGTGTGCCAGCATGGCTTTGGTGCTTTCTAACCCATGATCCTGTGCTTTCTTGTTCCTTTGAACAGGCGATCGCTCAGAAAAATGCTGATTTCCTGGTCAGCCACCCTCGATTGGAGAGGGTGCTCTATGCCGGTCTGCCAGGTGACTCTCAGGCAGAATCAGGCGTCATCTTCCCCCAATTGCCTGCTGCTTCTTTGCAGGCCAATGCACAGAAGATAGCCGAGTTCCTCGCCAGCCACGCTCGAGTGGAGAGGGTGTTCTACGCCGGTCTGCCCTCGCATGCCAACCGCGACCTGCACTTCTCTCAGGTGAGTTCCTAGCCGATGCCATTCTCCCACACCCAGTGAGGGAGAGTGCCGCACGTCTCCCAATCCACACACACGATGAGTGAGGGTGCTCTGTTCTGTTCTATGCCGGTCTGCCCTCGCATGCCAACCGCGACCTGCACTTCTCTCAGGTGCTGCTCTCAGGTACTTCATCAGGCGCGTTTCCTGAGGTCCTTCTCATGTATACTTCAGGTGCTTTTTCTCAATTGGTGTCTCAGGTATCCTTCGCAGGTGCGACGCTCAGATTCCTCTCTCACATGCAACTCTGAGTTGTGTTACTCACACGACTCTAGGTTGAATTTAGGTGATTCGCCTGAGTGGACTCCCTTTTCGTACGAGCCTTCTCGTCTCCCCCCTTCATCCTTTTTTATCAATTTCCATCAGCCCAAGGGTGCAGGGTCGGTTCTCAGTCCACCACTGTCAAGTCGACAGGGTTTTTCCTGCTCTTTTCTTTGGTTTGTTTGTTGCACCATCCTTCTCGTTCTGGTGTTCATTCCTCTTCTCAGGCCAAGGGTGCGGGGTCGGTGCTCAGTTTCAACACAGGCAACATCAACGCGTCGAAGCACATTGTTGAGACAATGAAGCTTGCCAACATTGCCGTCAGCTTCGGTAAGAGGAGACATGTCGGTATGAGAACGCACTACTTCGTGGCGCGTCAAGCACGTGATGAGTGCGTCTAAGCACATTGTTGAGACAATGAAGCTTGCCAACATTTCTGTCAGCTTCGGTGAGAGGGGACCATGTTGGGTGAGAGAAAACGCTTTTTCTGTGGCGTGTCAAGCACATAAGCAGTTCATCAAAGCACATCGTTGAGTTGAGACGATGAAACTCGAGCTGAGAGCACATCAACATTGCTGTCAGCTTCGGTGAGATGTGAGACCGAAGTTTCAAGTACATTGTCCGAGGCGGTCGGCAACCAACCTCAAGGCACGTAGTCAATGAACATTGTCCGAGGCGGTCGGCAACCAATCTCAAGGCACATAGTCAATGTACATTGTCCGAGGCGGTCGGCAACCAATCTCAAGGTACATAGTCAATGTACATTGTCCGAGGCGGTCGGCAGCCAATCTCAAGGCACATAGTCAATGTACATTGTCCGAGGCGGTCGGCAACCAATCTCAAGGCACATAGTCAATGTACATTGTCCGAGGCGGTCGGCAACCAATCTCAAGGCACATAGTCAATGTAAGGAGTCTTTTTTTTTGGCGCCTAAAAAATAGACTCCATAGTCAACGAAGCACATCGTTGAGACGATGAAGCTGGCCAACATTGCCGTCAGCTTCGGTGAGAGGAGGCAGTTTTTGGTGTGGATGATACTGTATGAGTCTATCACATATATTTCTGCCTCTTACCTATGTTTCTGTTGCTTAGTGTTCCAACGCTGCGAGGCAACCCAACTGTGTGAACCGTGTTGCGCTGTGTGCCTGTATTGAATGCATGACTGCATTCCTACGTGACTTGACTACGTCATGCATGTCCCCACTGTGATTTTATTGCATGCCATGGCTGTACTGCATGGTGGTGTGACTATTCCGAGGGGCTTACAGGCAGTGTGGCCACATCCATCAGCCTGCCGTGCTTCATGTCGCATGCCAGCATACCGGCTGAAGTGCGCAAGGAGAGGGGCCTGGTCGAAGACCTCATTCGCCTCTCGGTGAGTGTGCATCCCCCTCTCCCGCACCCCCTTCATTCTAAGCTGTCGTTCGTGCTTTCTCTCCCCTCTTGAACTGCATATGTAATCACCCCACGTGTGTTTTGGAAATGCAATTTGTTTCGTCATGTGCTATAGGTGGGCATCGAGGACGTGGATGACCTCATTGCTGATTTGGGGAACGCCATAGACACAGCTCCATTTTCATAAGTTAACATTGAATTTCGAACACATGGGAGTAGGTAGATACTCCTTTTTACTTCGGCATAAAATGCATTATGGAATCTTTGTAAGATGTGAATTTGAGATCTAGGCTAATCCATGTACATTAGCACAACACAACTTGCAGCAACACGTCATCCTCATGCAAGCCTATCCCTTCGCTGGGTTGACGTCAGAATGGTGTGAGCAGATGGTTTGACGAATCTTCCATTTTTCCATTTCGTTTCGCGCCAGGCACGGCTCGGGCTGTGGTTCGATGTCCCTTCACCACAGCTGATTTGCGGGCTGTAAGCAGCGCCCAGCAAAATAGGAGAATGAAGCTAATATTATCCAGCTGCTGGCGTGGGATCTTAACCGCTGCTACTTAGATTGCACAGCCACCCAAATTTCCTTCGATAGGCTGAGGAAGTCCACCGAAATACACTTGAAAAGGAGCAGTAAATGCAAATTACACTAATAAGACGTAATTGTACTGAGAAGGCAAATTCCTGGAACCATCAAAAACTTTGCACGGGCTAGCTGCTGGCAGATTCTGCTGGCAGCTGTTTCAGGCATACAGAACATAAGGGAGAGACAACACAAAAAGGCATGGAACGTCAATCCCAAGGCAAGGATTTTCGCACCTTCCCATACCCCTCCACTACTCCCCAGACCGCCTCACCGCACTTGACCACACCAGGACAGAGCAGCTTCTGTTTCACTTGATCACATGAGACAGCACCCTCCAGCAGCAGGCACACACAAAGCTAACCCACAGGAGAAACAGCGAGACAGCTTTATAAACTCATTCGGAGAGGGAATCACTAGGTTCACGAATTTGCTTTCCGTCGACAGGACACTGAAGTGGGTCTAGCAGGTTAGGGATGGCCTGCGTCGTTGCTTCTTTTTCTCAGATTTCATTCAGGAAGGGTATTTTTTGGGGCGGATCAGTAGAGTAATCTGCCTTGTGTTGCCGAAACCACGGTCTCTGACAGACCTGGCGGTAGGAGGACGTAAGGCCTCGTGACGCAGTAGTAGTTTCCATTTTTTTTTTTTCGGAGAACCGGTTTTTTAGCATGCGATACCTTCCGTACCGTCAGGTTCATCGTCGTCCTTCGAGTCGTCTTTTATGGAGGATCTTATCGAAGCGATCTGGCCACATCTATTCCCGTCCTGGTCCGAAGCATTAACCGCGTTAATAGCCGCCTCGTTAGTAGCCTTCCTCCTCTATCTCACCAAATCCAAAGACGATGCGGAATCTTCCTCTCGAAACGCTTCGGCCGCGTCTGCCGGGAAAACCGGCGTGAATGGCGGGGGGGAGGATGAGAGCTGGGAGGAGGCCAGCCGACGTGTCAGGGAGCGGCAAGCCCGCGCGTTACTCGCTGCGCCAGATCCCCTCACCGCCGCTCTCGCCATCCCCGTGCGCCAGCTGGCAGCCGTTGATTCGAGGAGAGTGGCCGCGGTTCCCGTGACCGCGCAGCCGCTGCTAGGGCTGAATTCTAAGGAGGTAGTTAAGAAGGGGATCGGTTCGAGAGCACGGCCAAGACAGGATGTGATGCAGTTAGCAGTGGCGACGCCGGGGGTAGGGGGAACGGATGGGGGAGGGAAAGGGGGAGTGGAGGGAGGAGGGAGGAAAGGAGGGGGGGAAGGGAGGGCTGCTGCGGGTGGGAATACTCAAGAAGAAACGCTTATACCTGTGGTGAGTCAGCTCATAGCGATTACTCGTCTTTCTCCAACCCACGCTATCCTGTCTTCCCCCTCACTTTCTGCGCTAATTAAGACGGCTTACTACCAGTATTAACTTTCTGCAATCCTCAACTCCACCCAGCGTCAAGCTGTGAGCACATAATTTATTTGCTTCCCGCTGAAACACCCTATCCCCGCTATGGTCTCCCCCACAGGCCATCATCCCCAACCAGTCCCTTTCATGCGCGGACGCCCTCCCCCCTGCGCCAGTCCCCCTGGGCGCAGCAGTCTCTGCTGCTCCCGCTTCCGCAACTGCAGGCGCGGATGGGGAGGGGAAAAGGAGCGCCCTAGGGCATATTCGCGGAGGGGAATCCCTGGACAACTTTCCTTTACTGAGTAAAGTTACTGCTGATGCTGCTGCTGCTGCTGCTGCTGCTGCTGCTAATTCTGGTGCTGGTGGCGCTGCTGCTGGGAACGTTCTTGCTGCTGCTTCAGGCGCTGCTGCTTTTGCTGGTGACAGAACCAACGGTCCAGATTCGACCGGTGGTGGAACTCCTGACACGGAACCAGAGAAGAAGGAACCGCAGTGGGAAGGGATCCGACGGTCAGCATCAGACACAGCAGCGATTTCAGCCCTGTTAACGGCTGGTGGGGCTGCGTTTACTGCTGGAAGAACAGGGGGAGGCGCAGGGGGGGGCGTAGGGGGGGGAGCAGGCGGAGGGGGGAGTGGGGCAATTGGTACAAAGGCGGAACCAGTTGCAGGAAGGCCAATATCTCCTATGGCGCCTCAACCCATGATCTATGAAGTGAAGGTGAGTTGAGCGTCCGATCTCTTCTGAGTCGACTCAAAATGACTTTTGAGTCGACTCAGAACTCAAAAGTCATCTCGGAAGGCCAACATATATCTCCTATGGCGCCTCAACCCATGATCTATGAAGTGAAAGTGAGTTGAGCGTCCGATCCGATCGCTTCCTCCCAGCCCTTGCGTCTCCATCTCCCTGCTCTTTCCTCTCCGTCCTTTCCCCCCTCCCTCTCCTCCCCGCCCTCCCTCCTTTCCCTCTCTCCCTCTCGCCTCACCCGCCTCGTTCTCTCCTCCAGTCCTCTCCACCTTCCATTTCCGGCACTCCTTCCCTTCCACTCTTCCTTATCTCCTCCCCCCCGACCTCCAGTTTTTAGGCGCCTCAAAACTACCCTCCTTTCCCTCTCTCCCACTCGCCTCACCCGCCTCCTTCTCTCCTCCAGTTCTCTCCACCTTCCATTTCCGGCACTCCTTCCCTTCCACTCTTCCTTATCTCCTCCCCCCCGATCTCCAGTTTTGAGGCGCCTCAAAACTACCCTCCTTTCCCTCTCTCCCACTCGCCTCACCCGCCTCCTTCTCTCCTCCAGTCCTCTCCACCTTCCATTTCCGGCACTCCTTCCCTTCCACTCTTCTTTATCTCCTCTCCCCCCGACCTCCCCTTCCCTGTGCAACCAACTCTAGCTTCCCAAGGATCCGCTATTGCAATGCAAGCCTCCGTGAGTCCGTGGTAATAGCGGATCAACCATTTGATTCCTCCATCCGCAATCCCTCACCTCACCCCCTCCCCCTCCCCCAGGTTGATCTTCTGGCGGCGAAGAACCTGCCTGCTGCTAACATTAGCGGCACTGCGGATCCCTATGCCATTGTTTCATGCGGCACGGAAAGACGATTCAGGTGCGTTGTGTGTGTGTGTGGGAGGGGTGGGGGAGGGAGGGTGTGTGTGTGTGTGTGTGTGTGTGTGTGTGTGTGTGTGATGCATGCTTGGAAGATTCTCGTTCCACTCTCCCTGGTTCCCAAAAGTCGCGCTGTTTGACCGACTCTGCCCACACCAGTTCGGTCATCCCACCCACCCCATGTGGGCTGAGGAGCTTCGTTTCTGTGCACTGTCCTCCTCCTATCTACTTTATGACGCCTCTTTCCCCTCCCATCCCTCTCCCAATGCTGCACCGACCGACCCCCTCTACGGTCTACCCCTCAACACCGCATAAACCTGTTCCATCATCCCAGGCTCCCATCCCCCCCCTCTCGTCCCCCCGCCCTCCTTCCTCCTTCCAAACGCTGCACTCGCACCAGTTCCAAGCCCTCCTTCCTCCTTCCCGTTCCCCTCCCAACGCTGCACTCGCACCCGTTCCGTCATCCCCAGCTGCCACAACCCCAAGTGGGCAGAGGAAGTGCGCTTCTGTGCACGGTCGGTCTTATACACTCTCTCCCCCCCTCTCATCCCTTTCCTTATGCTGCACCACCGACCGTCTTGTGTGTTCCCTGTGGTATATGCACCCCTCCAAACTCCCTCCCCTCCCCGTCCCAATGCCGCCCCTGACTGACTCCCTCTCTCCCCCACACCAGCTCCGTCATCCCCAGCTCCCGCAACCCCATGTGGGCGGAGGAGTCTCGTTGCTGTGCGCTGTCTGATACACTCCCCTTCTCTGAGGCGCCTCAAAAATCGTCTCAACTCAGGAGGAGTTTCGTTGCTGTGCGCTGTCTTATACACTCCCCTTCTCCCCTCCCGTCTCCCTCCCATCCCTGTCCCAATGCTGCCCTGACCCCCCCTGTTCCCCTCACCAGCTCCGTCATTCCCAGCTCCCGCAACCCCATGTGGGCGGAGGAGTTTCGTTGCTGTGCGCTGTCTTATACACTCCCCTTCTCCCCTCCCGTCTCCCTCCCATCCCTGTCCCAATGCTGCCCTGACCCCCCCTGTTCCCCTCACCAGCTCCGTCATCCCCAGCTCTCGCAACCCCATGTGGGCGGAGGAGTTTCGCTTCTTCTCCCCCTGTCTCCCCGCCTTGGTGGGTCCTCTGCATTCGCCTGCATTTTTTTTTTCTCTCCTTTTAGGCACAAGAATAGCGAGTCCTCTGCACTCGCTCGAGTTTATCCTCGACCTGTGTTCTCGGCACTTGGAAATCCTCAACCTGGGTAAGGGACCTCCTTTCAGGCGTTTAGATGTGCAGTGAACGAGTTAGGGAAGGACACAAGGAGGACCCAGATGTGCTCCTGCTGGACATGGTGCACGCGTTGCTCTTTTCAGTTGACAAAAAAATCCCCAACCTGGGCAAGGGACCTTCTTTTAGGCGTTTGGAGAGCCCCTCCCCCCAGATCCAGATGTGTTCCTGTTGAACGTGCAGTGCACGTGTTGCATGTGTTGGGGAAGGACACAAGGAGTGCGCTCTTGAGTCGACTCAGAAGCAGACACAAGGAGCACCCAGATGTGTTCCTGTTGGACGTGGTGCACGTGTTGTGTTGCATGTGTTTGTTGTGACTAAATGCGTATGTGATTGTATTGCAGATATCGGTGCACATGTACGATTGGGACATCATATCAAAGAACGCAGAGCTCGGTGCCGCGTCCCTGCTGGTGGAAGGGGAGGCGCTGCCTTTCACGGCTTGGTACCCCCTGGACAAGGGCCTGGGGCAGGTGAGCGCGTCTAGGGTTAGGCTCTGCCTCTCACTGCTTATCATCTCTTTAAGTCTGCTGCTGGAGGGAGAGGCGCTGCCTTTCACGGCTTGGTACCCCCTGGACAAGGGCCTGGGGCAGGTGCGTTGCTTATGCGGATTTCAGGTGACTTTCGTCTGGGTCTAGGGTTTCAAAACTACTTTGGTGGAAGGAGAGGCCCCCATTTCACGGGGTGGTACCCTCTCGACAAGGGCTTGGGGCAGGTGAGTGAATGTTACTAGAAGCTCATTTTGACACTGATTGTTGAGTGTATTGATGGAATGGTAGGTTCTCAGTTCCACGGCTTAGTCGACTGACCCTATGCACCACCAGTGGGCAATGTCTTGAAACAGGTGTGTAGATTTGTGTGATTGGTGGATAAGAGGGTGGAGTCGTTTTTGAGAATTCTGAAATATGACTCCGCTCTTAGTGGAGATAGAGGTGACTCTTTAACGAGGATTTTTGGTGCGTTTTTTTCTTTTTCTTTTTTTGGAACTTTTCTATTGGTGACGTCGCTTCTTGACGGGGGAAAATGGTCCTCTTGTTAAACCATGGCCTATGTCTGTTGCCCCCTCCTCCCCCACTTTCCAATCTCAGGTGTGCCTGCAACTGCAGGTCACAGCCGTACCAAGGAATAAAATGGACAGGTTTGTCTCCTGCCTTGTCTTTGTATTGCCTTGCATGGCCTTGCCTTCGTCTTCTCTCGTATGTTAGCATGTCCGCTCGTTATTACCGCGGTATCCCCCTCTACAATGCTACAGCCTGAATAGGTGTATTTTTTAGAATTCTAAAAAACACCCTACAGCCTGAAAAGGCTTATTTTTGAGAATTCTCAAGAACACCCTACAGCCTGAATAGGCGTATGACGATTCTGTTGTGTGACGATTCTGTAGTGTGACGATTCTGTTGTGTGACGATTCTGTTGTGTGACGATTCTGTTGTATGAGATTATGTTCTGTTGTATGACGATTCTGTTGTGTGACGATTCTGTTGTGTGACGAGTCTGCATTTGGCGGAATGAATAGGCGTTGTCTATCCTTCATTCTCTTGCAGTTCGCCCTTGTGTCCGGCATCCCTGTTCTGCTGTCTCATGTTACCGATGCAGGTTTTATCGATGCAGGCTTACCGATGCAGGTTTACCGATGCAGGTTTTACCGATGCAGGTTTTACCGATGCAGGTTTTACCTATGCAGGTTTTGCCGATGCAGGTTTTACCGATGCAGGTTTACCGACGCCAGCACTGCAGCAAAAGGAGCAGTCATGTCATTGTCCACTTCCCCAGCAACTCCCTCCCCCCCCCCCCCCCTCTCTCCCCTCTCTCCTCTCTTCTCCACCCCACCCCCCCCCAACCAACCGTGTGATTGTCTTTTGCAGCACCGCAGCCAAAGGGGCAGCCATGGCGTCGTCCCGCTTGCGGCGGCTGTCCCAGCAGCCGATGGGTGCCGGTGTAGGGGCAGGAGACAAGCCGGATAAGCAAGGAGGCGAAGGCACGGAGGGGGAGAGGCCGGAGCAGGAACAATCAGGGGGGGGCACAGAGGTGCGGGAGAAGCCAGGTCCCCTGCAGACGACTTTTGGGCTGCCGCTAGACGAGGTATGTGCGTGCTGGGGGGAGAGGGAGTCAGTAATTGGGATGTGGCGGAGGTGGGGTGGGGGGTTTGGCTGCAGTGTGAGGCCGGAGCAGCAGCAAGCAGGGGGGAGCACAGAGGCGCGGGAGAAGCCTTGACCACTGCAGACGACTTTTGGGCTGCCGTGAGATGAGGTGCGTGAGTTGGGGGGGAGGGGGGGGGGGGGGGGGGTGAGGAAGGGGGGACAGCGGGGCTGTATGTACGTGTGTGGGTGTGGAGGGAGAGGGGCCACTGGTGTGGAGGGAGAGCGGCCGCTGGTGTGGAGGGAGAGCGGCCGGAGCAGCAGCAATCAGGAAGGGGCACAGAGGTCCGGGAGAAGCCGGGTTCTCTGCAGACGACTTTCTTGCTGCCGCCAGACGAGACGAGGTGTGTGTGTACACATGGGGCCTGTTATCCGGCACTCCTCCTTGCGTGTTCTGGAGAGGCCTTTCTTCTACCACGGCCGCATGTTTCTCTCCGGTTCACACCTGTAGTGCCAGGGCCCCCTCCCCTCCCCCGCCCAACCCTCCGGCTCCAACCCTCTCCTCCAGGTCATTCGGCACTCCTTCTCGTGTGCACTGTGAGCACTCGTTTATCTACCACTGCCCATGTTCCTCTCCGGCTCGCACCCGTGCATCCACTCCCCCAACACAGCCACCCGCTTCCCCCCCCCCCCCCCTCCCTTTCCTCCCTCCCCCTCCCCCCTCTTTATCCGCCACCAGGTTATCCGCCACTCCTTCTCGTGTGCACTGGAGCGCTCGTTTCTCTACCACGGCCGCATGTTCCTCTCCGGCTCGCACCTGTGCTTCCACTCCAACGTCTTTTCCAAGGAGCTGTCCGTGTGCATTCCGTACCAAGACATAGAGGAGGTGAGGGCACGGAGGGGCAGAGGGCTGGGGAGTGTTCAGTGCAGTGTGTGCTGTACTGTACATTTCCGGGTGTTCCTCTCCCACTCACACGTGTGCTTCCACGCCAACGTTTTCTCCAAGGAGCTGTCCGTGTGCATTCCGTACCAAGGCATAGGAGAGGTGAGGTACAACGGTGCAGTGTGCAACGTGCAACGTGTAAGCAATGAGCAGGTTATCCGATCATATGCCTATTGTACGGAGAACGCTTTTGAGGCGCCTTAATCAAAAGCGTTTAGCAGATTATATGCCTATTGCGCGGAGAACGCTTTTGAGGCGCCTTAATCAAAAGCGTTTAGCAGATTATATGCCTGTTGTGCGGAGAAATTGGAGGTGAGCCAGCCCTGAGGGGAGCCAGCCCTGAGGGGAGCCAGCCCTGAGGGGAGCCAGCCCTGAGGGGAGCCAGCCCTGAGGGGAGCCAGCCCTGAGGGGAGCCAGCCCTGAGGGGAGCCAGCCCTGAGGGGAGCCAGCCTGAGGGGAGCCAGCCCTGAGGGGAGGGGGAGCCAGCCCTGAGGGGAGCCAGCCCTGAGGGGAGCCAGCCCTGAGGGGAGCCAGCCCTGAGGGGAGCCAGCCCTGAGGGGAGCCAGCCCTGAGGGGAGCCAGCCCTGAGGGGAGCCAGCCCTGAGGGGAGCCAGCCCTGAGGGGAGCCAGCCCTGAGGGGAGCCAGCCCTGAGGGGAGCCAGCCCTGAGGGGAGCCAGCCCTGAGGGGAGCCAGCCTGAGGGAGCCAGCCCTGAGGGGAGCCAGCCCTGAGGGGAGCCAGCCCTGAGGGGAGCCAGCCCTGAGGGGAGCCAGCCCTGAGGGGAGCCAGCCCTGAGGGGAGCCAGCCCTGAGGGGAGCCAGCCCTGAGGGGAGCCAGCCCTGAGGGGAGCCAGCCCTGAGGGGAGCCAGCCCTGAGGGGAGCCAGCCCTGAGGGGAGCCAGCCCTGAGGGGAGCCAGCCCTGAGGGGAGCCAGCCCTGAGGGGAGCCAGCCTGAGGGGAGCCAGCCCTGAGGGGAGCCAGCCCTGAGGGGAGCCAGCCCTGAGGGGAGCCAGCCCTGAGGGGAGCCAGCCCTGAGGGGAGCCAGCCCTGAGGGGAGCCAGCCCTGAGGGGAGCCAGCCCTGAGGGGAGCCAGCCCTGAGGGGAGCCAGCCCTGAGGGGAGCCAGCCCTGAGGGGAGCCAGCCCTGAGGGGAGCCAGCCCTGAGGGGAGCCAGCCCTGAGGGGAGCCAGCCCTGAGGGGAGCCAGCCCTGAGGGGAGCCAGCCCTGAGGGGAGCCAGCCCTGAGGGGAGCCAGCCCTGAGGGGAGCCAGCCCTGAGGGGAGCCAGCCCTGAGGGGAGCCAGCCCTGAGGGGAGCCAGCCCTGAGGGGAGCCAGCCCTGAGGGGAGCCAGCCCTGAGGGGAGCCAGCCCTGAGGGGAGCCAGCCCTGAGGGGAGCCAGCCCTGAGGGGAGCCAGCCCTGAGGGGAGCCAGCCCTGAGGGGAGCCAGCCCTGAGGGGAGCCAGCCCTGAGGGGAGCCAGCCCTGAGGGGAGCCAGCCCTGAGGGGAGCCAGCCCTGAGGGGAGCCAGCCCTGAGGGGAGCCAGCCCTGAGGGGAGCCAGCCCTGAGGGGAGCCAGCCCTGAGGGGAGCCAGCCCTGAGGGGAGCCAGCCCTGAGGGGAGCCAGCCCTGAGGGGAGCCAGCCCTGAGGGGAGCCAGCCCTGAGGGGAGCCAGCCCTGAGGGGAGCCAGCCCTGAGGGGAGCCAGCCCTGAGGGGAGCCAGCCCTGAGGGGAGCCAGCCCTGAGGGGAGCCAGCCCTGAGGGGAGCCAGCCCTGAGGGGAGCCAGCCTGAGGGGAGCCAGCCCTGAGGGGAGCCAGCCCTGAGGGGAGCCAGCCTGAGGGGAGCCAGCCCTGAGGGGAGCCAGCCCTGAGGGGAGCCAGCCCTGAGGGGAGCCAGCCCTGAGGGAGCCAGCCCTGAGGGGAGCCAGCCCTGAGGGGAGCCAGCCCTGAGGGGAGCCAGCCCTGAGGGGAGCCAGCCCTGAGGGAGCCAGCCCTGAGGGGAGCCAGCCCTGAGGGGAGCCAGCCCTGAGGGGAGCCAGCCCCTGAGGGGAGCCAGCCCTGAGGGGAGCCAGCCCTGAGGGGAGCCAGCCCTGAGGGGAGCCAGCCCTGAGGGGAGCCAGCCCTGAGGGGAGCCAGCCCTGAGGGGAGCCAGCCCTGAGGGGAGCCAGCCCTGAGGGGAGCCAGCCCTGAGGGGAGCCAGCCCTGAGGGGAGCCAGCCCTGAGGGGAGCCAGCCCTGAGGGGAGCCAGCCCTGAGGGGAGCCAGCCCTGAGGGGAGCCAGCCCTGAGGGGAGCCAGCCCTGAGGGGAGCCAGCCCTGAGGGGAGCCAGCCCTGAGGGGAGCCAGCCCTGAGGGGAGCCAGCCCTGAGGGGAGCCAGCCCTGAGGGGAGCCAGCCCTGAGGGGAGCCAGCCCTGAGGGGAGCCAGCCCTGAGGGGAGCCAGCCCTGAGGGGAGCCAGCCTGAGGGGAGCCAGCCCTGAGGGGAGCCAGCCCTGAGGGGAGCCAGCCCTGAGGGGAGCCAGCCCTGAGGGGAGCAGCCCTGAGGGGAGCCCCTGAGGGGAGCCAGCCCTGAGGGGAGCCAGCCCTGAGGGGAGCCAGCCCTGAGGGGAGCCAGCCCTGAGGGGAGCCAGCCCTGAGGGGAGCCAGCCCTGAGGGGAGCCAGCCCTGAGGGGAGCCAGCCCTGAGGGGAGCCAGCCCTGAGGGGAGCCAGCCCTGAGGGGAGCCAGCCCTGAGGGGAGCCAGCCCTGAGGGGAGCCAGCCCTGAGGGGAGCCAGCCCTGAGGGGAGCCAGCCCTGAGGGGAGCCAGCCCTGAGGGGAGCCAGCCCTGAGGGGAGCCAGCCCTGAGGGGAGCCAGCCCTGAGGGGAGCCAGCCCTGAGGGGAGCCAGCCCTGAGGGGAGCCAGCCCTGAGGGGAGCCAGCCCTGAGGGGAGCCAGCCCTGAGGGGAGCCAGCCCTGAGGGGAGCCAGCCCTGAGGGGAGCCAGCCCTGAGGGGAGCCAGCCCTGAGGGGAGCCAGCCCTGAGGGGAGCCAGCCCTGAGGGGAGCCAGCCCTGAGGGGAGCCAGCCCTGAGGGGAGCCAGCCCTGAGGGGAGCCAGCCCTGAGGGGAGCCAGCCCTGAGGGGAGCCAGCCCTGAGGGGAGCCAGCCCTGAGGGGAGCCAGCCCCTGAGGGGAGCCAGCCCTGAGGGGAGCCAGCCCTGAGGGGAGCCAGCCCTGAGGGGAGCCAGCCCTGAGGGGAGCCAGCCCTGAGGGGGAGAGCCAGCCCTGAGGGGAGCCAGCCCTGAGGGGAGCCAGCCCTGAGGGGAGCCAGCCCTGAGGGGAGCCAGCCCTGAGGGGAGCCAGCCCTGAGGGGAGCCAGCCCTGAGGGGAGCCAGCCCTGAGGGGAGCCAGCCCTGAGGGGAGCCAGCCCTGAGGGGAGCCAGCCCTGAGGGGAGCCAGCCCTGAGGGGAGCCAGCCCTGAGGGGAGCCAGCCCTGAGGGGAGCCAGCCCTGAGGGGAGCCAGCCCTGAGGGGAGCCAGCCCTGAGGGGAGCCAGCCCTGAGGGGAGCCAGCCCTGAGGGGAGCCAGCCCTGAGGGGAGCCAGCCCTGAGGGGAGCCAGCCCTGAGGGGAGCCAGCCCTGAGGGGAGCCAGCCCTGAGGGGAGCCAGCCCTGAGGGGAGCCAGCCCCTGAGGGGAGCCAGCCCTGAGGGGAGCCAGCCCTGAGGGGAGCCAGCCCTGAGGGGAGCCAGCCCTGAGGGGAGCCAGCCCTGAGGGGAGCCAGCCCTGAGGGGAGCCAGCCCTGAGGGGAGCCAGCCCTGAGGGGAGCCAGCCCTGAGGGGAGCCAGCCCTGAGGGGAGCCAGCCCTGAGGGGAGCCAGCCCTGAGGGGAGCCAGCCCTGAGGGGAGCCAGCCCTGAGGGGAGCAGCCCTGAGGGGAGCCAGCCCTGAGGGGAGCCAGCCCTGAGGGGAGCCAGCCCTGAGGGGAGCCAGCCCTGAGGGGAGCCAGCCCTGAGGGGAGCCAGCCCTGAGGGGAGCCAGCCCTGAGGGGAGCCAGCCCTGAGGGGAGCCAGCCCTGAGGGGAGCCAGCCCTGAGGGGAGCCAGCCCTGAGGGGAGCCAGCCCTGAGGGGAGCCAGCCCTGAGGGGAGCCAGCCCTGAGGGGAGCCAGCCCTGAGGGGAGCCAGCCCTGAGGGGAGCCAGCCCTGAGGGGCAGCCCTGAGGGAGCCAGCCCTGAGGGGAGCCAGCCCTGAGGGGAGCCAGCCCTGAGGGGAGCCAGCCCTGAGGGGAGCCAGCCCTGAGGGGAGCCAGCCCTGAGGGGAGCCAGCCCTGAGGGGAGCCAGCCCTGAGGGGAGCCAGCCCTGAGGGGAGCCAGCCCTGAGGGGAAGCCAGCCCTGAGGGGAGCCAGCCCTGAGGGGAGCCAGCCCTGAGGGGAGCCAGCCCTGAGGGGAGCCAGCCCTGAGGGAGCCAGCCCTGAGGGGAGCCAGCCCTGAGGGGAGCCAGCCCTGAGGGGAGCCAGCCCTGAGGGGAGCCAGCCCTGAGGGGAGCCAGCCCTGAGGGGAGCCAGCCCTGAGGGGGAGCCAAGCCCTGAGGGAGCCAGCCCTGAGGGGAGCCAGCCCTGAGGGGAGCCAGCCCTGAGGGGAGCCAGCCCTGAGGGGAGCCAGCCCTGAGGGGAGCCAGCCCTGAGGGGAGCCAGCCCTGAGGGGAGCCAGCCCTGAGGGGAGCCAGCCCTGAGGGGACCAGCCCTGGGGGAGCCAGCCCTGAGGGAGCCAGCCCTGAGGGGAGCCAGCCCTGAGGGGAGCCAGCCCTGAGGGGAGCCAGCCCTGAGGGGAGCCAGCCCTGAGGGGAGCCAGCCCTGAGGGGAGCCAGCCCTGAGGGGAGCCAGCCCTGAGGGGAGCCAGCCCTGAGGGGAGCCAGCCCTGAGGGGAGCCAGCCCTGAGGGGAGCCAGCCCTGAGGGGAGCCAGCCCTGAGGGGAGCCAGCCCTGAGGGGAGCCAGCCCTGAGGGGAGCCAGCCCTGAGGGGAGCCAGCCCTGAGGGGAGCCAGCCCTGAGGGGAGCCAGCCCTGAGGGGAGGCCAGCCCTGAGGGGAGCCAGCCCTGAGGGGAGCCAGCCCTGAGGGGAGCCAGGGGGAGCAGCCCTGAGGGGAGCCAGCCCTGAGGGGAGCCAGCCCTGAGGGGAGCCAGCCCTGAGGGGAGCCAGCCCTGAGGGGAGCCAGCCCTGAGGGGAGCCAGCCCTGAGGGGAGCCAGCCCTGAGGGGAGCCAGCCCTGAGGGGAGCCAGCCCTGAGGGGAGCCAGCCCTGAGGGGAGCCAGCCCTGAGGGGAGCCAGCCCTGAGGGGAGCCAGCCCTGAGGGGAGCCAGCCCTGAGGGGGAGCCGGGGGCAGCCCTGAGGGGAGCCAGCCCTGAGGGGAGCCAGCCCTGAGGGGAGCCAGCCCTGAGGGGAGCCAGCCCTGAGGGGAGCCAGCCCTGAGGGGAGCCAGCCCTGAGGGGAGCCAGCCCTGAGGGGAGCCAGCCCTGAGGGGAGCCAGCCCTGAGGGGAGCCAGCCCTGAGGGGAGCCAGCCCTGAGGGGAGCCAGCCCTGAGGGGAGCCAGCCCTGAGGGGAGCCAGCCCTGGAGGGGAGCCAGCCCTGAGGGGAGCCAGCCCTGAGGGGAGCCAGCCCTGAGGGGAGCCAGCCCTGAGGGGAGCCAGCCCTGAGGGGGAGCCAGCCTGAGGGGAGCCAGCCCTGAGGGGGAGCCAGCCCTGAGGGGAGCCAGCCCTGAGGGGAGAGCCAGCCCTGAGGGGGAAGCCAGCCCTGAGGGGAGCCAGCCCTGAGGGGAGCCAGCCCTGAGGGGAGCCAGCCCTGAGGGGAGCCAGCCCTGAGGGGAGCCAGCCCTGAGGGAGGCGAGCCAGCCCTGAGGGGAGCCAGCCCTGAGGGGAGCCAGCCGGCTGAGGGGCAGTGAGGGAGCCAGCCTGAGGGGAGCCAGCCCTGAGGGGAGCCAGCCCTGAGGGGAGCCAGCCCTGAGGGGAGCCAGCCCTGAGGGGAGCCAGCCCTGAGGGGAGCCAAGCCCTGAGGGGAGCCAGCCCTGAGGGGAGCCAGCCCTGAGGGGCAGGAGGGCCAGCCCTGAGGGGAGCCAGCCCTGAGGGGAGCCAGCCCTGAGGGGAGCCAGCCCTGAGGGGAGCCAGCCCTGAGGGGAGCCAGCCCTGAGGGGAGCCAGCCCTGAGGGGAGCCAGCCCTGAGGGGAGCCAGCCCTGAGGGGAGCCAGCCCTGAGGGGAGCCCAGCCAGCCCTGAGGGGAGCCAGCCCTGAGGGGAGCCAGCCCTGAGGGGAGCCAGCCCTGAGGGGAGCCAGCCCTGAGGGGAGCCAGCCCTGAGGGGAGCCAGCCCTGAGGGGAGCCAGCCCTGAGGGGAGCCAGCCTGAGGGGAGCCAGCCCTGAGGGGAGCCAGCCCTGAGGGGAGCCAGCCCTGAGGGGAGCCAGCCCTGAGGGGAGCCAGCCCTGAGGGGAGCCAGCCCTGAGGGGAGCCAGCCCTGAGGGGAGCCAGCCCTGAGGGGAGCCAGCCCTGAGGGGAGCCAGCCCTGAGGGGAGCCAGCCCTGAGGGGAGCCAGCCCTGAGGGGAGCCAGCCCTGAGGGGAGCCAGCCCTGAGGGGAGCCAGCCCTGAGGGGAGCCAGCCCTGAGGTGAGCCAGCCCTGAGCCAGCGAGATCCCCTCAGCATTTTTTTTCCTAATTACATTAATGCACTCCCAACTGCCCATTCCTGATGCAACCCCTGTGAGGTTTGTGGTGGCATACACACACTCGCTGACCAATCCTCGCACTCCCTACCAGTTTTGCCCAATCCTGCGTCCATCCCCATTCTCGAACCACTTCCATTCTCAACCATTTCGCATTCCCATTCCCAGTTTTGAGGCGCCTCAAAACTAGACTCCTATCACGCGGTTTTGAGGTGCCTCAAGACCATCCCCATTCCCGAACCACTTCCAATCCCAACCTTTTCGCATTCCCGTTCGCTGACCGTGCCAAGTTTAACGCAGTGCACAGTCCCTGACCCCGACCAACCGTCACGCGCCCCAAGTCTGCCCATTCCTGTGCCCATTCCCATTCCCGAACCTCACCACGCCAGGTTCGTCGCAGCACGCATGCGCTGATCAACCCAGCCATCACGGTGGTGCTGCATCTGGGGACAGGGGGTCACGGGGTGCCTCCCCTTCCTTCTCCTGATGGTGAGTGACGATCCGAGGGAGCTCACTTACGTTCTGATGGTGAGTGACGATCCGAGGGATCTCACTTACGTCCTCATGGTGAGTGACGATCCGAGGGATCTCACTTACGTCCTGATGGTGAGCCCCACGTTGGTTGGAATAGCATGCATCGTTCCATCCATCAACATGCATGCATCGTTCCATCCATCAATATGCATGCATGCATCGTTCCATCCATCAACATGCATGCATGCATCGTTCCATCCATCAACATGCACGGACTCATCACAGCAGCTATCACGGTGTTGCTTCTGTCAGCGTCTTCTCTCTTGTACGCTTAACTACTTCCACGCCTCATTTTCATTTTCAGGTGCATTTGGCAATCGAGAGCCTCGTCCGGTCTGCTGTTTCAACATGGTGAAGCTGCACCATTCTGGAAGCAAGCCTATGCCATGTCCTTGTTGGGTTCTGACTCCGCACTCCCCCCTCCCATCCCGTTAAATCTCCCTCGCATCCCCTCTCACCCCCCTCAAAGTCCCCTCACATCTTCCTTAAGTCCTGCTCTAATCCCCTTCCTATCCCTCTCTCAGGTCGAGTGAAGTACAAGTTCGCATCGTTCTGGAACAGAGGCCACGCCATGCGCCTGCTGCAGGAAGCAATCGCTGAGTTCTGGAAGATGGAGGAGGCTGCTGCTCTGGTACGCATTCTGTACTCTCTATAGGGTCTCCTGTTGCTTCATATAGAGGCGTGTGGCTGCTGCTGCTGGAGGCAGCTGCTGAGTTCTGGAAGATGGAGGAGGCTGCCGCTCTGGTATGTGCTCCTCTGTACTCGTTTTACACTCTTTTTCTGCTTTGCTTAGAAGTAAGCAACTGCTGCAGGAGGCAATCACTGAGTTCTGGAAGATGGAGGACGCTGCCGCTCCGGCACGCATTCTGTACTCGGTATAAGGTCGCCTGCTGCTATAAATAGAGGCATGTTGCTGCTGTAAGACGCAGTCACTGAGAGCTGGAAGATGAACGAGGCTGCCGCTCTGGTATGGTATGGTATGTAGTCATATGTTGGTCCCCTAGGTAAGCCGTTCCTCGTTTTTGCATTGTCATGGGCCAGCAGCTTCTTGCTCGATGTAGGCTGAAGTCTGAGCAGACGCACAGGCGCAGCTCTTTCTCTTTGTGTGATTTGGCTCATGCAGCTACTTTTGAACGAGGTGTCTTTTGAGTCGGCTGAAGTGTTTCCTCTCCTTTGTGCTCGCTATAGGCTGCTGAAGTTTGAGCAGACGCACAGGCGCAGCTCTTTTTGTGCTTTGGCTCGCGCAGCTGCATCTCAGCAGGTCATTACAGGGAGAGAAAGAGTGCATTAAGAGTATTACAGGGAGAGAAAGTGGATTAAGAAGAGTGTATTACGGGGGAGAAAGTGCATTAAGAATTTAAGAGTGTATTACAGAGAGAGAAAGAGTGCATTAAGAGTATTACAGGGAGAGAAAGTGGATTAAGAAGAGTGTATTACGGGGGGAGAAAGTGCATGAAGAGTGTATTACAGGGAGAGAAAGAGTGCATTAAGAGTGTATTACAGGGAGAGAAAGTGCATTAAGAGTGTATTACAAGGAGAGAAAGTGGATTAAGAAAAGTGTATTACAGGAAGAGAAAGAGTGCATTAAGAGTATCACAGGGAGAGAAAATGGATTAAGAAGAGTATATTACGGGAGGAGAAAGTGATTTTAGAGTGTATTACAGGGAGAGGAAGTGCATTAAGAGTGTATTACAGGGAGAGAAACTGCACTACGAGTGTATTACAGGGAGAGAAAGTGCATTGAGAGTGTAATACAGGGAGAGAAAGTGCATTACGGCGAGAGAAAGAATGGGCTGCGAAGGCCTTACTTCCAGCAGAACAGAACACGGCGACACCGTGTTATCAAAGTGAATTCAAGGTGGTGAACACGGTGTGTGAACTCGATGTGAAATCGATGTGAACTCACAGATTGAGCTCTGCATGGTGACGTTGTAGAGAAATGCTGTGCAGGGGTTTGACTCACTGCTGGCTTGGGCCCGGCTTCGGGTTTGGCTCTGCGGGACAGCATAAACGTAGCCGTTCAACCAACCCCCCATCCGTCCCTCGTCTCTGCATTTGCAGCGGACAACAGAGGTGCCTTTTGAGTCGACTCAAAAGTCACCTCATAAACCTAGCCGCTTCAATCAACCCCCCATCCGTCCCTCATCTCTGCATTTGCAGCGGACAACAGAGGTGCCGTATTGAAGTGGCCGCACTGTTTTCTAGGGAGACGTTAGCTAGGATGAGAATGATCCAGTTGAGTATTTGCACCATAAATGAACAATATGGAAGCATACAAGAAGCAAGAAATCACATGTATAAACTAATAATAAACAAATAAACGAATGAATATATGTACATGCACGTTTATACATATATCATATACACTATTGCAGTGCTGGCTGAATCCCACTTTTGGTGCCTCAATATTGACCCGTCACATCTGCTTAGCTAAGCTGTGTCGAAAGTGGGGAAAATACCCATCTCACTGGGCTGCTTGTTTCAATTCTTCAAACCCTCCATTCTCTCATGCCCCGATCCTATTGCCAAACCCTTGTTACAGACTCACAGTACACAGCAGGAAGAGGAGCAGGATTGCCCACGGGCCCACGGGCCAGCAGCATAAAGGACGGGCGGTGGAGGGGCTTAGCTTTTACGTTGAATGTCGTCATCCCTCGAACCCTCCGTTTTCTCATGCCCATATATATGCTATCCCACATGGCACGAGGAGGAGCAGGATCGGGTACGAGCCAGCAGAATGCAGGACGGGCGGTGGAAGGGGTTGGTTATCTTGTTCACTATACTCTGCCCCCAACCTTTCGCAATTCCCCACCTAAACGCTTCCTCATGTCAGGAGGAGGAGGAGCAGGATTGGCTACGAGCCAGCAGCATGAAGGACGGAGCAGGGGGGCGGTGGGATGTTATGCTTCCTATCCCCAATGACTACACGCTTCCCCTCCTGTCCTCTTTTTTTTTTGTTTTTTTGTTTTTTTGTTTTTTTGTTTTTTTGTCTCCCAATTCCCATGCCAGGAAGAGGAGCAGGACCGGCTACGAGCCAACAGCATGAAGGACGGGGCATTGGAGGGGGTTTCATCACGAGGGGCAGCGGAGGCAGCGGAGGAGGAGAAGCAGCCGTTCCTTGACCTCAGTGTGCTGGAGTCGCTACTGCAGGTGAGCGGGCATTACAAGATACGCCATGTGGTTACCGCATCGACAGTCTGTGCCTCCGTGAAGCATCAAGCAGGGGAGTGGGGGGAGAGGGGGGGGGGGTGTCGTCAAGGGGAGCAGCGGAGGCAGCAGAGGAGGAGAAGCAGCCATTCCTTGATGTCAGCGTGCTGGAGTCGCTGCTGCAGGTGAGGGTTGCATGCAAATTACACACGGTGTGGTGGTTACCACCATGCTACTCTCTGTTTAGAAGCACCTTATAAGCCAGTGGAGGGGGTTTCGTCAAGGGGAGCAGCGGAGGCAGCAGAGGAGAAGCAGCCGTTCCTTGACCTCAGCGTGCTGGTGTAGCTGCTGCAGGTGAGGGTTGCATGCAAATTACACATGGTGTGGTGGTTACCACCATGGTACTCTCTGTTTAGAAGCACCTTATAAGGCAGTGGAGGGGGTTTCGTCAAGGGGAGCAGCGGAGGCAGCAGAGGAGGAGAAGCAGCCGTTCCTTGACTTCAGCATGCTGGAGTCGCTGCTGCAGGTGAGGGTTACAGGGTACACACCATCTGGTTACCACGTCGTGACTTTGAGGTTCCATAAAGCACTAGGGGAGGAAAGGGGTTTATTGAGATGAGCAGCAGCGACAGTGGAGGCAGCGGAGGAGGAGAAGCAGCCGTTTCTTGACCTCAGCGTGCTGGAGTAGCTGCTGCAGGTGAGCGTCACAGCCTCGCGTCATGGTTGCTCCCTCCCTTGCTCCCTCCCTTGCTCCCTCCCTTGCTCCTTCCCTTCCCTCCTACCGCCCTCGAGTTCGAGCTGCCCAGCACAGCTGTCTCGTGCTTCAGCCTCTTCTACTCCGACGTCTCTGACTGTCCGTGAGGAGTCTGTTTTTGAGGCGCCTCAAATGCTTCTAAAATAGACTCCTCACGCATGCTTCAGCCTCTTCTACTCCGACGTCTCTGACTGTCCCTGCTCCTCCCCCTTTCCTCCCATCCTACCCACTCTGGCCTCCTCCTTCCCTACCTTCCCCCGTTCACTCCCTCCCTCCCACCAGTTCGAGGTGCCCTGCACAGCCGATTCGTTCTTCAGCCTCCTCTACTCAGACTCGTCTGACTTTGTTGTTGTGTACCGAGCCAAGCGGAAGGACACGGAGCTCAAGGTGAGGCTCGGGCCACAAGAAGAGGGGGCCGTGAGAAGAGGTGGCCGTGAGAAGAGGGGGCCGTGAGAAGAGGTGGCCGTGAGAAGAGGGGGCCGTGAGAAGAGGTGGCCGTGAGACGAGGGGGCCGTGAGAAGAGGGGGTCGTGAGAAGAAAGGGGTTGTGAGAAGAAAGGGGCCGTGAACAGGCTATGAGCACAGGCTATGAGCACAGGCTATGAGCACAGGCTATGAGCACAGGCTATGTCTTCCCCAAGCTTTGCACACACTTGATTTTTGCTTCTTCTTTCTTTTGCCTTGCTGTCAGACTCACATGATTCTTGTGCCATACTTGTCCTTTGGGGATTTTTGAGTCGACTCAAGTATCTTCGTCTGCCATACTTGTCCTTTGGTGTTTTTTTAGTCGACTCAAGAATCTTGGTCTGCCATACTTCGTCCTTTGCAGGTTGGGGAGTGGAAGGAGACGGAGCAGTACGGAGGAAAGATGAGAGAGGTGAGTGGCTGATGGGGATGGGAGGTACAGGAATGGGTTCGGGGATGTGAGATGTGAGTGGGAGGTGAGTGAGAGGCGAGTGAGAGGTGGTTCAGGTAGTAAGAAGTAAAGAAACTGCTTCTTGACAGGTGAAGATCAGATGTATGGTCTTGCACCAGATGCATGCTTTTACAGTAAAGAAGGAATGGAGGAGAGCTGCTATATGGGGTTTTAGGAGATGGAGAGCGGAGAAGAAACAACTGAACTTGCAGGGTGTTTTTGAGAATTCTCAAAAGCACCCTGCAATTCTCAAAAGCACCCTGCAATTCTCAAAAACACCCTGCAACACCCTGCAATTCTCAAAAACACCCTGCAAAATTTAGGAGATGGAGAGAGGAAATGAAACAACTGAACTTGCAAATTGCAATTGAATTGAGATGGATGAATGCGAATTGCATATTGGGGCGATAATTCCGTGAGGAGCTGGATGGATGGTATAAGAGAAGAAAGTAAGTTCCTCATGCAAAAAACGATATGGAATTTGAAAGCAGTCAATTTTTGCTAGAAAAGATGTGAGGACGATTCTGTGAGGAGCCGGACGGCATCACTCAGAGAAGAAAGCGTGTGTAATGAGTCGATTTTTGAGTCGAATCATTACACACTGGACAGAGGTGACCTTTGAGTCGACTCGAAATGGTGACTTTTGAGTCGACTCAAAAGTCATTTTTGAGTGGACTCATTACACACTTGGCAGCATCACTCAGAGAATAAGCGCTCTCAATGGAAGAATAGATGACCGCCCATGTGCCCACCCTTCACTGCCATGAGTCATGACGGAGTGACAGCACATGGTGTTTTTGAGAATTCTAAAAAACACCCTGCAAAATCGAGTGGCAGCACATGGGCCAAAGCATATGCGTCGGTCTTTCTTACCTCCGCCCCTTCTCCTCCTCCCCCCCTCCCCCTTCCTCCCCTTTCTTTGCATCCCTCTCTCACAGGTGACCTATCGCTCTCTCTGTGACTCGCCCATGTGCCCACCCTCCACTGCCATGACTGAGTGGCAGCACATGGACTTCTCTGGCCCAGACCACAAACAGTTGGTAGGTGTACTCGTCGAGAATTCTCTCACGCCTCCCCCTTCTCCCACCACCACCTGCATGTTTGTTGACCGGCATATTCCACTTGGCTTTTCTACGTCACATCGCGTGATGTCTGGTTCTTGGAGTGAATGAAACATGTTCTTTTTGAGAATTCTAATAAGATTGCAGGGTATTTTGCGGGGTATTTTGCAGGGTATTTTTGAGAATTCTAAAAAGTACCCTGCAAGTTCTTGGAGTTGATGAAACAGGTTCAATACGTGCCGTGCTCCCTATTGAGTCGACTCAAAAGCTTATGCACCCATTCTTCTTGCAACTGACTATTCGTTATCTTCAAACCCTGGTTTTGCTACTGCACTAGATGGCGTTTATCAACAGGGCTCACGGCGATCCGTGCCCTTTTCATTGCATCTAATTCCCTATGTGTTGCCTATGTGTCTCAAACCCCCCCTACCCAGGTGATAGAGTCAATCAATCAGGCACATGATGTGCCCTTTGGGTCCTACTTTGAGGTAAATCCATTGTTGTGGGTTTTAAATCGACTAAGAAATGGTGCGTGAGGGAATGCCACGTGCTTTGTCCTCTGTCATTGTGTCTGTCTGTGTGATCGATCGCACACTTCCCACACCCACGTCTTGACATCCAGTGTCATTCAGTTTTGAGACGTCTCAACTCAAAGCGTTGTTGTCGCTGTCGTTGCGCTGCATGATCACACACTTACCACACCCATGTCTTGAAATTCCATCTCATCCCTTGCATGCCATGCCATGCCATGCCATCCCATGTAGACATGGGCTCTAAACCGAGCCGGCTCGGCTTCCTTTATTGGCGAGCCAAGCCGGCTATTATTTGCCTACGGCTCGCCTCGAGCCGAACCGGCCCGAGGCTCGGCTGAGCTCGGCTCGGGTCGGCTCGACGCACAAACATGACTCGAGCCGGGGTCGAGCCGGCTCGATCCAGCTTGACTGGCATTCTTAACAAATTAAGGAACTGTTACTACCAATAACGTGGGGAGGGATGGCTCTCGAGCCGTCAACAGCCCCTAAAACTGCGGGGGTTCACCAGACGGCCCTTAGACCACCCCAGCCGCCCATCTATCCTGTACCGATCGAGCCGAGCCGACTCGTTTTCGAGCCGGACCCTGGCTCGACCCTGTTTGGGCGAGCCGAGCCGGCAATTTTTTTAGCCCCGCTCGACCTGGATTGGGCCGGCTCGGCTTGCCAGCCCCCTGGATCGACCCTGGCTCGAACTTGGTTTGGGCTAGGCTTGGGCGGGCTCGGCTTGTGCGCATGTCTGATCGCATGTCAATGCATTTTCTTTCTTAGTCGACTAAGGAATGTGGATTTCCCCATTTTTGCGTGCTGTGTTGCATGTGTGCGGTTTTTTTTTTTTTTTTTTTTTTTTTTTTTTTGTCAATTTCCTGCTGTGGTTCTCAGGTGCATGCGCAGTGGACGGTCAGAACGACAACCGACAATCCTGACAGCCCATCATGCAACGCAGAGCTCAAAGCCGGTGGGTTTTCGTGCTGAGCTGTTAGCACGTTACTGTGCAACTGAGTGCCATCTGCAATGCCTGAGCCATGTGCAACGCCTCAGGCGCATGCGCCATGGATGGACCGTCGTCAGGACAACATTATGCAATGTGGTGCAGAGCTCAAAGCAGGTCATTCGGTGGGCTGGGTTGAGCTCTCAGCAGATTAGTGTGCTTTTTGAGAATTCTTAAAGGTCATTCGGTGTGCTGAGCTGAGCTCTCAGCGGATTAGTGTGAAGCTGAGAGCCATGCACCGTCAGGACGACATCATGCAATGCGGACCTCAAAGCAGGTCATTCGGTGTGCTTTGCTGTTTGTTAGCAAACAGGAAGCTGGTCTTTGTGTTTGAGCCCTGAACTGTCTGTTGCGTGGTGTATTTTGCATAGTGCATGCTGCATACTGCCTGATGCAGGGTGCATGTTGCATGATTTATGTTGCATGGTGTGTGTTGCACGATGTATGTTGCACGGTGTATGTTGGATGGGGCATGATGCATGGTGCATATTGCATGGTGTATGGTGCATGGTGCATGGTCCATGGTGCATGATCCAGCCATGGTGCATGATCCATCCATGGTGCATGGTCCAGCCATGGTGCATGATGGTGGTACATTGTGGAGAATCTATAATGCATGTCACCCGTCCAGTCCGGAGCACTTCAAGAAGTGGTCTTGATGCAAGGGAAGCTTCGGCAGGGAGCGGGGGAGGACTAGACTTGCATTGGCTTCTGTTGACCTCTTTTTCAATGCCAATGCCTGTCTGTACATCCTTTCAGGCGTGCATTTCAAGAAGTGGTGCATGATGCAAGGGAAGATTCGGCAGGGAGCGCAGGCGGAGGTGCGTGCGGTGCAGTGCTCTACTGTGTTCGTTGTGCTGGTGATAATAGTTTATGTTTAAGACATCTCAGAACCAGACTGCTCCTCTGTGTTCGTTGTGCTCATTGTGGTGGCTGCCGCCCTGTTTTTGTTGAATGCACCGATTGGTTGTTGCTGCTTCTGCTTTTGAGTCGACTCAGATGCACTGATTGGTTGTTGCTGATTGCACCTCTCTGTTTCCATTTCCCTCCCCTCTTGCCGCCCGCCCCCTCCCTTCCCTCCCTCCCCTCCCTCCCCTCCATGCATCCCTCCATCTGTCCCCTCGTGCAGATGAAGAGGAACAGCCAAGCGATGATGGAGATGGCAATGACTTACATAGCAGAGCGGAAACAGAGTGGTAACCAGACAGCCGACTGTAACGCTGCTGGGAGCTGTGTTGGCAATAGCAGTATTCCGAATAGCAATGGAGGGGATGAGGGTGATGGGAGGAAGGGTGAGGGAGCGGGGAGGGAAAGAATGGAAAATGTGATTGTTATGAGTGGTGACAGTAGAGGAAAAGAAGCAGCAGACTCTGCACCAGGGGGATAGCACGTTGGGTTGGGTGCATTGTGATCCAAGGTGTTGTGAAAATGTTATGTGCAGGTTGAGTTGTCTGTTTTGCCCCTTGTAAATAGTGATCCTCCGCAACACGGGTGAAGTCTCGGGCGCCAGGGGGTTTCCCCCAGGGGCTCGCAGGTGGATCGGCGTGGGAAAGGGGGCCTGGTTCCTCCTGGGATCTCCTTAAAGCCCAAAAAAAGTGTAAATAGTGATTTGAAAGTACTGACGTTTCTAATTCAAATGAATTAATATAATGAGGCTGGTAGTGCATTTTTTAGCCTCATTTTGTATAAGGTAAGGATTTGGGGGTGACCAGCAGAGGCTTAATACCTTTCGTCGTAATCACTTTCTAGCGAATCCATTTGCCCTAGGACCCTTCTAAGAGCCCTACTAACATGCCCCACGCCCTAGAACCTATTAAGTCCTAAACATGGAGCCTAGACGTTAGCATGTCGCAGCGGCGTATACTCTGCAATCGACAGAGCGTCAAGCATTGACGGTTTTTGAGGCGCCTCAAAAATCGTCTCAAGTATTGACGGGATACGTCGTCGTCAGTAGCGTCGCAGCGGTAGGAAATGCGCGATGGCTTTTAGTCACGAATTCGACACACGCGAAGGTTTGCTACGGGTTTCAAAAACCTACTCAGAATTCGTATAGTAGATTCCGAATCACCAGCGATCGGGAGGAGCCCCCGATTGCGGAGCATCGCAGTAACTAGCAAGCGATAGTGCAACCGCCACGCCTGGAGCAAGCGATAGTGCAACCGCCACGCCTGGAGCAAGCGATAGTGCAACCGCCACGCCTGGAGCAAGCGATAGTGCAACCGCCACGCCTGGAGGTCCTCGTAACTCTCGTGGAAAAGAATCTTCGCGATGCCGACGCCATTCGCGCGAGAGCTGGCGTGCGGAATCGTGAAGGACCACTTCGGCGACCAAGTAGAGGTGCGCCGAGGTGGTGTTATCAGGTGGAGGTGTTATCAGGTGGAAGTAGGCGGAGGTTACTAAACGGCTCCATAGTGTAGAATCGTGAAGGACCCTTCCCCTCCTCTTCCCCTCCTCTTCCCCTCCCCTTCCCCTCCTCTTGCCCTCCTCTTCCCCTCCTTCCACGCTACTAGAGAAGAATCCATTGGGCCTATCACTCCAGGACCTTTTTTGAGAATTCTAAAAATCACGCTCCAGGGCCTGGCGCTCCAGGATCTGGCCCTGCCACACCTCCCTCCCTCCCATTCCCCATCTTCCACTCCCGTACTCCTCCCCTTACCCGGCCCCCCTCTCTCCCCCTTGATCAGACGGTGTGTCGCACGCTACTCGAGAAGGGCCAGCTGGGCCTGTCGCTTCAAGACCTAGCCCGCCACACCTCCCTCCCTCCCCCATCGCTGCGCTCCGCCCTCTTGGTGTTGGTGCAGCACAACTGCGCCCAGGCGTTCCGCCAGCAAACCGACGGTGAGGCAGGAGGAGGGTTCAGGGTATAAGCCTTGGCTTCCTCCCTCCCCCTTTGCTCCGCTCTGCTCTCTTGCGTTGGTGTGCTGCAACTGTGCCCAGGCGTTTCGACAGCCAGCAGACGGTAAGAGTTTTGCTGCTCTGTATTTAGGGCTCTCTTGCTTGGGACCACCTCCCTCTCCCTTCGCTCCGCTCCGCTCTCTTGCTCTCCGATCTCTTTGAAGCTGGTTCTGCTTTTCTGAAAGGCTGGTGTTGGTGTAGTAGTAGGCTCGCTTCCTTCTCTTTTCTAATACCTGTTGGTGTTTAACCCTCTCAAAGTCAACTCCCCCCAGCATGTGTGTGCTCAGGCATTTTTCAACCCTCTCAAAGTCAACTCCCCCTTTGTGCCCCCCCCCCCCCCCGCCCCCCCCGCTCCCCCGCCCACCCCCTCCTCCCCAGACACTGCCCCCCTTGCCCGGACGCCCTCTCTCTACATTGCCCTGCAAGACTCCAACTTTGCCTCACCTGCCCTCCCAAACGATTCTTCAGCCCGTTTCCCCCGACCAGACCAGACCAGACCAGACCAGACCAGACCAGACCAGACCAGACCCGACCAGACCAGACCAGACCAGACCAGACCAGACCAGAACAGACCCGACCAGACCAGACCAGACCAGACCAGACCAGACCAGACCAGACCAGACCAGACCAGACCAGACCAGACCAGACCAGACCAGACCAGACCAGACCAGACCAGACCAGACCAGACTAGACCAGACTAGACCAGACTAGACCAGACCCCCCTCCATCCCTCTCCCCCCCCACCCCCAGACACGGGCCCCCTTGCCCGCACACCCGCTCTATACATCGCCCTGCAGGACTCCATCTGGCCTCGCCTGCGCTTCCCCATGTTATTCTCCCCCCCTCCCTCCCTCCCCCCTCCCCCCCTCCCTCCTGCCACCCCTCCCTGCCACCCCTCCCTGCCACCCCTCCCTGCCACCCCTCCCTGCCACCCCTCCCTGCCACCCCTTCTTTCCTTCCCAGACGCCGGCCCCCTTCCCCCCCCACCCACTCTCGACATCGCCCTGCAAGACTCCATTCTTTCTCGCATGCGCTTCGAAGTGACTCTTCTAGCAATCTCCCCAAACACCCCCCCACCCCACCTCCCCGCCCTCTCTCCTCCCCGCCCCTCCATCCCTCTCCCCTCCCACCCCCAGACACCGGCCCTCTTGTCCGCACGCCCACGCTCTACATCGCCCTGCAGGACTCCATTCTGCCTCGCCTGCGCTTCCCCAAGTTCATGGATCAGGCCAACGAGCTGCTGGGGGAAGAGGTGGGTGGGTGGGTGGGTGGGTGGGTGGGTGGGCAAGGTGTTGGTTGGTGGTGGCAGTAAGCCTTTGGAAGAAAGAGGATCCATTCTGCCCCAGATGCGATTGGAGCACGGGCTGCACGGCTCTATCTTGCTAATGCCAGAATCGTCCGCCTATTTTGCCCGTTGCCTGTTATCACTCTACCTGTTCCGCCTCTACCTGTTCCGCCTCTACCTGTTTTCTCTCGTTCCTCTGCTCCCTCCTACATCTACTCTTCCGTCCCTCGTGCACTCCAGGCAGAAGCAGTTGTGGAAACGTTTCTAGAGCACGGTCCAGAGACCATGAGCTGTCTGCTCTGTATGGCCTCCTGTCCCCTCATCAGCGCATGCAGCAATCACGCTTCCCTTATTAATCTATTTTTGAGGCGCCTCATAAACTGTCTGCGTGGCCTCCTGTCCCCTCATCAGCGCATGCAGCAATCACAGTTCCCGTATTAATCTCTCCCTTCCTTCTCCCCCCCCACCCTCCATCACGCCTTTCGTCAAGCAGAAGCAGTGGTGGAGGCCTTACTAGAGCACGGTCGCACGTCCCTCCACCAGCTGGATCCATTGACCCTTAAAACCCCTTCCCTTCCTCTCTTCCCTTCTCCATTCTCCCCTCCATGTCTCTTCTTCTCAGGCAGAAGCAGTGGTAGAGGCTTTACTGGAGCACGGCCGTCTGTCCCTTCACCAGCTGGTGCAGCGAGCAATGGCGAAAGCTGGCTCTGCTGACCCGTCTGCTGCCAAGAGTGAGTAACTAATTGGTGATGAGACGAACCTAAGGGTGTGTAAGTTACTGATTAGGCACTTACACACCCTAAGGCGCTTAAGAGTCAGTACTTGTTGGATAGGGTCCCTTCGCCAAGCAAGCGTGCTTAGGTTTTATGATTGGAGGTCTGAAATAAGTCACTTATTGTGCAAGAGACAGTTACCCGCTTGGTGCTTGTTTGACAAGAGCTCGAGTGAAAGTAACTCATTGTGTATGTAACCCGCTTGTGAGAGCCCAAGAGACACCTACATCACTAAATAGTTGCTGTGAAGGCCCATCGTCTTATGCAATGCAACAACCTATACCCGAGTCCTGACTTGTATCAGCCGGCCCTTCTGCCCTCCGTTCTTAAACTTTTCTGTGGTGCCATCATCAGCTGTTTTTTCTTTTCATGTTTGTGTGCCGCGCAGTACTGTTGATGGCGCAGTACTGTTGATGGCGCAGTACTGTTGATGGCGCAGTACTGTTGATGGCGCAGTACTGTTGATGGCGCAGTACTGTTGATGGCGCAGTACTGTTGATGGCGCAGTACTGTTGATGGCGCAGTACTGTTGATGGCGCAGTACTGTTGATGGCGCAGTACTGTCTGCTCAGAACATGAAATGAAAAAGCTTTTGAGTCGACTCAAAAGCAGACTCATTCCACACGGACTCAAAAGCAGACTCATTACACACGGACTCAAAAGCAGACTCATTACACACGGACTCAAAAGCAGACTCATTACACACGGACTCAAAAGCAGACTCATCATACACACCGGACTCGAAAAGCAGACTCATTCCACACGGACTCAAAAGCAGACTCATTCACACGGACTCAAAAGCGGACTCATCCAGACAAAAGCAGACTCATTACACACGGACTCAAAAGCAGACTCATTACACACGGACTCAAAAGGCAGACTCATTACACACGGACTCAAAAGCAGACTCATTACACACGGACTCAAAAGCAGACTCATTACACCGGACTCAAAGCAGACTCATTACACACGGACTCAAAAGCAGATCATTACACACGGACTCAAAAGCAGACTCATAACACACGGACTCAGAAAGCAGACTCATTCCACACGGACTCAAAAGCAGACTCATTACACACGGACTCAAAAGCAGACTCATTACACACGGACTCAAAAGCAGACTCATTACACACGGACTCAAAAGCAGACTCATTACACACGGACTCAAAAGCAGACTCATTACACACGGACTCAAAAGCAGACTCATAACACACCGGACTCAAAAGCAGACTCATTACACACGGACTCAAAAGCAGAACTCATTACAACACGGACTCAAAAGCAGACTCATTACACACGGACTCAAAAGCAGACTCATTACACACGGACTCAAAAGCAGACTCATTACACACGGACTCAAAAGCAGACTCATTACACACGGACTCAAAAGCAGACTCATTACACACGGACTCAAAAGCAGACTCATTACACACGGACTCAAAAGCAGACTCATTACACACGGACTCAAAAGCAGACTCATTACACACGGACTCAAAAGCAGACTCATTACACACGGACTCAAAAGCAGACTCATTACACACGGACTCAAAAGCAGACTCATTACACACGGACTCAAAAGCAGACTCATTACACACGGACTCAAAAGCAGACTCATTACACACGGACTCAAAAGCAGACTCATTACACACGGACTCAAAAGCAGACTCATTACACACGGACTCAAAAGCAGACTCATACACACGGACTCAAAAGCAGACTCATTACACACGGACTCAAAAGCAGACTCATTACACACGGACTCAAAAGCAGACTCATTACACACGGACTCAAAAGCAGACTCATTACACACGGACTCAAAAGCAGACTCATTACACACGGACTCAAAAGCAGACTCATTACACACGGACTCAAAAGCAGACTCATTACACACGGACTCAAAAGCAGACTCATTACACACGGACTCAAAAGCAGACTCATTACACACGGACTCAAAAGCAGACTCATTACACACGGACTCAAAAGCAGACTCATTACACACGGACTCAAAAGCAGACTCATTACACACGGACTCAAAAGCAGACTCATTACACACGGACTCAAAAGCAGACTCATTACACACGGACTCAAAAGCAGACTCATTACACACGGACTCAAAAGCAGACTCATTACACACGGACTCAAAAGCAGACTCATTACACACGGACTCAAAAGCAGACTCATTACACACGGACTCAAAAGCAGACTCATTACACACGGACTCAAAAGCAGACTCATTACACACGGACTCAAAAGCAGACTCATTACACACGGACTCAAAAGCAGACTCATTACACACGGACTCAAAAGCAGACTCATTACACACGGACTCAAAAGCAGACTCATTACACACGGACTCAAAAGCAGACTCATTACACACGGACTCAAAAGCAGACTCATTACACACGGACTCAAAAGCAGACTCATTACACACGGACTCAAAAGCAGACTCATTACACACGGACTCAAAAGCAGACTCATTACACACGGACTCAAAAGCAGACTCATTACACACGGACTCAAAAGCAGACTCATTACACACGGACTCAAAAGCAGACTCATTACACACGGACTCAAAAGCAGACTCATTACACACGGACTCAAAAGCAGACTCATTACACACGGACTCAAAAGCAGACTCATTACACACGGACTCAAAAGCAGACTCATTACACGGACTCAAAAGCAGACTCATTACACACGGACTCAAAAGCAGACTCATTACACACGGACTCAAAAGCAGACTCATTACACACGGACTCAAAAGCAGACTCATTACACACGGACTCAAAAGCAGACTCATTACACACGGACTCAAAAGCAGACTCATTACACACGGACTCAAAAGCAGACTCATTACACACGGACTCAAAAGCAGACTCATTACACACGGACTCAAAAGCAGACTCATTACACACGGACTCAAAAGCAGACTCATAACACACGGACTCAAAAGCAGACTCATTCCACACGGACTCAAAAGCAGACTCATTACACACGGACTCAAAAGCAGACTCATTACACACGGACTCAAAAGCAGACTCATTACACACGGACTCAAAAGCAGACTCATTACACACGGACTCAAAAGCAGACTCATTACACACGGACTCAAAAGCAGACTCATTACACACGGACTCAAAAGCAGACTCATTACACACGGACTCAAAAGCAGACTCATTACACACGGACTCAAAAGCAGACTCATTACACACGGACTCAAAAGCAGACTCATTACACACGGACTCAAAAGCAGACTCATTACACACGGACTCAAAAGCAGACTCATTACACACGGATCAAAAGCAGACTCATTACACACGGACTCAAAAGCAGACTCATTACACACGGACTCAAAAGCAGACTCATTACACACGGACTCAAAAGCAGACTCATTACACACGGACTCAAAAGCAGACTCATTACACACGGACTCAAAAGCAGACTCATTACACACGGACTCAAAAGCAGACTCATTACACACGGACTCAAAAGCAGACTCATTACACACGGACTCAAAAGCAGACTCATTACACACGGACTCAAAAGCAGACTCATTACACACGGACTCAAAAGCAGACTCATTACACACGGACTCAAAAGCAGACTCATTACACACGGACTCAAAAGCAGACTCATTACACACGGACTCAAAAGCAGACTCATTACACACGGACTCAAAGCAGACTCATTACACACGGACTCAAAAGCAGACTCATTACACACGGACTCAAAAGCAGACTTACACACGGACTCGAAAGCAGACTCATTACACACGGACTCAAAAGCAGACTCATTACACACGGACTCAAAAGCAGACTCATTACACACGGACTCAAAAGCAGACTCATTACACACGGACTCAAAAGCAGACTCATTACACACGGACTCAAAAGCAGACTCATTACACACGGACTCAAAAAGCAGACTCATTACCACGGACTCAAAAGCAGACTCATTACACACGGACTCAAAAGCAGACTCATTACACACGGACTCAAAAGCAGACTCATTACACACGGACTCAAAAGCAGACTCATTACACACGGACTCAAAAGCAGACTCATTACACACGGACTCAAAAGCAGACTCATTACACACGGACTCAAAAGCAGACTCATTACACACGGACTCAAAAGCAGACTCATTACACACGGACTCAAAAGCAGACTCATTACACACGGACTCAAAAGCAGACTCATTACACACGGACTCAAAAGCAGACTCATTACACACGGACTCAAAAGCAGACTCATTACACACGGACTCAAAAGCAGACTCATTACACACGGACTCAAAAGCAGACTCATTACACACGGACTCAAAAGCAGACTCATTACACACGGACTCAAAAGCAGACTCATTACACACGGACTCAAAAGCAGACTCATTACACACGGACTCAAAAGCAGACTCATTACACACGGACTCAAAAGCAGACTCATTACACACGGACTCAAAAGCAGACTCATTACACACGGACTCAAAAGCAGACTCATTACACACGGACTCAAAAGCAGACTCATTACACACGGACTCAAAAGCAGACTCATTACACACGGACTCAAAAGCAGACTCATTACACACGGACTCAAAAGCAGACTCATTACACACGGACTCAAAAGCAGACTCATTACACACGGACTCAAAAGCAGACTCATTCCACACGGACTCAAAAGCAGACTCATTACACACGGACTCAAAAGCAGACTCATTACACACGGACTCAAAAGCAGACTCATTACACACGGACTCAAAAGCAGACTCATAACACACGGACTCGAAAGCAGACTCATTCCACACGGACTCAAAAGCAGACTCATTACACACGGACTCAAAAGCAGACTCATTACACACGGACTCAAAAGCAGACTCATTACACACGGACTCAAAAGCAGACTCATTACACACGGACTCAAAAGCAGACTCATTACACACGGACTCAAAAGCAGACTCATTACACACGGACTCAAAAGCAGACTCATTACACACGGACTCAAAAGCAGACTCATTACACACGGACTCAAAAGCAGACTCATTACACACGGACTCAAAAGCAGACTCATTACACACGGACTCAAAAGCAGACTCATTACACACGGACTCAAAAGCAGACTCATTACACACGGACTCAAAAGCAGACTCATTACACACGGACTCAAAAGCAGACTCATTACACACGGACTCAAAAGCAGACTCATTACACACGGACTCAAAAGCAGACTCATTACACACGGACTCAAAAGCAGACTCATTACACACGGACTCAAAAGCAGACTCATTACACACGGACTCAAAAGCAGACTCATTACACACGGACTCAAAAGCAGACTCATTACACACGGACTCAAAAGCAGACTCATTACACACGGACTCAAAAGCAGACTCATTACACACGGACTCAAAAGCAGACTCATTACACACGGACTCAAAAGCAGACTCATTACACACGGACTCAAAAGCAGACTCATTACACACGGACTCAAAAGCAGACTCATACACACGGACTCAAAAGCAGACTCATTACACACGGACTCAAAAGCAGACTCATTACACACGGACTCAAAAGCAGACTCATACACACGGACTCAAAAGCAGACTCATTACACACGGACTCAAAAGCAGACTCATTACACACGGACTCAAAAGCAGACTCATTACACACGGACTCAAAAGCAGACTCATTACACACGGACTCAAAAGCAGACTCATTACACACGGACTCAAAAGCAGACTCATTACACACGGACTCAAAAGCAGACTCATTACACACGGACTCAAAAGCAGACTCATTACACACGGACTCAAAAGCAGACTCATTACACACGGACTCAAAAGCAGACTCATTACACACGGACTCAAAAGCAGACTCATTACACACGGACTCAAAAGCAGACTCATTACACACGGACTCAAAAGCAGACTCATTACACACGGACTCAAAAGCAGACTCATTACACACGGACTCAAAAGCAGACTCATTACACACGGACTCAAAAGCAGACTCATTACACACGGACTCAAAAGCAGACTCATTACACACGGACTCAAAAGCAGACTCATTACACACGGACTCAAAAGCAGACTCATTACACACGGACTCAAAAGCAGACTCATTACACACGGACTCAAAAGCAGACTCATTACACACGGACTCAAAAGCAGACTCATTACACACGGACTCAAAAGCAGACTCATTACACACGGACTCAAAAGCAGACTCATTACACACGGACTCAAAAGCAGACTCAACACACGGACTCAAAAGCAGACTCATTACACACGGACTCAAAAGCAGACTCATTACACACGGACTCAAAAGCAGACTCATACACACGGACTCAAAAGCAGACTCATTACACACGGACTCAAAAGCAGACTCATTAACACACGGACTCGAAAGCAGACTCATTACACACGGACTCAAAAGCAGACTCATTACACACGGACTCAAAAGCAGACTCATTACACACGGACTCAAAAGCAGACTCATTACACACGGACTCAAAAGCAGACTCATTACACACGGACTCAAAAGCAGACTCATTACACACGGACTCAAAAGCAGACTCATTACACACGGACTCAAAAGCAGACTCATTACACACGGACTCAAAAGCAGACTCATTACACACGGACTCAAAAGCAGACTCATTACACACGGACTCAAAAGCAGACTCATTACACACGGACTCAAAAGCAGACTCATTACACACGGACTCAAAAGCAGACTCATTACACACGGACTCAAAAGCAGACTCATTACACACGGACTCAAAAGCAGACTCATTACACACGGACTCAAAGCAGACTCATTACACACGGACTCAAAAGCAGACTCATTACACACGGACTCAAAAGCAGACTCATTACACACGGACTCAAAAGCAGACTCATTACACACGGACTCAAAAGCAGACTCATACACACGGACTCAAAAGCAGACTCATTACACACGGACTCAAAAGCAGACTCATTACACACGGACTCAAAAGCAGACTCATTACACACGGACTCAAAAGCAGACTCATTACACACGGACTCAAAAGCAGACTCATTACACACGGACTCAAAAGCAGACTCATTACACACGGACTCAAAAGCAGACTCATACACACGGACTCAAAAAGCAGACTCATTACACACGGACTCAAAAGCAGACTCATTACACACGGACTCAAAAGCAGACTCATTACACACGGACTCAAAAGCAGACTCATTACACACGGACTCAAAAGCAGACTCATTACACGGACTCAAAAGCAGACTCATTACACACGGACTCAAAAGCAGACTCATTACACACGGACTCAAAAGCAGACTCATTACACACGGACTCAAAAGCAGACTCATTACACACGGACTCAAAAGCAGACTCATTACACACGGACTCAAAAGCAGACTCATTACACACGGACTCAAAAGCAGACTCATTACACACGGACTCAAAAGCAGACTCATTACACACGGACTCAAAGCAGACTCATTACACACGGACTCAAAAGCAGACTCATTACACACGGACTCAAAAGCAGACTCATTACACACGGACTCAAAAGCAGACTCATTACACACGGACTCAAAAGCAGACTCATTACACACGGACTCAAAAGCAGACTCATTACACACGGACTCAAAAGCAGACTCATTACACACGGACTCAAAAGCAGACTCATTACACACGGACTCAAAAGCAGACTCATTACACACGGACTCAAAAGCAGACTCATTCCACACGGACTCAAAAGCAGACTCATTACACACGGACTCAAAAGCAGACTCATTACACACGGACTCAAAAGCAGACTCATTACACACGGACTCAAAAGCAGACTCATACACACGGACTCAAAAGCAGACTCATTCACACGGACTCAAAAGCAGACTCATTACACACGGACTCAAAAGCAGACTCATTACACACGGACTCAAAAGCAGACTCATTACACACGGACTCAAAAGCAGACTCATTACACACGGACTCAAAGCAGACTCATAACACACGGACTCGAAAGCAGACTCATTCCACACGGACTCAAAAGCAGACTCATTACACACGGACTCAAAAGCAGACTCATTACACACGGACTCAAAAGCAGACTCATTACACACGGACTCAAAAGCAGACTCATTACACACGGACTCAAAAGCAGACTCATTACACACGGACTCAAAAGCAGACTCATTACACACGGACTCAAAAGCAGACTCATTACACACGGACTCAAAAGCAGACTCATTACACACGGACTCAAAAGCAGACTCATTACACACGGACTCAAAAGCAGACTCATTACACACGGACTCAAAAGCAGACTCATTACACACGGACTCAAAAGCAGACTCATTACACACGGACTCAAAAGCAGACTCATACACACGGACTCAAAAGCAGACTCATTACACACGGACTCAAAAGCAGACTCATTACACACGGACTCAAAAAGCAGACTCATTACACACGGACTCAAAAGCAGACTCATTACACACGGACTCAAAAGCAGACTCATTACACACGGACTCAAAAGCAGACTCATTACACACGGACTCAAAAGCAGACTCATTACACACGGACTCAAAAGCAGACTCATTACACACGGACTCAAAAGCAGACTCATTACACACGGACTCAAAAGCAGACTCATTACACACGGACTCAAAAGCAGACTCAACACACGGACTCAAAAGCAGACTCATTACACACGGACTCAAAAGCAGACTCATTACACGGACTCAAAAGCAGCTCATTACACACGGACTCAAAAGCAGACTCATTACACACGGACTCAAAAGCAGACTCATTACACACGGACTCAAAAGCAGACTCATTCACACGGACTCAAAAGCAACTCATTACACACGGACTCAAAAGCAGACTCATTACACACGGACTCAAAAGCAGACTCATTACACACGGACTCAAAAGCAGACTCATTACACACGGACTCAAAAGCAGACTCATTACACACGGACTCAAAAGCAGACTCATTACACATGGACTCAAAAGCAGACTCATTACACACGGACTCAAAAGCAGACTCATTACACACGGACTCAAAAGCAGACTCATTACACACGGACTCAAAAGCAGACTCATTACACACGGACTCAAAAGCAGACTCATTACACACGGACTCAAAAGCAGACTCATTACACACGGACTCAAAAGCAGACTCATTACACACGGACTCAAAAGCAGACTCATTACACACGGACTCAAAAGCAGACTCATTACACACGGACTCAAAAGCAGACTCATTACACACGGACTAAAGCAGACTCATACACACGGACTCAAAAGCAGACTCATTACACACGGATCAAAAGCAGACTCATTACACACGGACTCAAAAGCAGACTCATTACACACGGACTCAAAAGCAGACTCATTACACACGGACTCAAAAGCAGACTCATTACACACGGACTCAAAAGCAGACTCATTACACACGGACTCAAAAGCAGACTCATTACACACGGACTCAAAAGCAGACTCATTACACACGGACTCGAAAGCAGACTCATTACACGGACTCAAAAGCAGACTCATTACACACGGACTCAAAAGCAGACTCATTACACACGGACTCAAAAGCAGACTCATTACACACGGACTCAAAAGCAGACTCATAACACACGGACTCGAAAGCAGACTCATTCCACACGGACTCAAAAGCAACTCATTACACACGGACTCAAAAGCAGACTCATTACACACGGACTCAAAAGCAGACTCATTACACACGGACTCAAAAGCAGACTCATTACACACGGACTCAAAAGCAGACTCATTACACACGGACTCAAAAGCAGACTCATTACACATGGACTCAAAAGCAGACTCATTACACACGGACTCAAAAGCAGACTCATTACACACGGACTCAAAAGCAGACTCATTACACACGGACTCAAAAGCAGACTCATTACACACGGACTCAAAAGCAGACTCATTACACACGGACTCAAAAGCAGACTCATTACACACGGACTCAAAAGCAGACTCATTACACACGGACTCAAAAGCAGACTCATTACACACGGACTCAAAAGCAGACTCATTACACACGGACTCAAAAGCAGACTCATTACACACGGACTCAAAAGCAGACTCATAACACACGGACTCAAAAGCAGACTCATTACACACGGAATCAAAGCAGACTCATTACACACGGACTCAAAAGCAGACTCATTACACACGGACTCAAAAGCAGACTCATTACACACGGACTCAAAAGCAGACTCATTACACACGGACTCAAAAGCAGACTCATACACGACTCAAGCAGACCATACACCGGACTCAAAAGCAGACTCATAACACACGGACTCGAAAGCAGACTCATTCCACACGGACTCAAAAGCAGACTCATTACACACGGACTCAAAAGCAGGCTCATTACACACGGACTCAAAAGCAGACTCATTACACACGGACTCAAAAGCAGACTCATAACACACGGACTCGAAAGCAGACTCATTCCACACGGACTCAAAAAGCAAACTCATTACACACGGACTCAAAAGCAGACTCATTACACACGGACTCAAAAGCAGACTCATTACACACGGACTCAAAAGCAGACTCATTACACACGGACTCAAAAGCAGACTCATTACACACGGACTCAAAAGCAGACTCATTACACACGGACTCAAAAGCAGACTCATTACACACGGACTCAAAAAGCAGACTCATTACACACGGACTCAAAAGCAGACTCATTACACACGGACTCAAAAGCAGACTCATTACACACGGACTCAAAAGCAGACTCATTACACACGGACTCAAAAGCAGACTCATTACACACGGACTCAAAAGCAGACTCATTACACACGGACTCAAAGCAGACTCATTACACACGGACTCAAAAGCAGACTCATTACACACGGACTCAAAAGCAGACTCATTACACACGGACTCAAAAGCAGACTCATTACACACGGACTCAAAAGCAGACTCATTACACACGGACTCAAAAGCAGACTCATAACACACGGACTCGAAAGCAGACTCATTCCACACGGACTCAAAAGCAGACTCATTACACACGGACTCAAAAGCAGACTCATTACACACGGACTCAAAAGCAGACTCATTACACACGGACTCAAAAGCAGACTCATTACACACGGACTCAAAAGCAGACTCATTACACACGGACTCAAAAGCAGACTCATAACACACGGACTCGAAAGCAGACTCATTCCACACGGACTCAAAAGCAGACTCATTACACACGGACTCAAAAGCAGGCTCATTACACACGGACTCAAAAGCAGACTCATTACACACGGACTCAAAAGCAGACTCATAACACACGGACTCGAAAGCAGACTCATTCCACACGGACTCAAAAGCAAACTCATTACACACGGACTCAAAAGCAGACTCATTACACACGGACTCAAAAGCAGACTCATTACACACGGACTCAAAAGCAGACTCATTACACACGGACTCAAAAGCAGACTCATTACACACGGACTCAAAAGCAGACTCATTACACATGGACTCAAAAGCAGACTCATTACACACGGACTCAAAAGCAGACTCATTACACACGGACTCAAAAGCAGACTCATTACACACGGACTCAAAAGCAGACTCATTACACACGGACTCAAAAGCAGACTCATTACACACGGACTCAAAAGCAGACTCATTACACACGGACTCAAAAGCAGACTCATTACACACGGACTCAAAAGCAGACTCATTACACACGGACTCAAAAGCAGACTCATTACACACGGACTCAAAAGCAGACTCATTACACACGGACTCAAAAGCAGACTCATAACACACGGACTCAAAAGCAGACTCATTACACACGGAATCAAAAGCAGACTCATTACACACGGACTCAAAAGCAGACTCATTACACACGGACTCAAAAGCAGACTCATTACACACGGACTCAAAAGCAGACTCATTACACACGGACTCAAAAGCAGACTCATTACACACGGACTCAAAAGCAGACTCATTACACACGGACTCAAAAGCAGACTCATTACACACGGAGTCAAAAGCAGACTCATTACACACGGACTCAAAAGCAGACTCATTACACACGGACTCAAAAGCAGACTCATAACACACGGACTCAAAAGCAGACTCATTACACACGGAATCAAAAGCAGTACCGTTGATGGCGGTAGGGCTCTGAACACGAAATGAAAAGGCAGCTGTTCGTGTGCCGCGCCCCACCGTTTTTGCAGCGGAGGCTCAGGTTCGGCAGCAGCTGTTGGAGGCCTTGCTGGAAAAAACAAAACACATCGTTTCTTACATTTCTGTGGTGCCATCACTAGCTGTTTCTTTCATATTTGTGTGCCGCGCCCTACCGCATTTGCAGCTGAGGATGTGTTTTGTTTTTGAGATTTCTAAAAAAACAAAACACATCGTTTCTTACCTTTTTGTGGTGCCATCATCAGCTGCTATCTTCATGTTCGTATGCTGTGCCCTGCCCTACCAAAACACATCGTTTCTTACCTTACCGTATCTGCAGTGGGGGCTCAGGTTCGGCAGCAGCTGTTGGAGGCCTTGTCAGTGCTGGTCCATGAAAGGCTCGTTGAGAGGGTCGGGAGTCCCGAACCTATGCTGCAGCCTCGGGGAGCAGGCACCGATGCTCCCAAGACCGCTTCTCGTGCTCGAGTGGTGAGTTTTTTTTCTCACCCTCTCTTTTATATTTTCCATGACTATTTCCCTCATTTTTTATTATTTTCAAGGCGTGTTTTGCAGCCTGGGGCAGCGGGGCCTACGTTGGGAGTTGCGATGTTCCCAAAACCAGTTTTGACACTCGCATTCGGAATCCATTCTCTCTCACTCTTTAAGGGTCAACCCGGTGGCCACATCGTGTGGTGCTTTGTCTCTCGCTCGCTCTTCAACTCGTTGTTTTCCTTGTGCTCTATTTTCTCTCTTCACCCTCTTTCTCATTCTCCTCCCTTATGTACACGAGCCATGGTTGAGACTGCTCTCACTCACTATATGTGAGATGGAGATGGCGTTTAAAGAAAGCAAGCTATTATGTCATTCCGTGTTTGAAAACAGCAAGGTATTACTGTCATGCAGGAGATGGTGTTTAAAAACGCCAAGGTAACATCGTCTTCGGGAGATGGTGTCTGAAGCTACACTTTGGAGATGGTGTCTGAAAACACTTAAGTAGCAGCAACACTTAGGAGATGGTGTCTGAAAACACTAAAGTAGCAGCAACACTTAAGAGATGGTGTATGGAAACACGAAGTTAGCACCGCCACTGACTGAGACCATGGTTTTGAAAATTCTAGGGTAACACCATTCATTCACGAGATGATGCTCAAACACATGATCTCTTGAGTGGCAGTGTTGCCTTAGAATTTAGAAAGACTGTTTCCTCCTGAGTGGCAGTCTTTCCTTCATGCCTTCAAACAAACACCATCACCTGAGTTCCATCCATTTTACCTTGGTGTTTTCAAACACCATCTCCTGGGTAATAGCATCACTTCAATTCACGTAAATATCGTACCGTGCCATGTCGTGATTGGCGTATTACCCTTGGTGTCTTCAAATCAAATATCACCTTCTGAGTAACAGATTGGCTTGAAGTCCTTCACAGACAACTCATCATTAGGCACGCGTGGGCCAGTAGTTTCAACTCGGACCAGAATTGAGTAGTGAGGCAAGCCAGTGGCAAGCGCATGGCCGATCCGATCTACCTTTCCATTCCTCTCAATCATCCATCCATTCCATCTTCCCCATCTCCCGCTCGAGGAGTCTATTTTTGAGGCGCCTCAAAATTCGTTCCCTCTTCCCCATCTCCCGCTCTCACCGCACACGATCATGGAGGCGTCTGGCTACTTTGACTCGGAGCACCTGATGGTGGTGGCAGCCAGGTGCAGCGGCGCTCTCCTCGTCTCCCTCTCTCATCCGCCTTTCTCTCTTCCCCTTTTTCCCTCAGCGCACAAGAGCCATGATGGAGGCGTCTGGCTACTTTGACTCGGAGGAGCACCGCGTGGTCGTTGCAGCGCGCTGCAGCGACGCTCTCCGCTTCCAGTTACCAGCCGCCTGGGTGTTATCTGGCGGTGGGGATAATGCTGCTGGCGGCGCTGGTGGTGGTGGTGCTGGCGGGATGGCTGTTGATGGGAGCGCAGGAGCGGATGGGGGTATGACAGCAGCTGCTGCAGCTGCAGCGGCAAAGTTCAAGGTAAGCAGTTGGATGCAGGCTGGTGCAGTGACGCACTCCACTTTCAGTTACCAGCTGCATGGTTACCAGCTGCCACCACATGATAGTGGTGGCAGTGCTGGCGGTGGCAGTGGTGTGGACCGGAGCGCAGGAACGGATGGGGGGGTTATGTGACAGCAGCAGCAGCAGCCAAGTTCAAGGTAAGCAGTCGTAAAGCACAGGGGAGGAGCTGGAGGAGGGCAGGAGGAGCAGGAGGAGCAGGAGGCAGGGGAGCAGGAGGAGGGAGGGAGAGCTGGAGGAGCAGGAGGAGCAGGAGGAGTTGGAGGAGCAGGAGAGCAGGAGGAGCTGGGGAGCTGGAGGCAGGGAGGGAGCAGGAGGAGCAGAGGAGCAGGAGGAGCAGGAGGAGCAGGAGGAGCAGGAGGAGCAGGAGGAGCAGGAGGGCAGGAGGAGCGGGGAGCAGGAGGAGCAGGAGGGGGGAGGAGCAGGAGGAGCAGGAGGAGGGGGAGGGAGGGGGAGGAGGGGAGCAGGAGGAGCAGGAGGAGCAGAGGAGCAGGAGGAGCAGGAGGAGCAGGAGGAGCAGGAGGAGCAGGAGGAGCAGGAGGAGCAGAGGAGCAGGAGGAGCAGGAGGAGCAGGAGGAGCAGGAGGAGCAGGAGGAGAGCAGGAGGAGCAGGAGGAGCAGTAGAGCAGGGGCAGGAGTAGGAGGAGCAGGAGGAGCAGGAGGAGCAGGAGGAGCAGGAGGAGCAGGAGAAGGAGCACAGGGGGAGGGGAGGACCCCCACGACTTGCATCCCCAGAGTTATCATGTTTTACCCCCTTCTGTTTACCCCCTTCTGTTTACCCCCTTCTGTTTACCCCCTTCTGTTTACCCCCTTCTGTTTACCCCCTTCTGTTTACCCCCTTCTGTTTACCCCCTTCTGTTTACCCCCTTCTGTTTACCCCCTTCTGTTTACCCCCTTCTGTTTACCCCCTTCTGTTTACCCCCTTCTGTTTACCCCCTTCTGTTTACCCCCTTCTGTTTACCCCCTTCTGTTTACCCCCTTCTGTTTACCCCCTTCTGTTTACCCCTTCTGTTTAACCCCCTGCTTTATCAGTCAACCTTCTGCTCTCCCTCCTCTGTCGACCCTTCTGCCCCATTACTCACAGCGGAAGCCCCATTACCCGGGTGTTGGACGACAAGGAGGAGGGGAGCTCGAGGAAGGAAACGAGCAAGGGGTGCCAAGGAGTACAAAGCGGTCAGCACTGGTTCCACTTCACAGTGTTTAACCTTGTTCACAATGCTTGCAATGTCTTCGCCCCTGTGTTTCCCCCACAGAGGAAACGAGTTGTCCTGGATGACGAAGAGGAGGAGGGCGGAGGGGCACCCAGTGCAAAGCGCGCAGCAACGGGAGCTGCAGGGGGGGCGGGTGGAGCGGAGAAGCAGGCCGGGGGGAACACTGAAGACTCTGGCGTGCTGTGGCGGGTGAATTACGAGGAGTTCCTGAGGCGAACGAGACACCAGGTGGGATTCAAACCATGCGTGAGGAGTCTATTCCAATCAAAACTAGTTCCTGAGGCGAACGAGACACCAGGTGGGATTCAAACCAGGGTGGGTTGATCGCATGCTGTGCGAGTGATGTGACAGCCAGAGAAAAGCATGCAGCGGTGGAGGATTCTGGCGTGCTGTGCTGTGCTGTGGCGGGTGAAGTATGAGAAATTCCAAAGGCGAACGAGACATGTCTCCTTGGGTGAAGTACAGTCGAGGGCACAAGGTTTGCTGCGGTTCGAATCCGTCAAATTCTCGGCAAACTGGGTGGATTGGCAGCAGCATGCTGCACGAGGGTGAGGGGGCCTGCCACTCATTGCACACCCATTTGAACAGCGTTTTCTCCCTTCCCAGCTCCTCCACACCCCTCTCAACCACACTCCTTTCCTTCCCACCCGTCCAGGCCATAGTTGACTTTGTGCGTGAAATCATTGACCCACGCTTTTCATTTCTGTATTTCCTCCTTCCTCACAGTTTCGCGTTCTCCTCTGAAATCCTTCCATCATCCTTCCATCCATCTCCATCCATCCATCCATCCATCCATCCATCCCATCCATCCATCCATCCATCCATCCATCCATCCATCCCATCATCTCCATCCATCCATCCATCCATCCATCCATCCATCCATCCATCCATCCATCCACCCCATCCATCCATCCATCCACATCAATCTCCATCCACTCATCCATCCTCCTCCATCCATCCCCCTCCTCCCCTTCTTCCTTAACGGCCAGACCATAGTGGACTTTGTGCGCGAAAGCATCGACCCAGGTGCCTCCATCATCACCGCTGCCATGCTCCATGCCGGAAAGAACCAAGAAACTTCCTCCGACACCCATACTCAGGTGCGCATCTCATTCGCTTTCTCGTTCGTTGCTACGGATCATAAGCCCTCTTTTCTCATTCTCTTCACACGTTCCAATTGTCGACTTAATGCTTGCTCCCAAGGCCCTCAATTTCAAGCATGAGGAGCCTCAAAAACAGACTCCTCACCGAAGGTCCTCAATCTCAAGCTCCTCATGTGAATACCAACTAAAGTCTCTGTTCCTCAAATCCAAAAAAACTATACTTTCCTCTTCCCCGCTCCCCTTACGCCCAGAGTGTCATCTCCTCTTCTCCGTTCTCTGCTCCGCTCCCTCCCCTCCCAGCAACCCCTTTCCTCGACCCATAGCCTACACCACAGTCAGTGCCAGTGCCACCATAGACAGCTGAACTATGAGTCTATGACCCTCAATCGAATCGAATCGAATCGAATCGAATCGAATCGGATCCCTCTCTGTCCCTTCCTCCGCTACTCGTTTTCCTCCTCTGCTACCCCTCTCCCTCCCTCGCCTCCCAGCATCCCGCTCCCTCGATTCGTTAGCCTACACAGTCAGTACCAGTGCCACCATAGACAGCTGAACTGTGACCCTCCATCGAATCCGAACCCTCCCTCTTCCTCTGTTACTCCTTCTACTCTTCTGCCCACCGCTCCCTTCCTTCCCTCCCCTCCTAATGACTCTCCCTCGACTGGATAGCCTACGCAGTGAGTGCCAGTGCCACCATAGATGACTGAACTATGACCCTCCATCGGTTGAACTATTTTTCTGTGTCCCTCTGTCTTCCTCTATTACCCCCATCCCCTCCCTCCCCTCCCAGCGTCCCTCTCGCGCGACTCGATAGTCAAAGCTGTTCGTGCCACTATAGACAGTCGCACCATGGCTCTCGACTAAATCAGAACCCTCTCTGTCCCTCCCTCCGTTACGTGTTGTCCTCTGCTGCTCCCTCCCCTCCCTCACTCCCTCGCTTCCCAGCATCCCTCTCACTCGACTCCATAGTCAACGCAGTGCGCGGCACTATAGACGGTCGTACCATGGCTCTCGATCGAATCAGAGCTGCCCTTCAGCTGCTCGTGGCGCATCCCGCTGCCGTTGCTGCCCGGGCCTCTGATGCTCACTACACCATCCGTAAGTTGCATGTGACGCACTACACTACCGTATACATGCGCTACGCAGTAAGCAAGTGTGTGGTTCGCTCGCGCCACCATAGGCTGCCGCACTTTTGCTCTTGACCGAATCAGAGCGGCCCTCCAGGCTCCAACTGCTTGCGGCTCATCCCTCTGCTGTTTTTGAGGCGCCTCAAAAATCGTCTTTTGAGGCACCTCAAAAAGCTGTTGCTCGAATCAGAGCAGCCCTTCGCTTGCTGCGCACTCCTCCGATGCACACTACGCCATTTGTGAGTCAGTTACACAGTACACAGTACGCTAGCGTTGTGTTGTGCTAGCTTGGAGTTGACTCAAAAGCTCCTCACTAAACTGTTTTTGTGTGCCTGTGCCTGTGCTTGCGTTGGTCCATATGCCCATGCGTGTATGTATGCATTGCCATGTGTGTATGTGTATGTATGCGTGTGCACACATGCGCATATATGCATGTGTGTGGGAATGCATGACTTGTGAACGGTCACTTTTACTGTTTGCCTGTCAGAATCTGCCAGGATCATTGAGCTAGTGAAGCTCAGAGAGGTGCGTTGACCAGGGCTGATTTGAGTTGACTGGGGTTGAGGGGCATTGACTGGGGATGACTTGAGTTGACTGGGGTTGAGGGGCATTGACTGGGGTTGATTTGAGTTGACTGGGGTTGAGGGGAGCTGACTGGGGTTGACTTGAGTTGATTGCAAGGATAATCGAGCTATTGGAGTTCGGAGAAGTGCGTTGACTGGGCTGACTCGAGTTGACTGATAGAATAAGCTTCATTGACTGGTGTTGACTGCTGGAATGAGGGGCGTTGAGGCGTTGGCAAATGTTATTGTGGCGATATCTTCTCATGATCTTGTAGGATGGTTTCGGACATTGATCGAGCTTGATTGTAGTTGGTCGGTCATTTTCCTTTCTCGATGTCTCGTGTGGTTGTAGTACTGTCACCAGTATCACCACTTCTGGTCTCTTTCCTTGTCCAACTCTTGGTGCATAACCCGAAACCCAAACCCCAGAACCACGAAGCAGCCCTTTTTCCCTGTTTGTCGCCATTCCCACCCGCTGCACCTCTCAGGTTGAAGCCATTGTTTCTCAGCGCTTTGGCCCGTCTGCCTGCCGGCTGTTCCGCCTGCTGCTGTCGAAGCACTGCCTGGAGCAGAAGCAGGTGAAGGAGAGCGGAGGGGGGGGGGAAAGAGGAGAGATAAGGGGGGGAGAGAGTAATGGAGAGGGGGCGGGGGTGGAGAGAAGAGGAGAGATAAGGGGGGGAGAGAGTAATGGAGAGGGTAGTGCGGAATGGAGACTGTTCCGCCTGCTGCTGTCGAAGCACTGCCTGGAGCAGAAGCAGGTGAAGGAGAGGGGGGGGGGGAGAAGCGGAGATGAGGGGGGGGGAGTGTAATGGAGAGGGTAGTGCGGATTGGAGACTGTTTCGCCTGCTGCTATCGAAACACTGCCTGGAGCAGAAGGAGAGGGGGGGGGGGGAGATGAGATAGTAGGGAGGGGTGGGAGTGCAGGGAGGGCATTTGAGTTGGGGGGGTGGGGTGAGAGAGAGTAAAGGAGAGTGCTGAGTGTAGTGTGGAATGGAGACTGTTCCGACTTCAGAGCGGAAGGGATGGAGCACGTTTTTGCCACTTGGTTTGCAAACTTTGCAGTACAAACTTTGTACCCTCTGTTTCTCGCGAATGTTTTGCATGCCCCATTTGCCGTGACTGCTGCTGTACAAACACTGTCTGGAGCAGAAGCAGCTGGGGAGCGGAGAGAGTGGCGGAGGAGAGGGGAGGAGATGCAGTAAGCTTCTGCCTCTTGGCTTGCTTCTACAATGCTGGCACCTCTCGCATGTGTGCATGCGCCTCTGTCTCTCCCCATGCCACCAGGCGGCAGAGCTCTCCATGATATCCCTTGCGGACTTGCGGCAGCTACCAGTCCCCCCTACCCCCCCCCAGTCCCTGCATACACGTTTCTTCCACCTCTGGCTCTCCCCATGCCACCAGGCGGCGGAGCTCTCCATGATATCCCTTGCGGACGCGCGGCAGCTGCTCTACCGGATGATGCTGGATGACTTCGTCCAGCTGCAGGTAGGACGGAGTTGCACGGGTTGTGAAGGTGAGTATGAATGATCGCATGATCGAGTGGTCCACATGATGCTGGATGCCTTTGTGCTGCTGCAGGTGCGGTATACTTCTAGAAAAGCTATAGAGTTACACCTATTGGTGAACGCACAGCACGGGTTGTGAAGGTGAATATGAATGGACGGCCTGTGCTGTGCGTTCACCTGTTTGGCAGCTGCTCTACCGGATGATGCTGGAGGTGCGGTAGAGTAGAGTAGAGGTGCACAGGTTGTAAGGGTGAACATGCAGCTGCTCCGTACCATGTGGCAAGGTGAGTACGATGGAGTTGGCCAGGTGCTCTACCTTTGAGTCGACTCAAAAGCAAAAAAGGAGAACATGCAGCTGCTCCGTACCATGCGGCGAGGCAAGGTGAGTACGACAAAGTTGGTCAGCTGCTCTGCCGCATGATGCTGGATGGCTTAGTGCAGCTGCGGTAGAGCATCCTCACTACCGCCGCATGATGCTGGATGGCTTAGTGCAGCTGCGGTAGAGCATCCTCACTACCGCCGCATGATGCTGGATGGCTTAGTGCAGCTGCGGTAGAGCATCCTCACTACCGCCGCATGATGCTGGATGGCTTAGTGCAGCTGCAGTAGAGCATCCTCACTACCGCCGCATGATGCTGGATTTGGATGACTTTGTGCAGCTGCAGGTGCGGTAGAGGTGCACATACGATGTAGGTTGCACGGCAGATATGGCTGAGGGCACTTATTATGATGGTGCACACGTGTGGCAGCTGCTCTACTGCATGATGCTGGACGACTTTGTGCAGGTGCAGGTGTGGGAATGTAGCAGATATGCTAGGATGGTGCGTATTCGACATGGATGAATGGTACGATAAGGCGCCAGGTGCTCTACCGCATGATGCTGGATGGCTTAGTGCAGCTGCAGGTGCGGGAAAGGCATCCATGAATGGCAGTAGAATGGGAGCTAGGACATGCATGATACGAGAAGGTGCCAGATGCTCTACCGCATGATGCTTGACGATATCGTGCAGCTGGAGCACAATGAACAGGCATGTAGCAGGTCATATGCATGCAGGAGGTCATATGCATGTAGCAGGTCATATGCATGTAGCAGGTCATATGCATGTAGCAGTCATATGCATGTAGCAGGTCATATGCATGTAGCAGGTCACGTGCAGTTATGAACCACAGCCCCCAAAGGACCTTCTACCTCTGGCGGATCCACTTAGGCATTGCCCTTGTGCCCATAATGCCAACCCCTCTTGTTCCTTACTCCCTGCCAACCCCCCTCTTTCTTCCACAGGAAGTCCCCAAGACAGCGGACCACGCCCCCAACGGACCTTCTACCTCTGGCGCATCCACATAGGCACAGTCCTTCCCAGAGTGGCTCAACCACATGTGCCATGCTGCATGCAACCTGAGGCTGAGACTGGCACATGAAATGCAGCAGGAGCAGGAGGTGAGAGGGAGGCAGTAAGGGGTGGGAGTAAGGCCGTTCAACACGTGTGTGTGCCATGCTTCATGCAACCTGCGGCCGAGACTGGCCCATGAGATGCAGCAGGAGCAGGAGGTGAGATAGATGGGGAGGTGTCAACTAGGCAGGAATTGCCCCCGAGTGCTCAACCACATGTGCCATGCGGCGGCATGCAACCTGCGACCAGACTAGTGCATGCATGATATGCAGCAGAAACAGGAGGTGAGAGGGACAGGCAGCAGTGGGCACATTGCCACTGTCCTTCCCCGACCCGACTGCTCAACCACATGTGCCATGCTGCATGCACCCTGAGTCTGCACTTGGCGCATGAGATGCAGCAGGAGCAGGAGGTGAGATAGGGGCCAGTAAGGGGGGAGTAGGCCCGTTGAATATGTGTGATCGCTTGTAGCCACTGTCCTTCCCTGTGTGCTCAGCCACGTGTGCCATGCTGCATGCAACCTTCGACTGAGACTAGCATAGTACATGAGATGCAGCAGGAGCAGGAGGTGAGAGAGGGGCAGTAAGGAGGGGAGTAGCCCTCTTGAATATATGTGATCGCTCTTGTGTCAACCACACATGCCCACGGTCCTTTCCCGGGTGCTCAACCACATGTGGCACGCGGGCATGCAATGCAACTCAGACTAGCGCACGAGATGCAGCAGAAACAGGAGGTGAGAGAGGGGGGAAGTTGTTAACTGGAGCAGGTAATTTTCGCACATGCTCAGCCACATGTACCGCTTCGCTACCTGCAACCTGCGACTGACACTGGCCCATGAGATGCAGCTAGATCAGGAGATGAGGTGCAGGACAATGGAGGGTGGCAAACATGGCGTCTCACCAACATGAGCCATGCTGCACTGCACGCATGCAGTGCGGTTGCTTTTGAGTCGACTCAAAAGCACGGCACGCATGCAGTGCGGTCTGCGCATGACAAGAAGGGGGTGGAGCGAGAGTGATTGACGGTCCTTCCTCTAGTGGTTTCACGCAACCACATGAGGCATGCTGCGGCACTCGTGATTGCAGCGGGCCCATGAAATGCATCGGGAGCAGGCGGTAAGGACTGCACAAGTGATTTCGGGTTTAGACCCAAACAATGTGCCGCTAACAATGTGGCTATAACCCGTGTGACTCTACCAGGTGCTGTCTCTCCTGGAGCAGATAGAGCAGGCGCATGCAGCGGGCAGCACGGGCGCTACACCCGCCAGCGATGCCGACACTGAAGGCAGTCATGTGCTTATATGACCGTGTGCTGATACTGAAGGCAGACCTTGTGCTTATATGATCTGTCCTGTGTGATAGTGCTAGTTCTTCAGTTTGTAAGTTAAGTTTGTTTCCCCATGTGCTTGTACCCCGTGTGACTCTACCAGGTGCTGTCTCTCCTAGAGCAAATAGAGCAGGCGCATGCAGCAGGCGGCACAGGCGGTGGTGGTGCAGCGGGTGAAGGCAGAGCAGCGCCGGAGAAGGCGGTCAGCTTGACCTCGGGGCAGAGGAAGCAGCTGGAGAGGATAAGGCGCGTGGCGGCAGTGCTGGAGACCTCGTTGCTGCGGCTTGACGATACAATTACTCTCTTCTCGGCGTTTTAGACATGGTTGAGAGAGCAGAGGTGGTAGGCAGAGGGAGCAGAGCGAACAGGGAAGCTTAGGAGCAGAGGAGCAGGGCCGCAGTGGGAGCAGAGGAAGGAAAGGCTTCTGCCACAGCCCAGGAATGTGAGTCAATTTAGTTGTGCTCTCAGCCTCCTGTGACAGATTTTGCGCGAAGCAAGCTTTGCAGTTCTCGAGGAATCGCTGCGTTAAAACGTTTGGTATGATAGAATAAATACCTCAAGGGATGTTGAGGGGGAGATGCAGCATGAAGGCTGCGGTTTTCATTGGTGGGTTCTATCAGAAATTGAAGAAGTGAATAATATTAGAGAGAGGTGTCAAACATGTGTATTTGTCATGTTTGTATAGACTGTATAGAGTCACCTCTTAGAGGATACAAAACTTAGATATATTTGTGTGTACTCTCACTTTACCATTATTCAATTATTCTGTGTCAACTTATACATATTATCTATGTAGAAGTTATAGGGTAGACTGAGGTATGCTTCTAGTGAGTACAACCAACTAGTATTTGTTCTAGGTTTCCAACTCTAGTAATCATTCGTTTCTACGTTAACATGGTATCACGCTTAGGTTAGGATCCCCCCGCCTACCGCTTCCGCCGTCGCGCCCCCCTGGGCCCCGTCGCGCTCGTTAGGCCCCGTCGCGCCCCCCCTGGGCCCCGTCGTGCCCGCTGGGCCCCGTCGCGCCTCCTAGGCCCCGTCGCGCTCCCCCTGGGCCCCGTCGCGCCCACTGGGTCCCGTCGCGACCCTAGGCCCTAACGCGCCCCGCTGGGCCCGTTGCGCCTCCTAGGCCCCGTCGCGCCCCCCATGGGCCCCGTCGAGCCCGCTGAGCCCCGTCGTGCCTCCTAGGCATCGTCGCGCCTCCTAAGCCCCGTCGCGTCCCCCCTCTCTGGGCCCCGTCGCGCCCGTTCGGCCCCGTCGCGCCCTCCTAGGCCCCGTCGCGCCCGCTGGCCCCTTCGCGCTTCCTAGGCCCCGTCGCGCCTGCTAGGCCCCGTCGCGCCCCCCCTGGGCCCCGTCGCGCCCGTTAGGCCCCGTCGCGGCCCCCCTGGGCCCCGTCGTGCCCCTGGTCCCCGTCGCGCCTCCGCGGCCCCGTCGCGCCCCCCCTGGGCCCCGTCGTGCCCGCTGGGCCCCGTCGCGCCCCTTAGGCCCCGTCGCGCCCGCTGGCCCCTGTCGCGCCTGCTGTTAGCGCTCGCCCGCCTGGCCTCCTCCTAGCGCCGCCCGGCCTCTCCTCAGCGCTGCCCGGCCCCTCCTCGTGCCCGACCGGCCCCAGCAGCACCAGCCTGGCCCCTCCCAGCACCAGCCCGGCCCTAGAGCACCTGCCCGCTCCCCTGCTCGGCCTGCCGTGTCCTCTCGGGCCCTGTGTCTTCTGCTTGCCTAGCTGCTGCCCTACTGGAGAGTGCTGCCGCCGTGTCCCCGCGCCGCTGTGCTCCTGTGCCGCTGAGGAGCTGTGCTGCTGTGCCGCTGTGTCGCTGAGGAGCTGTGCCGCTGACCCTGCACGATGGCTGACTTTGTGCTCCGCCTGGACGCTGAGGGCCACGCGGTTGACTTCGCCGCCTGGCTCTCCGATCTTCGCCGCCAGCTTACAGGTCAGCGCCAGGATGGCCACTCTCTGGTTGTCCATGCTGATGGCTTGCTCCCCCGTCCCCTGCACCTACTCCCCTCCCTGCTGACCCCTCCTCTGATGACCGTGAGGCTTTCCCTACTGCTGCGCTAGCCTGTGCGGTCTGGGACTCACGCGATGCAGTAGCTCAGGTTGCTATTAGTCACGCCCTCCCTGTGTCTGAGCGCTCGCGTTTTGCTACTGTTGAAACGGCCCAAAACTTATTTAGACGCCGTTATTGCTCGCTATTCCACCCCTGCCTCCGCTTCTGCTGGCCGCTTGCTCTTTCCGATGCTGTTCCCAGACCTGGCTGCCTTCCCTACTGTCGCAGATTTTGCCACTCATTTGCGTGCCCTAGAGACTCGCTATCGCACTGCCAGCACTGCTGCCCCAGCTCACTGCGCTCCCCCCTCCTTTCTGCATGACGCTCTATTTTATCGCTATGCGCCTGCCAGACCGCCTCGCTAGTGCTCGCGACCACTTTCTTAGCCAGCACCCGGGTGACCTCACCCTGACCGCCTTTGTCGACACCCTCACTGAGATCGAGACTCGCCAGCGCACTATCGCTCAGTCGAGCGGTGCGCCGGCAGTCTCTATCTTTCACGGTTGTGCCCCATCCCCGTGCACGTTCACTGACGTTTCGGCTGCGGTCGCCACGGCGACCCCTCTTACCGAGACGGCTGCTGCTGTCCACCCGCAGCAGCGCTCGCGTCGCGGTGGCCGTGGCCGCCAGGGAGGTAGGGGTGGTGACGCAGGTGGTAGTGGTCGTGGGTGGTGGTGACAGTAGTCCGCCTGAGGGGACTACCACCGGTGGGCAGGAGCAGCAGTCCCAGCAGCAGCAGGACCAGCCCCAGCCGCAGCCGCCGTCCCAGCAGCACCCGCCGCAGCCGTGGGCTCGTCTCCCGCCTGGTTGGCCCGGCACCTCCGGAGGCGGTGGCCGTGGTGGCGGCCCGCGCAGCTTGGCGTCTACCAGCGGCTCCAGTGCTGTGACCTGCCAGTACCAGCTTCAGACCGGGCCTCTCCGCGGCACTCTGTGCCGCCGCCCGCACCCGACCGCCCACTGTTTCCGCCGCCTCGACGATCTTTTTCGTCGTCGCTTTGGCCCGGCCCCGGACCTCCCTGACTGGCACAGCCTGCTCCGCCAGGGCGTGCCGATCTTTGAGTTAGACATGGATCAGATAGGTGCTGCTTTGCATGCTTTGTATGCTGACGCTTCTAGTGTTGATGGATCTTACTACCATGTGTACTCTAGTTTAGGTGTTTCACCCTTGTGTAGCTTAGCTTCCCCTGCTGCGACAGGCGTAGGACTGCCTAGGTTGCCTAGTCTAGTCGCTGCACCGGCTCCGTCCGCGGCCTCCGCCACTGCGTCGCTGTCCTTCACTCTCGACTCTGGTGCTTCTGCCTGCTTCTTCCGCGACCGTTCCACGCTCACGCCGCTTGCTGCACCTGCTGTTGTCTCTCTCGCTGACCCCTCTGCGGGTCCGGTCGTCGCGCGCAGTTCTACGTCCCTTCCCTGTCCGGCAGTTCCCTCGGGCTCCCTTACTGGCCTCCACGTTCCCTCGTTCTCCAGGAACCTGGTTGGTGTCGGCTGTCTCCAGGACCTCGGCGTCACCACCACGTTCCCCGGGCACGAGCGGTTCGCTGTCTGTTCTGAGGCTGTCTCAGGTTCCCCCCTTGCGACGTTCCCCCGGGACCCGGTGTCCGGTCTGTTTACCCTACACACCGCTTCCCCCCCGGTTGGTGCGTCCTCCCAGGTCGCTGCAGCTTGCTCGTGTCGGTCCCTCACTCACCCGTCCCTTCTCTGGCACCACCGCTTAGGTCACCCTGCTCTCCCGCGTCTGCGTCACATGTCCCAGCACGGTCTTGTCTTAGGTCTCCCCGCGTCGCTCCCTGCCCTTCCTCCCTCGACTGCGCCACCGTGCACGCCTTGCGTCGAGGGTCGGCTCCGCCGTGCTCCTCACTCCTCCTCGCTGCGTCCTGCTACTGCCCCCCTTCAGACCCTGCACTTGGACGTTTGGGGCCCTGCCCCCGTCCCCGGACCGCGCGGTGAGCGCTACTTCCTTGTGCTCGTTGACGACTACACGCGCTACACCACGGTGTTTCCCCTGGAGCGGAAGGCCGACGTGCCCGACGTTCTTCTCTCGTGGGTTGTAGCTGCGCGTCTCCACCGCGGTCTCCCCGTGTTGTGTCTCCACTCCGACCGTGGCGGCGAGTTCGCCTCTGGTCGGGCTTGGACAGTTCTGTCGTGCGGAGGGCATCACCCAGTCGTACACCTTGCCGGACTCGCCACAGCAGAATGGGGTTGCTGAGCGCCGCATCGGCTTGGTCATGGAGGTCGCCCGTACCTCCATGATCCATGCCGATGCCCCCCATTTTCTGTGGCCGTTCGCTGTTCGCTACGCGGCTCACCAGCTTAACCTGTGGCCACGCTCCCAGCGGCCGCAGGTTTCGCCGACCCTCCTTTGGACCGGGTCCCCCGGTGACGCGTCTGCGTTCCACGTCTGGGGCTGCCTTGCTCACGTTCGTGCCTCTGGCACGGACAAGCTCACTGCCCGCACTGTCCCCTGTGTCTTCCTCGGTTTCCCCCTGGACTCGTCTGACTGGCTTTTCTACCACCCGCCGTCTCACCGCTTCCTCCACTCTCGTGACGTCACCTTTGACGAGTCCGTCTCCTTCTACCGCCGCTTCCCTCACCGAGGTCTCCCAGTTGCCCCCCCCCTTTTCCTTGCTCCCTCTCCCCCGGTAGCCCCTGCCCCTCTCCCGCCTCGTCCTGCCCCGTCTGGTGTCTCCCACGTCACTCCCCTCCCGTCGGTTGTCCCCGTTGAGGAGTCTGCTGACTCTGGTGGTACCCCCGGTCCGTCCTTGCCGCGTCCCCCTTCCCCAGTGCCTCCGCCCCCACTGTCGCAGTCGCCGACCCCGCTGCCGCCGCCGTCGCCGTCGCCGCCGCAGCCGTCGCCGCTGTCGCCGCCACTGCCGCCGCTGCTCTCGGCCCCTGGGGGTGCTGGTGTGGAGGAGGGTGTTCGTCCTGCGGCTTCTGGGGGTGCCGCTGGTGTTGGAGGGGGTTCTCGCTCTTGGGGTGTTGGTTCTGGGGGTGCTGCTGTTGAGTGTTCTGCCGACGGTCGTTCTGCCTCTGCTGGTCCGAGAGTTCCGGCCCAGCCGTCGTCGCCGCCACAGCAGCCGTCGCCGCCGGTTTCCGCTCTCCGCCTGCTCGGCCTTCCCTCCCCGGACCGCGCGCCGGTGTCTCCCCCACCGCCTCCTGACCTCCCTGTCTACGGTCCTGTGTTCCCGCCGCCAGACTCGTCTCCGGCCCGTCTTCCTCCTCGTTCCCCTCCTGTGTCTCCTCCGCTGTCCCCTGACCCTACCCCTCCGTCTCACGTTTGGGCTCGCCGTCCCTCCCGTGCCCGTCCCGTCTCTCCTGTCCTGCCCACCCACCCTATGTTGCTCCGTTCCCACTCGTCTCGTCCTCCCCTCCTCCCGTCCCCTCCTCCCTCGTCCCTTGTTGTTGCACCTCCTCCGTTCTCTGACTACCTCCGTGCTGCTCGTCCCCTTGTCCCTCGGGTCCTTGCCTCTCTTGTTACCGACCCTGCTGTTCCTGTCTCGCGCCTTGACGCGCTTGTCGCTGCTGTCGCTGACTTCGCTTCTACCCGCCGCCTTGACTACGCTACCGCTCTGGTCTCTGACCCTGCCCGTCCTCTGTCCGTCGGGGGTGCTCCTGCCCTTGGCAGTGACGTCCTAGAGGACAGGCAGTACGAGCTGGCTTTCCTTTCCGAGGCTGCTCCCCATCTCTGCTCCATGCTGTTAGTCCCTGAGGGTGACCCAGACGCCTTCGACATCCCGACCCCTCGCACCTACGCTGAGGCCACCTCGGGACCTTGGGCCTCTCAGTGGATAGCTGCCATGGAGCAGGAGATGGCATCTTGGAGATCCACCGGCACTTACGTCGACGCAGTTCCCCCGCCTGGGGTGAACGTAGTCGATGGTCGGTGGCTCTTCAAGGTGAAGCGCCCCCCTGGAGAGCCGCCTGTCTTCAAGGCGCGCTACGTGGCCAGAGGTTTCAGTCAGCGCGAGGGGGTTGACTTCTTCCAGACCTTCGCCCCGACCCCGAAGATGACCACTCTTCGGGCGCTGCTACACGTAGCAGCACAGCGTGACTACGAGCTTCACTCTCTCGACTTCTCTACTGCCTTTCTTCAGGGCAGCCTACACGAGCAGGTCTACCTGCGCCGACCACAGGGCTTCACTGGTACCTTCCCTCCTGGGACCCAGTGGCTTCTCAGGCGCCCGGTCTACGGCCTGCGTCAGGCTCCCCGCGAGTGGCACGACACGCTACGTGCCACGTTAGCAGACCTGCAGTTCTTTCCGTCCTCTGCTGACCCTTCACTGTTTGTGCGTTCCGGCCAGACTCCGTTCTACATCCTTGTCTACGTAGACGACCTGGTCTTCGCTACTCCTGACAGGGACGCACTGGCCTCTGTGAAGGCTGAGCTGCTGAAGAGACACACCTGCACTGACCTTGGAGAGCTGCGTCGCTATCTTGGCCTGCAGATCTCTAGGGACAGAGCAGCACGCACCATCACTCTGACCCAGTCACACTTGGTGCGTCAGGTCCTTCAGAGGTTCGGTCTTCAGTTCTCCTCCGCACAGCCCACACCTCTACCCGTAGACCATGGGCTCTCTGCTCCCGTTCCTGAGGAGCCAGTAGAGCCCAGTGGCCCCTACGCAGAGCTGGTGGGTTGCCTCATGTACCTGATGACTTGCACTCGCCCAGATCTCGCATACCCTCTCAGCATCCTGGCTCGCTTTGTGGCTACAGGCAGACACCGACCTCAGCACTGGTCTGCCGCTAAGAGGGTTTTGCGTTATCTTGCTAGTACATCAGGCATGGGGTTAGTGCTAGGAGGACGCAGGCCAGTGGTCCTTACTGGGCACACAGACGCTTCTTGGGCAGACGACGCTGAGACGCTCAGGTCGTCGCAGGGCTACTGTTTCAGCCTTGGTTCGGGTGCTATCTCTTGGAGATCCACTCGCTCGTCGTCTGTGGCTCAGTCTAGCTGTGAGGCTGAGATCTACGCTGGTGCCATGGCGGCACAGGAGCTCCGCTGGCTGACCTTCTTGCTCACAGACTTAGGTGAGCGGCCTAGCTCTGCCCCGGTCCTGTACGCTGACAACAGGGCCATGATACTCCTGTGTCAGGAGCCTCGGCTTGAGGGCAGAGCGAAGCATATCCAGCTGCGGTACTTCCTCCTGCGCGAGCTACAGCAGCGCCGCCAGGCCCGCGTAGTTCACTTGGCCTCAGGTGCCAACACAGCTGATATCTTTACTAAGGCGCTTGCGCCTAAAGATCATCAGCGGCACTGTGTACAGCTTGGTCTTGTTCCTATAGCTGCTCCCCTGTTAGGATCCTGATTGTGTACTCTCTATTATATATGCTTGTCAGACTGGCCTTGTGGCCTTACCTCCAGTGGCTGGACTAGTAGTGCCACCCTGGCTTGCTTCAGTTTTGGTTGTATTCTTGCTGACTGGTCTCCAGACCCCTGCCTCAGTGGTTGGACTAGTAGTGCCGCCCTGAGCTGTTTGCTTCTTGTTTAGTTTCACCCCTTGTCTAGCCTAGGGGGTGTGTCAACTTATACATATTATCTATGTAGAAGTTATAGGCTAGACTGAGGTATGCTTCTAGTGAGTACAACCAACTAGTATTTGTTCTAGGTTTCCAACTCTAGTAATCATTCGTTTCTACGTTAACATTCTGATATGGTATCACGCGTAGGTAGGACCCCCCCCCCCCCACCTACCGCTTCCGCTCATGCCCCCTAGCGCCCCTCCTGGGCCCCGTCGCGCTCCTCCCAGGCCCCGTCGCGCTCCTCCCAGGCCCCCTAGCGCCCCTCCTGGGCCCCATCGCGCTCCTCCCAGGCCCCGTAGCGCCCCTCCTGGGCTTCGTAGCGCCCCTGCCAGGCCTCGTCGCGCCCCTCCTGGGCTTCGTAGCGCCCCTGCCAGGCCCCGTCGCGCCCCTCCCAGGCCCCGTCGCGCTCCTCCCAGGCCCACTAGCGCCCCTCCTGGGCCCCGTCGCGCTCCTCCCAGGTCCCGTAGCGCCCCGTCGCGCCCCTCCTGGGCCCCGTAGCGCCCCTCCTGGGCCTCGTCGCGCCCCTCCTGGGCTTCGTAGCGCCCCTCCTGGGCCCTGTACCGCCCTCCCAGGCCCGTCGCGCCCCTCCCAGGCCCCGTCGCGCCCCTCCCAGTCCCTCTAGCGCCCCTCCTGGGCCCCGTCGCGCTCCTCCCAGGCCCCGTAGCGCCCCGTCGCGCCCCTCCTGGGCCCCGTAGCGCCCCTCCTGGGCCTCGTCGCGCCCCTCCTGGGCTTCGTAGCGCCCCTCCTGGGCCCTGTAACGCCCTCCCAGGCCCCGTCGCGCCCCTCCCAGGCCCCGTCGCGCTCCTCCCAGGCCCCCTAGCGCCCCTCCTGGGCCCCGTCGCGCTCCTCCCAGGCCTCGTAGCGCCCCTCCTGGGCTCTTTCGCGCCCCTCCTGGGCTCCGTAGCGCCCCTCCTGGGCCCCGTCGCACCCCTCCTGGGCCCGTAGCGCCCCTCCTGGGCCCCGTCGCGCCCTCCTTGGGCCCTGTAGCGCCCCTCCTGGGCCCCGTCGCGCCCCTCCCAGGCCCCGTCGCGCCCCTCCGAGGCCCCGTAGCGCCCCTCCTGGGCCTCGTCGCGCCCCTCCTGGGCTTCGTAGCGCCTCTCCTGGGCCCCCCGTCGTGCCCCTCCTGGGCCCCGTAGCGCCCCTCCTGGGCCGCGTCGTACCCGTCGCCGCCGCCCGGCCCCGTCGTGCCCGCCCGGCGCCGTCGCGCCCGCCCGACCCCGTCGCCGCCGCCCGGCCCCGTCGCGCCCGCCCGGCGCCGTCGCCGCCGCCCGGCCCCGTCGCGCCCGCCCGGCGCCGTCGCACCCTGCCCGGCCCGTCGCGCTCGCCCGGCCCCGTCGCACCCTGCCCGGCCCCGTCACAGCCGCCCGGCCCCGTCGCACCAGCCCGGCCGCCGTCCCGCTCGCCCGGCCCCGTCGCACCGGCCCGGCCCTGCCGCACTCGCCCGGCCCCGTCGCCCCAGCCCGGCCCCGTCGCGCCCGCTCGGCCCCGTCGCCCCGTCCCGGCCCTGTCGCATCAGCCCGGCCCCGTCGCGCCCGCCCGGCCCCGTCGGGCCAGCCCCGGCCCCGTCCTCCTCACTGGTACGGTTCCCCCCCCCCCACCCCGCCCTGCTCCGTGCCGCCCTGCACCGCACTGCACCGCACTGCACCGCACTGTACCGCACTGCACCGCACTGCACCGCACTGCACCGCACAGTACCGCACAGTACCGCACTGCACCGCACTGTATCGCACTGCACCGCACCCCACCTAGCTGCACCGCCCTGCACAGCACTGGACTGTTCCTGATGGCGGCGGAGCTTCGCTTCGACGCTGAAGGTCAGCCCCTAGAGTTCGAGGCGTGGCTTGCCGACCTCCGCCGCCAACTCACTGGCCAGCGGCAGGATGGTGAACCGCTTTCCGCACACCTTGACGGTACGCTCCCCTGCCCAGACCCTCCTGCTATTCTGCCCGCTGACCCCACACCCACTGAGCGTGAGTCTACTGCTGCCACTGCCCGTGCGCGCTCTGTCTGGCTTTCTCGCGATGCTGTCGCCCAGCTTGCCATTAGCAACGCCCTCCCCCGTCCGAGCGTCCTCGCTTTAGGTCCCTCACTACTGCTCAGGCATACTTAGATGCTGTCATCAAGCGCTATTCCACCCCTCCGGCTGCCTCGGTGGGTCGCCTGATCCTCCCGCTGCTCTTTCCTGACCTTGCTTCGTTCCCCACTGTCTCTGACCTCGCTGCCCACCTGCGCTCGATAGAGGAGACCTGGCGCGCCGCCTGCACTGACGCACAGCTTAGAGCCCACCAGCCGCCCATTACCTCTACCCTCTACCTGCTTGCCACCCGCCTCCCTGACCGCCTTGCTGTCGCCCGCGACCGCTTCCTTAGTGTTCACCCCGCAGACCTCACCCTCACTGACTTTGTCGACACCCTGACTGTGATAGAGACCCGTCACCGCTCCATCGCCCAGGCGAGCGGTGTCGTGCCGGTCCCTATCTTTCAGGGTTGTGCCCCCGCTCAGTGTACCTTCTCCGACGGCTCTGCCGCAGTGGCTGAGACTGCTGCTGCAGCGCAGGCCCGTTCTGGGAAGGGCCGCCGCCCCAAGGCTGGGCGCGGCGGAGGGGGCGGCGGGGGTGCGGGCGGGGGTAGTGGTGGGGTCGGGTCGCCTGGTGCTGGAGCGGACGAGGGGACCCTGCCCAGTCCAGCTGAGTCGCCGCCCCTGCAGTTGCAGCAGCCGCAGCAGCCGCCGCAGTCGCAGCCTTCGCAGCAGCCGCAGCAGCCGTCGCAGACGCGGCAGACGAGTGTTCTCCCGCCAGGGTGGCCCGGCGCTGGCGGTGGACGGGCGCGTGGTGGTGTGCCGCGTGGTGGCTCTGCCGGCGGGCGTTGTCAGTACCAGATCCAGACCGGTCCTCGCCGCGGTTTCGTTTGCGGTAAGATCGGTCACTCCACTCCCCGCTGCTTTCGTCGCCTGGACGACCTCTTTCGTCAGCGTTTCGGCCCGTCGCCAGACCTCCCGGACTGGCACAGTTTGCTTAGTCGTCAGATTCAGATCTTTGATATGGACATGGATGCCATTGTTTCTGCTCTGCATGTGATGTATGCTGATGACTCTAGTGTGCTTCCGACTTATTACTCACTGTTGCCTAGTGTAGGTGTGCCTAGCTTAGCCTCCCCTGCTGCGTCAGGCGTAGGATCCCCTGCTTTGTGTAGTCTTGGTGCTTCTGCCGTCGTTCCGTCGCCAGACCCCTCGGCTTCGCTTTCCTTCACCTTGGACTCTGGCGCCTCTCGGTGTTTCTTCCGCGACTCCACCACCCTGACGCCGCTTCCTGTTCCTGCTGCCGTTTCTCTTGCTGACCCCTCCGGCGGCCCGGTAGTCGCCCGCAGTTCCACCACCCTTCCCTGTCCGGCGGTTCCTTCGGGCTCTCTTACAGGTCTGCATATCCCCTCGTTCTCCAGGAACCTAGTTGGTGTCGGCTGCCTCCAGGACCTTGGCGTCACCACTACGTTCCCTAGTCACGAGCGGTATGCTATCTGTACCGAGGCCGCCACTGGTGCCCCCCTGTCCACATTCCCCCGGGACCCGGTGTCCGGCCTGTTCACTCTGGACACCGTGCCCCCCCCGGCTGGAGCGCCCCCTCAGGTGGCTGTGTCTACCCAGGTTGCTGCTGCCTGCTCCTGTCGCTCCCTCACTCACCCGACCCTCCTGTGGCACCACCGCCTAGGTCACCCTGCGCTCCCGCGTCTGCGTCACATGTCCCAGCACGGTCTTGTCCTTGGTCTCCCAGGTTCACTCCCCGCGTTTCCCTCCTCCCCAGCTCCACCTTGCACGCCTTGTGTCGAGGGTCGGCTTCGCCGTGCCCCTCACTCCTCCTCGTTCCCCCCTACCGCCGCGCCGCTGCAGACCCTGCACCTGGACGTCTGGGGCCCCGCCCCCGTCCCTGGGCCGCATCGCGAGCGCTACTTCCTTGTGCTTGTCGACGACTTCACTCGTTACACCACAGTCTTTCCCCTGGAGCGCAAGGCCGACGTGCCTGGCGCCCTCATCCCCTGGCTTGTCTCTGCGCGTGTCCACCGCGGTCTCCCTGTCTTGCGTCTTCACTCAGACCGTGGTGGCGAGTTTGCCTCAGGTGTCCTTGGTCGCTTTTGTCGTGCGGAGGGCATCACCCAGACGTTCACCCTACCGGACTCCCCACAGCAGAATGGGGTCGCTGAGCGACGCATCGGCTTGGTCATGGAGGTCGCTCGCACCTCCATGGTCCATGCCGGTGCACCCCATTTTCTGTGGCCGTTCGCTGTGCGCTACGCTTCTCACCAGCTTAACCTGTGGCCGCACCCTCAGCAGCCGCAGGTTTCGCCGACCCGTCTGTGGACTGGGTCTCCTGGTGACGCGTCTGCGTTCCACGTCTGGGGCTGCCTTGCTCACGTCCGTGCCTCCGGCACGGACAAGCTCACTGCCCGCACCCTTCCCTGCGTCTTCCTCGGTTTTCCCCTTGACGCGTCCGACTGGCACTTTTACCACCCGCCGTCTCACCGCTTCTTTCACTCTCGTGACGTCACCTTTGACGAGTCCGTCTCCTACTACCGCCGCTTCCCCCACCGTGGTCCCCCGGTTACCCCCCCCTGTTCCTGGTCACCCCTTCCCCGGTAGTCCCTGCCCCTCCTCCTCCTCCTCCCCGTCCCGCCCCCTCTGGTGTCTCCCATGTCACCCCCCTTCCGTCCGTGGACCCGGTTGAGGAGTCTTCTGACTCTGGTGGCCCTCCGGTGCAGTCCTCGCCGGCCGCCCCTCCCCAGGTGTCCCCTCCCCAGTCCCCTCCTCCGCCGTCCCTGCCGCCACTGCAGCCGTCGCCGCCGCCGCCGCCGCCGCCGCCGCCGCAGTCGCAGCCCCCGTTCGCTGACTCTGGGGGTGCTCGTCCCGGTCGCCCTGAGGGTGGTCCCTCTGGGGGTGCGGGTGTGGAGAGTGCCGGTGGTAGCCGAGGAGCAGCTTGCGGTCCAGGTGTCGCCGTTGTGCCGCCGCAGCAGCAGTCCCCGCCGGTGTCCGCCCTTCGCCTGCTCGGCCTTCCGTCCCCCGACCCTGCGTCGGTTCCTCCCCGACCGTCTCCTCCTCTTCCTGTCTACGGCCCTGTTTTCCCTCCGCCGGACTCGTCCCCGGCCCGTCTCCCCCCTCGTTCCCCTCCTGTGTCCCCTCCCCTGTCTCCTGACCCGACTCCTCCATCGCACGTCTGGTCTCACCGTCCCTCCCGTGCTCGTCCTGCCTCGCCTGTCCTGCGCTCCCACCCTATGTTGCTTCGTTCACACGCGTCTCGTCCTCCCCTTCTGCCGTCGCCTCCTCCGTCCTCCCTTGTTGTTGCGCCCCCCCCGCTGTCCGACTACCTTCGTGCCGCTCGTCCTCTCGTTCCTCAGGTCCTTGCCTCTCTCGTTACCGACCCGTCTGTTCCAGTCTCGTGCCTTGACGCTCTTGTCGCTGCTGTCGCTGACTTCGCCTCTACCCACCGCCTTGACTACGCCACCGCTCTGGTCTCTGACCCTGCCTGTCCTCCGTCTGTCGGGGGTGCTCCTGCCCTTGGCAGTGACGTCCTGGAGGACCGCCAGTTCGAGCTTGCTTTCCTCTCCGAGGCTGCTCCCCATCTCTGTTCCATGCTGCTAGTCCCTGAGGGTGACCCAGACGCTTTCGACATCCCGACCCCTCGCACTTACGCTGAGGCGACTTCGGGACCCTGGGCCTCGCAGTGGATAGCTGCCATGGAGCAGGAGATGGCATCTTGGAGATCCACCGGCACCTTCGTCGACGCAGTTCCCCCACCTGGGGTGAACGTAGTCGATGGCCGCTGGCTCTTCAAGGTGAAGCACCCTCCTGGAGAGCCGCCTGTGTTCAAGGCGCGCTATGTGGCTAGAGGCTTCAGTCAGCGCGAGGGGGTGGACTTCTTCCAGACTTTCGCTCCGACCCCGAAGATGACTACTCTTCGGGTTCTGTTACACCTAGCTGCTCAGCGTGACTACGAGCTTCACTCCCTCGACTTCTCCACTGCCTTCCTTCAGGGCAGCCTACACGAGCAGGTCTACCTGCGCCGCCCTCCGGGCTTTACTGGCACCTTCCCTCCTGGGACCCAGTGGCTCCTGCGGCGCCCCGTCTACGGCCTGCGCCAGGCTCCCCGTGAGTGGCACGACACTCTGCGTGCTACGCTTGCTGACCTGCAGTTCTTTCCGTCTTCTGCAGACCCTTCACTCTTCGTTCGTGCTGGCCAGACTCCGTTCTACATCCTCGTTTACGTCGACGACCTGGTCTTTGCCACAGCAGACAGGGACGAGCTGGCCTCCGTGAAGGCAGAGCTGCTGAAGAGACACACGTGCACTGACCTTGGAGAACTGCGCCGTTACCTTGGCTTGCAGATCTCCAGGGACAGAGCTGCGCGCACCATCACCCTGACTCAGTCACACTTGGTGCGCCAGGTCCTTCAGAGGTTCAGCCTTCAGTTCTCCTCTGCACAGCCCACCCCTCTGCCTGTAGACCACAGGCTCTCCGCTCCAGTGCCTGAGGAGTTGGTAGAGCCCAGCGGCCCCTACGCAGAGCTGGTGGGTTGCCTCATGTACCTGATGACTTGCACTCGCCCAGATCTCGCATACCCTCTCAGCATCCTGGCTCGCTTTGTGGCCACAGGCAGACACCGACCGCAGCACTGGTCTGCCGCTAAGAGGGTTCTGCGTTATCTTGCTAGTACATCGGGCATGGGGTTAGTGCTAGGAGGACGCAGGCCAGCGGTCCTTACTGGGCACACAGACGCTTCGTGGGCAGACGACGCTGAGACACTCCGGTCTACCCAGGGCTACTGCTTCAGCCTTGGCTCAGGTGCCGTCTCGTGGAGAGCTACTCGCTCCTCGTCTGTTGCCCAGTCCAGCTGTGAGGCTGAGATCTACGCCGGTGCCATGGCGGCACAGGAGCTCCGCTGGCTGACCTTCTTGCTCACTGACTTAGGTGAGCGACCTAGCTCTGCCCCGGTCCTGTTCGCTGACAACAGGGCCATGATCCTCCTGTGTCAGGAGCCTCGACTCGAGGGCAGAGCGAAGCACATTCAGCTGCGGTACTTCCTCCTGCGTGAGCTACAGCAGCGAAGTCAGGCTCGCGTAGTACACTTGGCCTCAGGTGCCAACACGGCTGATATCTTTACGAAGGCGCTTGCGCCTAAAGATCATCAGCGGCACTGTGTACAGCTTGGTCTAGTTCCTGTAGCCTCTCACTTGCTAGGACCTTGACTTTGTACTGTCCTTTATATGTATACTCAGACTGGACTTGTGTCCTCTCCCAGTGGCTGGACTAGTAGTGCCGCCCTGCTCTTGTGCTTGCCTTGTCTGTACTCCTTCTGACCGGTCGCTCAGACCCTTGTCTCAGAGGTTGGACTAGTAGTGCCGCCCTGAGCTGCTTGTTTAGGGTATTCCCCTATGCAGTCTAGGGGGTGTGTCAAACATGTGTATTTGTCATGTTTGTATAGACTGTATAGAGTCACCTCTTAGAGGATACAAAACTTAGATATATTTGTGTGTACTCTCACTTTACCATTATTCAATTATTCTGATAAGAGGGTACACACAGATATACCTAAGTGTTGTACCCTCTAAGAGGCTACCCTATACAGTCTATACAAACATGACAAATACACATGTTTGACACACCCCCTAGACTGCATAGGGGAATGACCTAAACAAGCAGCTCAGGGCGGCACTACTAGTCCAACCTCTGAGACAAGGGTCTGAGAGACCAGTCCGAAGGAGTACAGACAAGGCAAGAACAAGAGCAGGGCGGCACTACTAGTCCAGCCACTGGGAGAGGACACAAGTCCAGTCTGAGTATACATATAAAGGACAGTACAAAGTCAAGGTCCTAGCAAGTGAGAGGCTACAGGAACTAGACCAAGCTGTACACAGTGCCGCTGATGATCTTTAGGCGCAAGCGCCTTCGTAAAGATATCAGCCGTGTTGGCACCCGAGGCCAAGTGTACTACGCGAGCCCGACGTCGCCGCTGTAGCTCACGCAGGAGGAAGTACCGCAGCTGAATGTGCTTCGCTCTGCCCTCGAGTCGAGGCTCCTGACACAGGAGGATCATGGCCCTGTTGTCAGCGAACAGGACCGGGGCAGAGCTAGGCCGCTCACCTAAGTCAGTGAGCAAGAAGGTCAGCCAGCGGAGCTCCTGTGCCGCCATGGCACCAGCGTAGATCTCAGCCTCACAGCTGGACTGCGCCACAGACGAGGAGCGAGTAGCTCTCCACGAGACGGCACCTGAGCCATGGCTGAAGCAGTAGCCCAAGAAGCGTCGGTGTGTCCAGTAAGGACCACTGGCCTGCGTCCTCCTAGCACTAACCCCATGCCCGATGTACTAGCAAGATAACGCAGAACCCTCTTAGCGGCAGACCAGTGCTGCGGTCGGTGTCTGCCTGTGGCCACAAAACGAGCCAGGATGCTGAGAGGGTATGCGAGATCTGGGCGAGTGCAAGTCATCAGGTACATGAGGCAACCCACCAGCTCTGCGTAGGGGCCGCTGGGCTCTACCAACTCCTCAGACACTGGAGCGGAGAGTCTGTGGTCTACAGGCAGAGGGGTGGGCTGTGCAGAGGAGAACTGAAGGCTGAACCTCTGAAGGACCTGGCGCACCAAGTGTGACTGAGTCAGGGTGATGGTGCGCGCAGCTCTGTCCCTGGAGATCTGCAAGCCAAGGTAACGGCGCAGTTCTCCAAGGTCAGTGCAGGTGTGTCTCTTCAGCAACTGCCTTCACGGAGGCCAGTGCGTCCCTGTCTGCTGTGGCAAAGACTAGGTCGTCGACGTAAACAAGGATGTAGAACGGAGTCTGGCCAGCACGAACGAAGAGGGAAGGGTCTGCGGAAGACGGAAAGAACTGCAGGTCAGCAAGCGTAGCACGGAGAGTGTCGTGCCACTCACGGGGAGCCTGGCGCAGGCCGTAGATGGGGCGCCGCAGGAGCCACTGGGTCCCAGGAGGGAAGGTGCCAGTAAAGCCCGGAGGGCGACGTAGGTAGACCTGCTCGTGTAGGCTGCCCTGAAGGAAGGCTGTGGAGAAGTCGAGGGAGTGAAGCTCGTAGTCACGCTGAGCAGCTAGGTGTAACAGAACCCGAAGAGTAGTCATCTTCGGGGTCGGAGCGAAGGTCTGGAAGAAGTCCACCCCCTCGCGCTGACTGAAGCCTCTAGCCACGTAGCGCGCCTTGAACACAGGCGGCTCTCCAGGAGGGCGCTTCACCTTGAAGAGCCAGCGGCCATCGACTACGTTCACCCCAGGCGGGGGAACTGCGTCGACGAAGGTGCCGGTGGATCTCCAAGATGCCATCTCCTGCTCCATGGCAGCTATCCACTGCGAGGCCCAGGGTCCCGAGGTCGCCTCAGCGTAAGTGCGAGGGGTCGGGATGTCGAAAGCGTCTGGGTCACCCTTAGGGACTAGTAGCATGGAACAGAGATGGGGAGCAGCCTCGGAGAGGAAAGCAAGCTCGAACTGGCGGTCCTCCAGGACGTCACTGCCAAGGGCAGGAGCACCCCCGACAGACGGAGGACAGGCAGGGTCAGAGACCAGAGCGGAGGCGTAGTCAAGGCGGCGGGTAGAGGCGAAGTCAGCGACAGCAGCGACAAGAGCGTCAAGGCACGAGGCCGGAACAGACGGGTCGGTAACGAGAGAGGCAAGGACCCGAGGAACAAGGGGACGAGCGGCACGAAGGTAGTCAGACAGCGGGGGGGGTGCAACAACTAGGGAGGAAGGAGGAGGCGACGGCAGAAGGGGAGGACGAGACGCGTGGGAACGAAGCAACATAGGGTGGGAGCGCAAGACAGGCGAGGCAGGACGAGCACGGGAGGGACGGTGAGACCAGACGCGCGACGGGGCCCAGGAGGGGCGCTACGGGGCCCAGGAGGGGCGCGACGGGGCCTGGGAGGGGCGCGACGGGGCCCAGGAGGGGCGCTACGGGGCCTGGGAGGGGCGCGACGGGGCCCAGGAGGGGCGCTACGGGGCCCAGGAGGGGCGCGACGGGACCCAGGAGGGGCGGTACGGGGCTTGGGAGGGGTGCGACGGGACCCAGGAGGGGCGCTACGGGGCCTGGGAGGGGCGCGACGGGGCCCAGGAGGGGCACTACGGGGCCTGAGAGGGGCGTGACGGGGCCCAGGGAGGGGCGCGACGGGTCCCAGGAAGGGGCGCGACGGGGCTAGGGGGGGGTCGCGACGGGGCTAGGGGGGGGCGAGCGGAAGCGGTAGGTGGCGGGGGGGGGATCCTACCTACGCGTGATACCATATCAGAAATTGAAGAAGTGAATAATATTAGAGAGAGGGTACACACAGATATACCTAAGTGTTGTACCCTCTAAGAGGCTACCCTATACAGTCTATACAAACATGACAAATACACATGTTTGACAGGTTCAGCCTTTTTATCCACTACATTGTCACCACGACACCACTGTGGCACACTGGAACTCTATACCCTAGTCATGTAGTTTGATTAGGTTCAAAAAAATAGAGGGGGCAGGTGCTATGGATATCATGAAGTTTCATGCGGAACGCTGAAGTATTTCCACGTTGAAGTGTGTTCTCCAGCAGCGCCGCCAGGCGCGCGTTGTACACTTGGCCTTTGGTGCCAACACAGCTGATATCTTTACGAAGGCGCTTGCGCCTGAAAATCATTAGCGGCACTGTGTACAGCTAGGTTTCGTTCCTGTAGCCTCTCACTTGCTAGGGTCTTGACCTTGCACTGTCCTTTATATATATATATATGTATTTTACCCTGACTCGCCTTGTGGCCTCTCCCAGTGGCTGGAATAGTAGTGCCGCCCTGAGCTGCTTCTTCCCTTGTTAGGCACTGCCCCTATATAGTCTAGGGGGTGTGTCAAACATAGCTTATGCAGTTACTGTAGACTATATATGTTTGTGCCTGAGTGGGTACAACACTCTAGACTATATTGCCGTGTATCTCACCACTCTAGTCATTCATTCTTTCTGTTACCTGTGGCTGGACTAGTAGTGCCGCCCTGGGTTACTCTTGTTTAGTTTGTACTCTTGCTGACTGGACTTCGGACCCTTGCCTCAGAGGTTGGACTAGTAGTGCCACCCTAAGCTGCGAGTGCTTTGCTAGTCGTTGCCCCTTGTCTAGCCTATGGGGTGTGTCAACATATATTTTGTATATGTTATAGGTCAGATAGGTGCAGTCCTATAGAGAGTACAACCCCTTAGACAAAACTAGGTACCTCGTATCTCTAAGTCTAGTCAACAATTCTACTCTGAGAACGAGAACAGGGCTGACGTTTCAAAAAAAGGCACTCTGATTTTGCCCCCCCAAAAAATTCCCGAGTCTGAAGGGCCATTTTTCGAAATTTCGCTACTCTGAAATCTCAAGTGTCCAAAAGTCAACGAGTCTGAAATACTCAGGGTTCAGAATGTCGACTCAGAGTCCTGCGCCCAAGTCGAAATCTTATATTTCCAGAGTTCACACCAGGCCCCACGACTGGTTTTAGGGTACCATGATTCATCAGCTTTTCGTCAAGAAAGTTTACGTGGATTCATCAGAGTTTCCTAGCAAAAAATTGCCTTTTCATTAGGGCGTGTTATAAAAAACTGATTTGGCAACTAGGAGAGAGGATTTCAGTTTTTTTTTAAAGTTGCATTCGACTAAGAGTAAATTCCGCATTCTAATAACAGTCGTTTCTATTAGGCGAAATTCTCGACAGCTGCCCGTTTGGTCAACTGAAATTCTATAAAAATGTGACGGTCACGATCGATTGCGATCGTTTCGACGTTTTTTAACCATTCGATGGTTGCAAGGGATAAACGTCCAAGATCGATCAACCGGGGCGCGATCCTCTCCCCTCCCCCTCAATTTTCGAACCCACCCCCCCCCCCCCTCCCCCTCCGTTTCGCTTCCCCCCTCCCCTCCGTTTCGCTTCCACGCCTCCCCTCCGTTTCGAACCCCCACCCCCCCTCCCCTCCGTTTCGTTCCCCCCTCCCTTCCCCCCCCCCCCTCCCCTCCATTTCGCTTCACCCCTTCCCTCGGTTTTGATTCCCTCCCCCTTTCCCCCTCGAACTCGATTCCCCCTCCCCTCCTTTTCGAATTCTCCCCCTCAGGGCCTGTTCGTACACGATACACCGTCACAACACTTTGTATCAAAATTGTGATTGACTTGCAAATTTGACTGCAAAATCAGCAATGACACGAAGTTGCCTGAAAGTGTCGTGTTGGAAATCAACACTCCCTCAATTGAGCCGTGGACAGTGTGATTTTTCAGAGTTAGTTTAACCTCGTCTGAGAAATCAGAAAAACAAAATAATAAAAATCGCCAGCCAGATGAATGATTTTCTTGTTACCCCTTTTAGGAACTTCACAAAAGTCGGGTAATAAGCAGGATTGCGGGTTGCGGGGGTTTGTGGGAGGATTTTTTTTATGGCTGCAAGGGACTTCGACGATTTTTCCGGGTTGCGGGAGCTGAGGGAGGGATATTTCTTGCTGTGGGGACTTAGCTGAAATTTCAGGGTCGCAAGAGGTGTGGGAGGGATGTGTCTGTCTGTGGGGACTTGGTCGAATTTCTGGGGCTGCGAGGCGAGTAGGGAAGAAATGTGCTGGGGGGAACTATCTCTGGCTGCTAGGACTTAGCCGGATTTTTTAGGTTGCGGGGCGGGGTGTGTGTGAAAGGACTTGACTCTGGCCCTTGGGGACTTAGACGAAATTTTTGGGTGAGGGCAGGGAGGTGCAGTACTAGTATGTGTGTCTCAGGGTCCGTACGCGCTGCGCTCTGAAAACTCAGTATCCGCAAACTGCGAAGTCTGAGATTCTCAGGATTCAAAAACATATAAGTCTAAAGGGTTCAGCATTCAGAAAATGGCAAGTCTGAAAAATCAGGATCAGCAAAAAAATAGGTCTGAAATTTCAGACAATCAGACTAAAATAGTCTGATAAAATCAGCCCTGCTGGCGGCGCTGCTGGAGCTCACGCAGGAGGAAATACCGCAGCTGGATGTGCTTCGCTCTGCCCTCGAGTCGAGGCTCCTGACACAGGAGGATCATGGCCCTGTTGTCAGCGTACAGGACCGGGGCAGAGCTAGGCCGCTCACCTAAGTCTATGAGCAAGAAGGTCAGCCAGCGGAGCTCCTGTGCCGCCATGGCACCGGCGTAGATCTCGGCCTCACAGCTGGACTGGGCAACAGACGAGGAGCGGGTAGCTCTCCACGAGACGGCACCTGAGCCAAGGCTGAAGCAGTAGCCCTGCGAGGACCTGAGGGTCTCGGCGTCGTCTGCCCAAGAAGCGTCTGTGTGTCCAGTAAGGACCACTGGCCTGCGTCCTCCTAGCACTAACCCCATGCCCGATGTACTTGCAAGATAACGCAAAACCCTCTTAGCGGCAGACCAGTGCCGAGGTCGGTGTCTGCCTAAGCCACAAAGCGAGCCAGGATGCTGAGAGGGTATGCGAGATATGGGCGAGTGCAAGTCATCAGGTACATGAGGCAACCCACCAGCTCTGCGTAAGGACCACTAGGCTCTGCTGACTCCTCAGGAATTGGAGCGGAGAGCCTGTGGGCTAGAGGCAGAAGAGTGGGCTGTGCGGAGGAGATTTGAAGGCCGAACCTCTGAAGGACCTGGCGCACCAAGTGTGACTGAGTCAAAGTGATTGTGCGCGCTGCTCTATCCCTGGAGATCTGCAAGCCAAGGTAGTGGCGCAGTTCTCCAAGGTCAGTGCAAGTGTGTCTCCTCAGCAGCTCTGCCTTCACGGAGGCCAGTGCGTCCCTGTCTGCTGTGGCGAAGACCAGGTCGTCTAAGTAAACAGGGATGTAGAACTGGGTCTGGCCAGCACGAACGAAGAGCGAGGGGTCTGCAGAGGACGGAAACAACTGCAGATCAGCAAGTGTAGCACGCAGTGTGTCGTGCCACTCATGGGGAGCTTGCTGCAGGCCGTAGACGGGGCACCGCAGAAGCCACTGGGTCCAAGGAGAGAAGGTGCCAGTGAAGTCGTGAGGGCGGCGCAGGTAGATCTGCTCGTGTAGACTGCCCTGAAGAAACCAAGTGGAGAAATCGAGGGAGTGAAGCTCGTAGTCACGCTGAGCTGCTACGTGTAGCAGCACCTGAAGAGTAGTCATCTTCGGGGTCGGAGCAAAGGTCTGGAAGAAGTCCACCCCCTAACGCTGACTGAAACCTCTAGCCACGTAGCGCGCCTTGAACACAGGCGGCTCTCCAGGAGGGCGCTTCACCTTGAAGAGCCAACGGCCATCGACTACGTTCACCCCAGGTGGGGGAAATGCGTCGACGTAGGTGCCGGTGGATCTCCAAGATGCCATCTCCTGCTCCATGGCAGCTATCCACTGAGAGGCCCAGGGTCCCGATACCGCCACAGCGTAAGTGCGAGGGGTCGGGATGTCGAAAGCGTCGGGGTCACCCTCAGGGACTAGAAGCATAGAGCAGAGATGGGGAGCAGCCTCGGACAGGAAAGCAAGCTCGTACAAGCGGTCCTCCAGGATGTCACTACCGAGGGTAGGAGCACCCCCGACAGACGGAGGACAGGCAGGGTCAGAGACCAAAGCGGTGGCGTAGTCAAGGCGGCGGGTAGAGGCAAAGTCAGCGACCGCAGCGACAAGGGCGTCAAGAGTCAAAACTGGAACAGACGGGTCAGTAACGAGGGAGGCAAGGACCCGAGGAACAAGAGGACGAGTAGCACGCAGGTAGTCAGACAGAGGGGGGGGGAGCAACAACAAGGGAGGACGGAGGGGGCGACAGGAGAAGGGGAGGATGAGATGCACGGGAACGAAGCAACATAGGGTAAGAGCGCGAGACAGGGGAGACAGGTCGAGCACGGGAGGGGCGGTGAGACCAGACATGAGACGGAGGAGTCGGGTCAGGAGACAGAGGAGGGGACACAGGAGGGGAACGAGGGCAGAAACGGGCCGGAGACGAGTCCGGAGGAGGGAACACAGGGCCATCGACAGGAGGAGGAGGAGGCACGGGCACGGGGTCAGGGGACGGAGGGCCGCGCAGACGAAGAGCGGACACCGGCGGGGACTGCTGCAGCGGCGGTGTGACACCGACACCGGGACAGCAAGCGGCCTGGCGGCTACCTCCAGAACACTCCACGCCAGCACCCCCAAAAGGAACACCCCCAGAGCTCAGAACCCCTCGAGCACCGGTACCACCCCTAGGCCCGCCGGGACAAGCCACGACAGGAGTCCTAGGACTAGTACCCACCCCAACTCCTGCACCCCCAGAGGCAACGAACGGCTGCGGCGACGGCTGCGGCGGCGGCGGCTGCAACGACGGCGGCTGCGACAACGGGGGCGACGGCGGCTGCGGAGGTGGCGGAGGAGGAGACACCGGAGAAGGGGCATGCGGCGAGGACTGCGCCGCAGGACCACCATCAACCGGGACAACCGAGGAAAAGGGGATGATGCGAGACACAGCAGAGGGGGAAGGACGGGGAGGGGGAGGAGGAGGGGCGGCAACGACCGGGGAAGGGGGGACCAAGAACAGGGGGGGGTGAACGGGGGACCGCGGTGGGGGAAGCGACGGAAGAAGGAGACGGACTCGTCAAAGGTGACGTCGGGGGAGTGAAAGAACCGGTGAGACTGCGGGTGGTAGAAGTGCCAGTCAGACGCGTCAAGGGGGAAGCCAAGGAAGATACAGGGAAGGGTGCGGGCAGTGAGCTTGTCCGTGCCAGAGGCACAAACGTGAGCAAGGCAGCCCCAGACGTAGAACGCAGACGCGTCATCAGGTGACGCAGACCAAAGAAGAGTCGGCGAAACCTGAGGCTGCAGGGGGTGCTGCCACAGGTTAAGCTGGTGAGCGGCGTAGCGAACGGCGAACGGCCATAGAAAATCGGGTGCACCGGCATGTATCATGGAGGTGCGAGCCACCTCCATGACCAAACCGATGCATCGCTCAGCGACCCCATTCTGCTGCGGGGAGTCCGGCAAGGTGAACGTCTGGGTGATGCCCTCCGCACGACAGAAACGACCAAGGACACAAGAGGCAAACTCCCCATCACGGTCAGAGTGGAGGCGCAAGACAGGGAGACCGCGGTGGACACGCGCAGCGACAAGCCACGAGATAAGAACGTCAGGCACGTCGGCCTTCCGCTCCAGGGGGAACACAGTGGTGTAGCGCGTGTAGTCGTCGACAAGCACTAGGAAGTAGCGCTCTCGACGCGGCCCATGGACAGGGGCGGGGCCCCACAGGTCCATGTGCAGAGTCTGTAGCGGTGCGGTGGTAGGGGGAAACGAGGAGGAGTGAGGGGCACGGCGGAGCCGGCCCTTGACGCAGGGCGTGCAAGGTGGGGCTAGGGAGAAGGGAAACTTAGGGAACGACCCGGGGAGGCCTAGGACGAGACTGTGCTGTGACATGTGATGCAGACGCGGGAGCGCAGGGTGACCTAGGCGGTGGTGCCAGAGAAGGGTCGGGTGGGTGAGAGACCGACAGGAGCAGGCAGCAGCAACCTGAGGAGACACAGCCACCTGAGGAGGGGTCCCAGCCAGGGGGGTCACCGTGTCCAGTGTGAAAAGACCGGACACCGGGTCCCGTGGGAACGTGGACAGGGGGGCACCAGTGGCGGCCTCGGTACAGACAGCGTACCGCTCGTGTCCAGGGAACGTAGTGGTGATGCCAAGGTCCTGGAGGCAGCCGACACCAACTAGGTTCCTGGAGAACGAGGGGATGTGCAGACCTGTGAGCGAGCCCGAAGGAACCGCCCGGCAGGGAAGGGTGGTGGAACTGCAGGCAACTACAGGTCCGGAGGAGGGGTCAGCAAGAGAGACTGCGGCAGGGACAGGGAGCGGTGTCAACGTGGTAGAGTCGCGGAAGAAGCACCGAGAAGCGCTAGAGTCGAGGGTGAAGGAGAGCGCGGCAGTGGCGGCCGGAGGCGAAGCAACGACGGATGCACCAAGGCTAAACAAAGCAGGGGATCCTACGCCTGACGCAGCAGGGGAGTCTAAGCAAGGCACGCCTACACTAGGCAACAAGGGGTAATAAGACGGAAGCACACTAGAGTCATCAGCATACATCACATGCAGGGCAGTAACATCGGCGGCTGCTGAGACGGCTACTCGGCTGCCTCTGTCAGGGTCCCCTCGTCCACACCACTACCAGGGGACCCAGCTCCCGCACCACCTAAACTTGCACCCCCACCCCCGCCGTCACGCCCCGCCTTGGGGTGGCGACCCTTCCCCGAACGGACCTGTGCTGCTGCAGCAGTCTCAGCCACAGCAGCAGAGCCGTCGGAGAAGGTGCACTGAGCTAGGGCGCAACCCTGAAATATAGGGACCGGCACAGTACCGCTGGTCCGGGCAATAGAGCGGTGGCAGGCCTCTATAACGGACAGGGTGTCAACAAAGTCAGTGAGGGTGAGGTCTCCGGGGTGGACGCTAAGGAAGCGGTCGCGGGCAGTGGCAAGGCGGTCAGGAAGGCCGGTGGCCAGCAGGTAGAGAGCAGAGCAGAGGGGCGGCTAATGAGCGCGAAGCTGTGTGTTAGTGCAGGCAGCGCGCCAGGTCTCGTCTATAATGCGCAGGTGGGCGGCCAGGTCAGCGATAGTGGGGAACGACGCAAGGTCAGGGAAGAGCATGGGGGAGGATCAGGCGACCTACCGAGGCAGCAAGCGGGGTGGAATAGCGCTGGACAACAGCGTCTAGGAAAGCCTGGGCAGTGGTGATAGAGCTGAAGCGAGGTCGCTCGGACAAGGGGAGGGCATTACTAATAGCAAGCTGTGCGACAGCGTCACGGGACAGCCAGACAAAGTGAGCAAGGGCAGCGGCCGCAGCGGACTCACGCTCAGCGGACGAGGGGTCAGGATACAGGGCAGCGGGGGGGTCAGGGCAGGGGAGGGTACCGTCAAGATGGACAGACAGAGAGTGGCCATCCTACCGCTGACCAGTAAGGTGGCGACGAAGGTCAGCAAGCCACGCATCAAACTCAATCGGCTGGCCCTCAGCGTCAAAGCGAAGCACCTCCGCCATCAGTGACAATAGAGGACAGTACAGTGCGGTGCAGTACGGCACGGACAGTGCAGTGCGGTGCAGGACGGTGCAGTGCGGTACAGTGCGGTGCAGTGCAGTACAGTGCGGTGCAGTGCGGTACAGTGCGGTGTAGTGCGGTTGAGTACGGTACGGGGGGGGGGGGTTCGCAGGGCGGTGCTGATCGGGAAGAACGGACCGAACCCGAGGCGGCGGCGGGCTGGCGACGACGCGAATGCAGGAACCGGCCGGCGGACGGCAGACGCGAGGGGCCAGCAAACGGCGGCAACGGGGGCTGGCGAGAAGCTGGCGCGACGGCGAGTAGGGCCGGTCACGACGGCGAGGAGACACGGCCGCGACGGTGGCCAGGGACAGCCGCGACGGCGGCTAGGGGCGGCCGCGACGGCAGGAGTGACCGTGAGGCGGCTGGGCAGCGACAGCGGCTAGGGGCAGCCGCGACGGGCAGGGGGCCAGCTAGAGACGGGCACGACGGCCAAGGGGCCGGCTAGGGCGGACGCGACGGCCAGGGGACCAGCTAGGGGCGGACGCGACGGCCAGGGGGCCGCTAGGGACGAGCGCAACGGCCAGGGGGTCGGCTAGGGACGGGCGCGATGGCCAGGGGGCCGGCTAGGGACGGACGCGACAGCCAGGGGGGCGGCTAGGGGCGGACGCGACGGCCAGGGGGGCCGGCTAGGGGTGGACACGACGGCCAGGGGGCTGGCTAGGGACGAGCGCGATGGCCATGGGGCCTGGTAGGGGACGAGCGCGACGGCCAGGGGCCAGCTAGGGACGAGCGCGACGGCCAGGGGTCCGGCTAGGACGGGCGCGACGGCCAGGGGGCCGGCTAGGGGCGACGCGACGGCCAGGTGGCCGGCTAGGGACGAGCGCGACGGCCAGGGGCCTGGTAGGGACGAGCGCGACGGCTAGGGGGGCGGCTAGGGGTGGACGCGACGGCCAGGGAGCCAGCTAGGGACGAGCGCGACGGCCAGGGGGCCTGCTAGGGACGAGCGCGATGGCCAGGGGGGCGGCTAGGGCCTAGGGGGCGGAAGCGTGGGCGGGCTATGGGGAACCTAACCTACTATGATACCATAACAGAAAGAATGAATGACTAGAGTGGTGAGATACAAGGCAATATAGTCTAGAGTGTTGTACCCACTAAGGCACAAACATATATAGTCTACAATAACTGCATAAGCTATGTTTGACAACATGAACCGGAGCCAAAAGGCAAGTCAAAGGTAATATAAGATATAGTACACAATCAAGGTCCTAGCAAGTGAAAAGCAACAAGAACTAGACCAAGCTGTACACCGTGTCGTCGATGATCTTTAGGCGCAAGTGCCTTGGTAAAGATATTAACTGTGTTGGCAGTGGAGGCCAAGTGTACTACGCGGACCTGGCGACACTGCTGTAGCTCGCGCAGGAGGAAGTACTGCAGCTCGATGTGCTTCGCTGTGCCCTCCAGGCTCCTAACACAGGAGGATCATGGCCCTGTTGTCAGCGTACAGGAATGGGGCAAAGCTAGGCCGCTCACCTAAGTATGTGAGCAAGAAAGTCGGCCAACGCAGCTCTTGTGCCACCATGGCATCGGCATAGATCTCAGCCTCACAGCTAGATTGGGCAACAGACGACGATTGAGTGGACCTCCATGAGATGGCACCAGCACCAAGGCTAAAGCACTAGCCATGGGAGGACCTGAGCGTCTCAGCGTCATTTGCCCTCGAAGCGTCTGTGTGCTCTGTAAGGACTAGTGGCCTCCGTCCTCCTAGCACTAGCCCCATGTCCGATGTACTTGCTAGATAACGCAAAACCCTCTTAGTGGCCGACCAGTGCAATGGTCGGGGTCAGCGTGTCGCCACAAAGCGAGCCAGGATGCTGAGAGGGTATGCGAGAACTGGACGAGTACAAGTCATCAGGTACACGATGCAACCCACCAGCTTTAAGTACCGACCACTAGGCTCCACCGACTCCTCAGGGACTAAAGCTGAGAGCCTGTGATCTACTGGTAGAGGTGTGGGTTATGCGGAGGAGAATTGAAGACCGAACCTCTGAAGGACCTAGCGCACCAAGTGTGACTGTATGACAGTAATGGTGTGCGCTGCTCTGTCCTTAGAGATCTGCAGGCCAAGGTAGCGGCGCAGCTCTCCTAGGTCAGTACAGGTATGTCTCCTCAGCACCTCAGCCTTAACGTAGGCCAGTGCATCTCTGACTGCAGTAGCGAAGACCGGGTCGTCTACGTAGACAAGGATGTAAAACGCAATCTGGCCTGAACGAACGAAGAGTGGCGGATCTACAGAGGACGGGAAAACTGCAGGTCAGCTAA
>BQMB01001639.1:0-56705 GCA_027943415.1 Closterium sp. NIES-67 | reverse complement strand
TATGCATACGAGAGGTACCACGGGGATGCATGCCCGTTCTACCTGGTGAGGCCGGATGGGCATGTGGCCATGAGGGCTGACCACTGGCAGCCGGGCCGGGCGCAGGCGTACTTTGATGGGATCAGGGGAAGCTGCGGGAAGGCTGGGGTGGGTAGAGGGGTGGCGTGGATGAGGGCAACGGGTTGGGTGTTTGGTGCGGTTGGATGGGCTGGCCATGGGTAGGCAGGCTGGGCGCAGGCGTATTGTGATGCGATCAGAGGAAGACGAGGAAAGGCTGGGGGTGGGTAGAGGGGTGGTTTGGATGAGAGTACGGTGGGTGGGTGTGTGGTGCGGTTGGATTCTTGCATGTGGCAATGAGGGCTGGCCACTGGTGGCCAGACTGGGCACAGCGCAGGTATATTGTGATGGGATGAGAGGGAGAAGAGGCAAGGCTGGAGGGGGATAGAGAGGTGGCATTGACATGTTGCACTGGATCGGATCAGTCATCGGAGGCAGCTGGTCGGTCCGACTGACCAGCTGCCCATTGTATCTTTCTAAGAACTGACCAGTGGCAGCTGGGCGGGGCACAGGCGTACTTTGATGGGGTGAGAGGGAGATGAGGCGGCATAGGCTGTGCAGAGCTGGAAGATGATGCCGTGATGGGGTGCGAGTGGTGTGTGCCTGGGAGGGCTGAGCGCTGTAGCCAGGTAGAGCATACTTCGGTGGATCAAGATGAGGATCTGGCATAGCTGGCAGTGGGTAGAGAAGTCGCAATGGCTTTGCCAGTTGAGCATACACATCAAAAGCGTTGTATCATATGTACATAGGGAGGATGATGTTTGTATATAGAGCTTAACCGCTACATACAATGCAGCAAGCACATGAAGGATTGCCTACCGATTGCAGTTGGGGAATAGTTCGTCTGCCTACCCTCCCTCCCTCCCAGAGTCTGGCCGGAAAACTTTCCCTTCAGGAAAGGCGAAAAAAGCCACAAGGCTGCTGCAATCCGCCACAACCATGAAGGCTGCAACAGCCGCAATGGTTCTCCCCGCACTCCTGCGTCACGAGTGTCAGCACGGGGGGGAAAAGCTGTGTAGAACAGCCAGTCGGTACGGAGGAAGCATGACTGGCTTCGGCCTCCTAGGCTGTGTTCTATCTCAGCATACCGCCCAACCTACCGTAAATCCGTGGCTACCCACAAGCTATCCGTAGCTCACCGCAACCTAGCCTAACGACCCGAGGGCTGAATGACCTCCTAGCTCTCCGATCCGATGCATTCTTCCATCGAGTCTACTTTAAAGGCAAATCCACGGATTGCGCCCTCCTACCGCCCGAGGGCTGAACCACCTCCTCACTGTCCCCTCGCCCTTCCTCCATCCCCCCCCCTCTTCCCGCCGCCCCTCCCCATCCCCCAACAGACCTCCCCCCCTCCTGCTTCCGCCAGCCCCACCACCATGTGCGCCAGCATCAGCTGCGCCATCTCCCCCTGCAGCTCCGCGTTCTTCAGCGCCAGCCCCGCCACCAGGCGCTGCGCCTCCCCCATGCGGCGCATCATCTGCGCCACCTGCCCCTCTAGCTGCGCCGCTCGCCTGCTCTCGCTCTCCGCCCGCTCCTGCGCCTCCTGCAGCCGCCCCACAAGCCGAGCCTCGCGAAGACTAAAGGTATCGCGAATCTTCGCCAGGGAATTGCAGATGCTTGCAGAAGGTTCACGGATGTTCAGGATTTCGCTAGGATTCGCACGAATAACCGCTACAGCGGCCGCATCAGGCCCTCGCATCCCACTGGGATTCATCACCGAGGCCCTCGCATTGGCAACCCCCGTAGAGCAGCACTGATCACCCAACCTCGAGGTTACTACCGGCCCGTTGTGAAACCGGCCGCTGGAAAGCATGAGCGACGCGATATCCCTCTGCGCCGTCACCGCCGTGCTGACCGCAGCCGGCAGGAGAGCCGCGTCCGGCAAGAAAACCGCGTCCGGCAAGAAAGCCGCGTCCGGCAAGAAAACCGCATCCGGCAAGAAAGCCGCGTCCGGCAGGTAAGCGTCCGCCGTCGCGCTTCTTGCAGTGGGTAGGGATCCCCGGCGAGGCTCCGGCGGCTGTTGCTCGTTCACGACCCGTTGACGCTTCCTTGGCTGCTGCTGGCCGTCATCGTCACGCCGCGTGTTGCACGCGGCTGGCTCAAAGTCGAGTCTGGCGACTCTGGCCCCGCGAGACCGATGCCAAGACTGTAATCGCGACTGAAATTGCGACCGAGACAGAGATTGAGACGTGGACCCTGAGGCTGACCGAGACCGCCACCGAGACCGCTACCGAGACCGCCGGGTTTGACGGGCAGCACACGATCTCCGTCGAGATCATGCGCCGCCGCTGCCTGCAGGATTTTTTCCCACGCCGCGCGCTCCTCCGTTTTCTGAGCTGTCTCCGGGACGGGCGGGTTGACTGCTGCTCCCGCCGCGGGTGGTGATACGATCACTGGGTGCTCCGCCGTACAGACAAAATTGTCACTGTCAATGACGGGCCGAGAGCTGCGCTCCGCCATGGATAGGCTAAGGCTGTGAAACCCGGCTCCCGTCTGGAAATCGCTGCCTGGCGGCTGCTCACGGCGATTCGTTAACATTGAAAACTGGCTCGGGTGCGGTTGCTCGTGCTTTCTAAGAGGGATTTCGGCGACAGAATTCTTGGTTTCCAGCGGCGCCTCGCTCTTAACGCGGATTTCCACATCCTTCATGATCACTGAAGTCATCACGCCTGCTTCCCGCTTCCGCTGCCTCCTCACGAGCCCTTGAAGCACCTGGGAGGCCGCCATGAGAGCTCGAGTTTTGACTCGGACTCAGACTCGCTCCGACCTCGCAAGCTCGAGGGGAGAGGTGTCACCCAAAACGTTGCTGATGTGGGATTCGTCATGATGAGAAGCTCTAGGTCGCTATAAAACCGCGAGGGGGAAGACGAAGAGAATCTCGCTCTGTTTTCGAAGCGAACCGCGAAAGAATCTGGCTTAGCTTCGCTGGGCGCTCCTTGGCCCCCCGGCGCACCCTTGGCGCTCAGCTGAACCCCTAAAAGCCGATGAAACCAAGAGGCCGGAAACCAAGAATTTCGCCATACGAATCGAAGGTCTCTCAATCAGCAAGGATGCCTGTTGCGTGCTGCCTGCTGCCTGTTGCCCTCCCAGTTGCCGCTGCCGCCAGGCTGGCGCTGCGACACTGTCGAGCTGCGTGCGGCAATGATAGTACCGTTTGGCAATGTGAACGACGCGACGGTGCAGCGTGTATCGAGTACAGTACAGTACACGCCGAGAAGTCAACGATCGACAACTGTATACAGTGTATCTAGTGAGCAGCAGCAGCTACCGGAAGATTGCCAGCCAGCCTGTCCCAGCCTGTCCCACCTGTCGGGACGGTACCGACGAGGTGTATCTGGCATTCCCGAGGTCTCGCGCCGCACTTGCAAGTGTCCTGTCGAAAACGGACGAACTGTGGGGTGCACTGACGGAAACCGGAATGGTGGCGTTTTGACGTGGTGTGTCCCACGCCTCGTGGCGGCTTCCTAGTCAATTGATCGGAGGGTGGAAATCTGCATATGCTCCAACCGACGCATCACACCTCCCCCCCGTACTGTACCAGCGAGCGATAACGAGTCCGTCAAGGAACTGTGGCTTTCAACTTTCAAGTGGCGCTTGGCCATGCATCCAAGATGTTCGGTGGCTGGAAGGAGAGGCATCGCGATTCGGGCGAACAACGCAAGGAAGAGGCGAGCGTCTGTATTTCAGTGCGTGTTGGGCTTGTCTTGCTGCTGCTGCTCGTGCTGCCCTGCTGTGCCGCTGTACTAAGTGTTGCTGTTGGGCGAAAGGAGTCGGCTTGCTCAACCCTAAAACCAGGGGCAACGACGAGATGTGCAAGCAGCAGCAGTCACGCTGTAAAGGCTGGCATGGCAACTGAGGGGGGAGGTCTGAACAGGGCACGCGCATACGCGTCTGTGGGTAACCAGGCCTAAACATAACAAAACACCACGAAGAAACATCTAGATTTTTTTTATAAGAAACAACAGAAGCATTGTACTAAGCAACAATAGCACCTTTCAACTCTTGATCGCGTGAAGTTCGCCTTCCTAATAAATTCTATAACATTATGTCGCTATACCGTGTGTCTTGGGATAGAACACGTGATTCTATTTTGTTCACATAATCACACATACCCAGAGTACTGCTGTTGGTGGTGGCTGTTAGCATAGATCCAGAGTAAGACATGGTCCATATAAAAACAAATCCGCATTGGCCTTGTTAGTCATCAGCCAATGTGACTACCCATCTACACCTGTGTGGAGCAATCATGTACAACCTTGTAAAAACGTATGCGTCACATGTATACATCCTGCAGATGCACCAGATAAGCACAGACACTGAGCACATCCACGCTGATTTATGGATCCTGTCGTGTTAGGGCCTCGGGTGTAAGGATGACAAGAAAATCACGCGAAAAATCTGAGATGCTGAGTACAGCCACCATAATAACGGATGAGAGGAACATCGGAATAGGGCCAAAGAACCAAAGAGCAAGAGGGAGAAGGAAGTAGAATGAGCGGTTGCCCACGGTCAAGAAGTTGTCTCCTCGTGCAAGAACTCTTTGCACATACGCGATTGAGAGACCAGGAGAAGTCACAGGATCAATGGGGATCGTGATAAGGAAATTCACATGACTGAGGAATCGGATGGCCTGTGATTGGCAAGGGGGAACGCAGGGAAGCTACGGTTGAGCATAAATCCACAACCTTTGAGAACAGGAGGAAACGCAACTTCAAGAACCAAGAGGCTAACAGAATGGAGAAAAGACTTTGGAAAGGACAATGATGTAGATCGACACAAACGCACCTGGGTGTGGCACAGAAATGCGAAGAGGAAGCAGAGGAATATACAAAAGACTTTCAGAAGCAGCAGGTCAGATGAGGCTGATCCAATGGTCAGAGAAGACAGAGCTTCTTGAAGGTTGTCAAGGCGGATACTGGTAAGGATTGTAGCGATTGCAACTGCACCAATAGCTGACGTGGAAGCCAGTAAGACACACGCCATGATGGAGTTTCGGAGAGATTGAACTGCCAGCATGCCATTGGTGGCGTTGCTGTCCTGATGGATGGGATAAGAAAAACCCGTCAGCTTCACGAATTCTTCTCTTTAGTCAGCAAAAACGAGACGTACTACAACGCCTAAATTTCAGGAAGGTTTGGGACGTTGGTGAGATTGTACGTGCCTTCATCACGCACTGCACCCAAGTGCGACGGTTTGCGTGAGCAGCGCCAAAGACAGTGGCGAGAGGTCTGCGCTTTATTTGAGCGAGCAGCCAGACATGATACGACGCAAGTAACAGCAGACCCGCTGGCACAAGCACCGCATCGAGAAGCGCGTTATGGTAAACCATTACCTAAAATACTGATGCTGCCCCTCCTACAAGTCGCATAATGTTCTCTTGTCCATCTCACAAGAGCAGATGTAGGCATTCAACATGTCAAATGGCGGGAAACTGGGGAAGCAATACAAGTTGACCCACGACAAGAATGCTAGACAAGTATGCTCGCTGCTTGAACCCATCTTCCTCAAGTCGAGAATGAAGAAGCTTCGAAGGAAGGAATCAGTTGAACAGCAAAGTTACTCGCTAAAAAACGATTCACATTGCTTAGTGAGAATCCATAGGAAGCCTAAAGTATGTGACCAAGGTAGCGAACTACGCAAGAAAGAAACTCATTATGTCAAGTACAAGAAAGTACAGCCAGCAATTGTGAGTACGGCTAGTACACCAAGGGCCACGCTTCTAGGTGCAAGCAACCAATCAGCCACACTATTGTGGTTGCTCACCACAGACTTCGCTACTCTTGCAACATTTTCCAACGTATCACGCCTTTCGCCTGTATTGTCTATCACATAATCGGCACGCTTCACTTTGAGCTCCAGTGGCATTTGAGCAGCCACTCTCCGTCGAGCGTCATCTTCCTGCAGGTCATTGCGCTTCATCAAACGCTCCACCTGCTGCTCCTTCTCACAAAAGACAGCAATCACTGCTCTTGTGACACGATTAAGGCCGGTTTCGTACAAGAGGGGAGCATCTAGAATGACCAGTGGGTTGTTGGCCAACCAATGTGAGAAGAGCTGACGTGCGATGGCATAGGCAATGTGGGGGTGCATGATGCTGGAGGGGTGAAATGGGATGAAGAATAGAGGGAATGGATAAGCACTGAGGGAATGAACTGCAGCAGGCAAGATGAAGATGCAATGAAAAAGGTCGGCAATAGCCTGCTCTATTAAGGCAGGGAGAGAGGTAATGAAAACTCACTGTAACATAATATGGGGGTAAATGATGATGCAACCTTACCATACTGCCACCAGCTCCACCTTAGGCCTCACCTGTTGAGCCTCTTCCTCTTGCCGGCGTCAACAAAGACAATCTCCCCCAGCTTGTTGCGATCGATCTCCCCGTCTGACGTCAGCACCGAAGGCCCAAACTCCCCCACCACTTGAGCATGCGCCGGGGTGCCCTTCCGCATCACATCCTGATAGGTGGGGTCGGGGAAAGGGGGGGATTGGACGACGAAAGGAACAGCTTCTTTCACATGAAATGTCACGAGGAAACAGCAAGGCCAGTGTTGACAATCACTGGAGAAGAAGATACCGGAAGTGGATGGGCGGTACAGCCATCTCGGGCCAGCTCTCATGAACAACGGTAGAACTGAATGGGAATCAGGGCGAGGAAAGGAATCCAGAACCCACGTGGGACATCTAGATGAATCGTGCTCCCCACGAGTCATCTTGAAACGAAATCGCGACTCCTACCAGAAGAGCAGAGGCGAGGAACTAAGAGCGTGAGGAGCCTATTTTTGAGGCGCCTAAAAAATAGACTCCTCACGCAGAGGCGACGAACAAAGAACACGTACATGTGCGGTCTTGTCAGCGTCAATCACGGGAAATCCGAACCGCGACTTGAGCTCCTGACACACGGAGCTCTTCCCGCTTGCTATTCCGCCCGTGAGGCCGATCACCTTCATTGCCGGGCGAGGGAAACTACACGCGGAGCACCAGGCTTTCTTAGGAGGCACGGCGAGAACGCTGAATTCTCGACAGGAAGGGAAAGCTCAGCAGAATGTACACTCGTGCTGCCTCCGCCCGGCTGCTGACCCGCTCACCACACTCCCCACTTCCTACATAGCACAAGCACCATGTCCATACTAGCCGAGACTACTCTTGTACATGGCTGTTTCGACCTTGGCTGTTGGCGTTCGGGTTCGCCAAAAGTCCCCAGCTTTGAACGAAGGGTTACGTGAATATCGCCCAGAGCTCAGGCCATCGCCGACCAGTCGCAACTTTCCTTGGGATTGGTCGTCCCCCGCTTTCGCTCTTCTGTTTCTTGAAATTACATTTACTTTTTTACTCAAAAATGGACACACATCACACAAATGACACAAACATAAGGCTATACATCCCTTCTAGATTCCACTTCCACATTACCACACACAAACACCTCCTCCAAGCTGATAAATCACACTAGATCTCAGCATTCCTAGTATCACCATTTCCATCCACACCAAGTTCCCTCTCTCCAAAAAATCCATCCCACGGCAACACATGCTCCGCTGTCCGCCTGCACGACACGACCAGCTGTGGCAGCAGCATTCCCACCTCCCTTGCTGCAACCCTCAGATCCACACCAGCAGAACCACTCTCAATTCCTCCTCCTTCCCCTGCACCTTCCCCTTCCCTCACCCCCGTCCCTTGATCCCCAGCAATTACACCATGAGACACCAGCAGCCTCCGCAGCCTGAAATCCTGCAACCCGTGACACACTCCCTCCTTCCCAGCCACAGCCACACCCTCCCCACTATTGCCAGCGAGCTCCCTGGCTGCTGCTAAGAGCGCCAGCAGGAGACCAGAGGAAACACCCGAGCATTCAAACAGGTCCAGCAGAACCAGCCGGGGCAGCTGCAGCTGGAGTGGGGCAGAAGCATCATTCACAGCAGCACTGGCACCCTGCCAGGTGTCGCCAAACAGCGCCGCCAAGACAGCAACATCATCCACCCCTGTCCGCGCCAGCCTCAGCACCTCCAGCCGCCCGCACCTCCTCGCCAGCTGTCGCAGCCCCACTGGCCCAACATTCACACAGCCGCCCAGGCTCAGCTGCTCCAATCGCGTGCATCCATTAGCAATCGCTACACCCCGGCATCAGTCACATGTGACTGGATGGGAGGGAGGGCGACACGCAGGCAGGTCCTGGCGTAGGAAGAAGAGCAGGTTTGAAGGAAGTCGCCGCTAGCGGCAGCAGCAGACGCAACAGCAACGAAACGAGCTAGCGGCTGGACGTGCAGGGCGGTGAGGTTCGGGCAGGACTGCGAAATTTCGGTCAGAACGGCGTCTGACGCCAAGGGAAGGGCGAGGCGCTCCAGGAGAGGGAAGGAGCGGATGGCCTTGCACAGCGCCTCTTCGCTTCGCCCCCACTCAGCCGAGCCAACGTCGGGTTGGGCTGAGGGTGGCAGCGAATCGGTTTGGGACAGATCCAGAGTGGTAAGGTGGCGGAAGAGGTGGCCCACCAGCTGCCACGTGGCTGCGGGGGAATTTTGGGCGTGGAAGGAGCGCAGGGGGAGGAAGACGGGCGTGAGACAGGCAGGCTGGGGGCACTACCGCTCAAGCTGCTGCTGCTGTCACCGCCACCACTGCCAGCAGCGAGGGCGAGAAGGAGGGAGGAGGCGGGAGGCAGGTGCCAGGAGACGGAGCGGTGGGGGCGGTGTACAGACGGATGGAGGAGAGGGACGGAGCGAGGGACGAGCCCGAGGGGCACCAGAAGAGGTCGCCGGGCTTCGGTGCTGCAATGGAGAGCGCGGAGAAGAGAGCTAGGGTTTCGGAGTCGGCTGGATCACCCGCTGCTGAAGCACCTTCGGTCGGCGGCAGGGGATGAGTTTTGGCGGCAGCGGGAGCAGGAGCAGGAGCAGGAGCAGGAGGCAGGAGCAGGAGCCCCCACGGGCAATGCAGCGGCGGCCTTTGCGCGAGTGCAACTGTGGATCCAAGGCGTGAGACACGAGGGAGAGGTGCTGCAGCGACGGGAGGAGAGCGAGGAGGAACGACACCGTCTCCCAGGTGATGCCGTCGGACCAGAGGGAGAGGGCTGCCAGGTGAGGGAGCGATGCTGCGAGGTGGCCGATAGTCTCGGCTTTGAAGCTCGCCCGGGTGTCGAGGTTTAGGGAGCGGAGATTAGGGAAGGAGGCGGCGATGGAGTGGAGGTGGATGTCCGTTAGGAAGACGCGCGGAGGCGGATCGAGGGCGCATGGGGCGCGAGGACGGGGGGAGGCGGAGGGGGAGCGGGAGGAGAAGAAGGCGGAGAAGGAGGAGGAGAATGGGGAGGAGAAGGGAGGGAAGAAGGAGTTGTAGTAGGTACGTCAGTAGTAGGAGGGGGGTTGGTTGAGTGCACGCGCAGAGGAGGCGCCTGGGTTGGGGGAAGGGGGACGCTGGTCGAGCCGGCGAATTGAAAGCCATCGTCTTTGCCCCACACGCGATCGCCGGAGCTTCGGCCTGCGATCTCGGCTGCCCTCGACCCATGCCACGCACGCGGAAGGGGTCAGAAAATGATCCGAGCGCAGGTTCAGGCCTTGAGTTGACGTGGCAGCGCCGGCAGCACCACCGTGGCGAACTCTGATTTGGTCATGGGGAGCGACGCCGGCGCGTCGCCGGCGATCGCCCCGCCTCAATGCAGCTGACCAGCGAGAGCGACTCGATCGCGGACGCGATTTGAAGGATCTGCGCGACGCTGTCGGCCGACAGCTTATCGCCGTCGTCTGGAGTTCCCGTTGCGTTCCCGCGCCGGGACGGATCTCCAGAGAGCGGAGAGTAGCGGCGAGCCGCGTCGTCAAGTCCAGCCATATGCGACTTGGAATCTGAAGTACTCGTCGGAAGGTCGCTGGTGTCGTTCGGACAGTTCTCGAGCGCGAAAGGCGAAGGACGAAGGGCTAGCATGCGGACGGAACCCGGGGTCTGATCGGGTGCGGTTTGGTGCTGTGAAGCGTCGCCAGGGGAAGGGGTCGCGAACGTCGCATGGGTCTCTGGCGTCGGATCCATTGTTCGCGTTACTACAAACGTGAGCGAAGGACGACTGAGCTGCGGTATAAGTAGAACAATCGATAACGAGTAGCTGTGTCGCCTACGTATGACCGCGGATGAGAGCCAGAAGAGGAGAGGCGAGTAAAGTGGATTGTGTATATCAAGAAGGCTGAAGGCTTTATAAGAGGCCAGTGACGGATGTGGTGTGGTACTGTGCGGAACAGGTTTCTTGGTTGGAAGGTTTTCCACAAATTCCGAGAACCAGCTTCTGGTGGGCCGAATCGCGAACCGGTGACTCGAGAGTGGTGTCAGTTTTCTCCCTGCAAACTGACGGTGTGGTATGGATGGGGGGGTACATGAACGGCTGAGATTGGTTCAGCTCCCAAACCGATTGGCGGAAAGATTTTCCAGACATGGCCTGGGGCTTCCTGCTTTCCTGCAGGCTTCGCTTAGCCAGGGGTGCCGGGCTGGCTGATTTGTCTCCCTCGCATCTGTCAGCGGTTAGTGTGAACCGCACGGCACTAAGCTTGGAATTCTGCACTGGATACGGGGCAGTGCCCCGTTATCCGGTAATCAATGGGGATTGCACTGAGAGCGTTTCAAACTGTACTGAGAGAACTTACATTTCATATGAAATCATTCATGTGTATGCATGTGTTGTGTATGCACTCCTGTTTCCAACATCGAGAGCAATCCACCCCTTCATAAACTCTCAGGAAACAGCTGAACAAGCTGTGCTGGCGTTTCAGTAATGCAATATCAATGGTGAAGTCCCTCCGCTAGTTCAAAATAACAAAACAGTGGGGAACTTCTTTTGAGTATGAACAAGAATCCAATGTACAAAGCAATGAGGACAGCCCTCTTAAAGCGAGGGTCTCAAGAAGCAGAAACCAGATCCAAAGGTTTTGGTTTCGGGGGGTCTCGAAAATTGCGAGGTGTGGTGAGGGGTGCTGGTTGGGCGCTGTTACTGTTTCGCTAATTTCGTCAACCCAAAACCAAACCTTTTGGATTTGGTTTCGCGCTTCTCGAGACCTCGCTTTAATATGAACACAACATAACAGATTCAGGCCGACTTTTCGACAACTACCTACCCACAACTCTGGACCTTCCAAGAGCGCTTCAGAGCTCATCATCATCGCTTACATCCACCTCAAGTTTCCTCTCTCCAAAGAAACCATCCCACGGCAATACATGCTCCGCCGTCCTTCTACTTGTCACCACCAATCGCGGCAACAACATCCCACCTCCCTTGCTGCTAGCCTCAAATCCTCACTCTTTTCACCCCAAACCCCCATCGCACCCTCCGATCCGCCTTCCTTTCTCACCCCCACTGAGCCCCACCAATGACTTCAGGAGACACCAGCAGTCGCCGCAACCTAAAATCCTGCAACCCAACACTCTTTCCAGCTCCATCCTTCCCTTCTCATACCCCCTCCCTCGCCTGCAGGCCTCTCTTGATAGTCCTCAATCCTCCTCCTCCATTTCAGCCGACCCATCCCTACACTCCTCACTGCAGCCAGCTAGCTCTCTCGCTGCTGCTAAGAGCGCCAGCAGGAGGGTGGAAGACACACCTGAACAGCCGTACAGGTCTAGCAGAACGAGCTGAGGCAGCTGCAGTTGGAGTTGGGCACTCAAGTCACCAAAGCCAGCTCCAGCAGCATCCCCTGCAGCACTACCACCCTGCCAGTTGTCGCAAACAGCGCTGCTTACAACAGCAGCATCATCCACGCCTATCAGCGCCAACCTCAGCACCTCCAGCCGCCCGCACCTCCTCGCCAGCTGTCGCAGCCCCATTGGCCCAACGTTCACACAACCCCCCAGACTCAGCTGCTCCAATCGCGTGCATCCATTCGCGATCGCTGTCACCCCGGCATCAGTCACCCGTGGTTGGATGGGAGGGAGGGCGATGCGCTGGAGGGTCCTGGCATAGGAGGAGGGACAGCGAACAAGGATTGGGTTCGCTCGGGCATATGTTACCGCAGGAAGGAGGCCATCGCGAGGAACAGCCACGGACCGCGCTAGCGGCTGCGCGTGCAGGGCGGTGAGCTTCGGGCAGGACAGCGAAATTTCCATCAGAATGCCATCTGAAGCGAAGGGAAGGGCGAGGCGTTCTAGGAGTGGGAGGGAGCGGATGGCCTTGCAGAACGCCACCTCGGTGCTCTGCCACTCGGCTGAGCCACCAACCACGCGGCTGTTGATGTGGCTGTCAAACTGGTGGTGGACTGCGGCCAGGTTCTCGGCCGTGATAGAGTCGGACTGGGAGAGATCCAGAGTGGTGAGGTGGCGGAACAGGTGGCCCACAAGCTGCCACGTGGAGCTAGGGCAGTTATGGGCGTGGAACGCGCGCAGAGGGAAGGGCGACGGATGTGGGAATGGCAGGCTGGTGCCCCTAGCAGTCTCGTAACTACTGCAGCTACTGCTGCTGCTCCCTCTGGTGCTGTCGCTGATGCGCTTTTCTGTGCCATTGAGTGAGCGGCCAGCAGTGAGGGCGAGCAGGAGCGAGGAGGCGGGAGGCAAGTCCCAGGTGACGGAGCGATGGGGGCCTATGTACAGACGGATGGAGGAGAGGGACGGCGCGAGGGATGAGCCTGAGGTGCATGAGAAGAGGTCGGAGTTGGATGCGGCTATGGCACGCGAGGAAAGGCGAGCTAGGGTTGAGTCCTGTGTGAGTCTTCCCTGACGCGAGGAGTGCGGATCCAAGGCTAATGACACGAGCGAGAGGTGCTGCAGGGAGGGGAGGAGCGCGAGGAGGAGCGAGACCGTCTCCCAGGTGATGCCGTCGGACCAGAGGGAGAGGGCTGCCAGGTGGGGGAGTGATGTGGCGAGGTGGCCGATGGTCTTGGGCTTGAAGTCCGCCGGTGTGTCGAGGTTAAGGAAGTGGAGATTAGGGAGCAGGGAGGCGATTGAGTGGAGATGGAGATCGGTTAGGAAGACGGGCTGTGGCGGGCGGTAAGTAAGTGGAGGAGTAGGAGGAAGAGGAGGAGGAGGAGGAGGAGGAGGACGATGAGGAGGAGGAGGAGGAGGAGGAGGAGGACGAGAAGGAGGAGGAGGAGCGCCAGGAGGACGAGGAGGAGGAGGAGGGGGAGAGGAGAGGAGGAGGAGGAGGAGGAGGAGGAGGAGGAGGAGGACGAGGAGGAGGAGGAGGAGGAGGAGGAGGAGGAGGAGGAGGACGAGGAGGAGGAGGAGGAGGAGGAGGAGGAGGAGGAGGAGGACGAGGAGGACGAGGAGGAGGAGGAGGAGGAGGAGGAGGAGGAGGAGGAGGAGGAGGAGGAGGAGGAGGAGGAGGAGGAGGAGGAGGAGGAGGAGGAGGAGGAGGAGGGGGAGGAGCAGCAGAAAGATGATGACGAGGAACGGAAGCAGGGGGGGAGGCGGCGGCGCAGGGACATGAGGAGCTGGCGGGGGCGGCGGAAGGACACGAGGAGGAGGCGGGGTGGCGGAGGGGGGGAACGTCGGACGAGTCACCGAATTCAATTCCATCCGCGTGACCCCACACCCGGTCGGTTCTCGTGCTTAGTATCTCGCGATCGTCCCTACGGCTACCATGTTGACCAGCTTCCTCTAGCGAAAACACTTGTGCATCCGTGCACGCGACAGGGCAGAGAAGATGCTCCGAGCGGATACTCAGGGATCGGAGCTCACGTGGCAGGGCCGGGAACACCACCGTGGCAAACTCTGTATAGAACATCGGAAGCGAGATTTCTACCGTGCGGCTCCGCTCGACGCAACCGACCAGCAAAAGGGACTCGATCCGCGACGCGTTTTGAAGTACTTTCGCGATGCTATGGGCCGTCAGCTTGTCGTCGCCAGCGTCGATTAAATTTCTCGCGCCGGAACGGATCTCCAGAGAGCGGAGTGTAGCGGCGAATCGCGTCGTCAGCTCGAGCATCTGCGCCTCGGAGTCAAAACTATTGAGGAATGAGTGAGAGTTAGGAGCTAAGCTCTCGAGCACGAACGGCGACGGACGGAGCGATCGCACGCAGGCGCGCAGCGCAAGGCGACACCAGCGGCGACAGACGAACGCAGCGGAAGTAACGGCGAAGCGCGTGGGAAGAAAGGAGAGAACGAGGGAGAGAGTGCCGTCGTCCAGCAGCGAAGTAAGGGACGAGCATTCCGCGGATGAATCCGCTTCAGCAATCGGCGAGTCGCCGCGATCGGCGGAAGCGTCCAAGAGTCGTTTCATGATGTAGCGCGCCGACAGCCACCCCAAAACGGTGTCCAGTGATGGTCGTGAACGAAACTAGACTAGTCGGGTTCAGGAGTAGGGTAGCGAAAGGTCAGTCTCTGGAAGGGGTCACTTGAAAGCTGTGCGGAAGGATGGCTCGGAAAGCTGGGGTATCGTTGACTGATCAATCACACGACAAGCTGTGTCGCGTCCAGAGAACAACGCTGTTATGGTTCGAGAAAAACGGCAAGATGGCCGCGTGGAGCTAATGAGATAGCTGAACTGATTCTGTGGATAGTGATGTATGGCAACAGGGGCAGACAATACCTTGGATTGGGAGGGAATGGATGAATGGGAGTGGAGTGGAGGAGAACCCAGGATCCTAGGGAATGCGTCTTCGCGCTTGAGAACTGTCCCACCGGAACATATCGAACGGTGATGGATGGCATGTTAAAATGGAATAACGGTCAGGATTGTTCCGTTTCTCTGGCTGTTGGCGGGAACGCATAGCCAAGTCGGCCCTGTCATAACGAGCTCGGCTCGGTCAGCCATTACAAACAAGTGGACCTGTCAGCCTATGGTGCTTGTGGGATTGCAAGTCATGGCACTCGCACTTCAGTCCAGGAAGTCGAGAAAATCATAACAGCTTAGAGTGCGGTCTGAAGTTTGGCCGAGTTGAAGTTTGGCCGACCGACTCGCCACGTCGGCGAAAGTTTGGCCAAAGTTTGAGGTTTTGGTTGGCAAAAGTTGAGGTAGGTGAACTTTGGCCAACCTATCTGCGAAAAACTAGGCGACCAGCCCTCGACATTTTGCGAACGGAACCCCATCGCACCAAATCAAATCGACAGGCGATCCGCAGAACGATATGCGACAGAACACAATCTGGGTCGCAGAGGACTGCGACACCTGACGGCCAGCTTCCAGATAATTTTGGAAAAGTTGTCCTGAAAAAAATCACCAAATTTCCACCATAATAAAAAGTTAAAACCATTGTGCCAAGCAGTTCAACGGAAGGTAGGTTGGCTAGGTGGAAAGACGGGATTGGCTATCAGGCAGCACTTCCAGGGATCTTCCAACCAAAGGTACGCAACTCGAGGAAGTTAACACACGGGTTTTTAAGAAAATCTCCTTTCTGGTTTGGGTGTTGATGAAGGCTTTGGTGAAGAAGGGTGGAGCATTCGCAATTTGACGGCTGTTCGTGCGCCGGGCAGGTTGGTGCTGCTTTTGTGGCTTGGTCGATGGCACATTTCTTTGGCGTGGCCGGCCAAGTATGCAGAAACCAGGTTTTATCCTCGGTCGCAGCTGTTCGTGGACCCAAATCGCACGAATTCTGGCCGGCAAGGTGTGGAAGGGGCTGGTTGGCCAAAGTTCGAAGCGCACGGCCAAACATTGCAATGTGCAATGCCGACGTGGCGAGTCGGTTGGCAAAACTTCAAAGTTCGGCCAAACTTCAGAACGCGGCCTTAGAGGGTGTTCTGAAGTTTGGCCGAGTTGAAGTTTGGCCGACCGACTCGCCATGTCAGCGAAAGTTTGGCCAAAGTTTGAGGTTTTGGTTGGCAAAGTTGTGGTAGGTGAACTTTGGCCAACCTTTCTGCGAAACACTAGGCGACCAGGCCGCGACAATTTGCGAACGGCACCCAATCGCGCCAAATCAAATGGTCTGGCGAGGCGCAAAATGATATGCGAGAGAGTACAGTTTCTGTCGCACGTGGCTGCGACAACTGACGGCCCGCTTGTTTCTGCCAAAGTCCCGTTGCCATCCAAAATTTCACATTGAACGCCTGCATCGAAGCGCACAGTGACAAAAGGCCGCGCGAAATGGTGGACCAACAGCTACACGAGCACAGAGCAGCGTGTGCCTTGCGAATACAAATACTCGATGCCAATCTATTCAAAACCACTGCTCTACACACCCACAAAACACCAGCGCCCGGCGTCGTAACGAGCCATGGCTCCCAAACATATGCACAACACTGGTAAGCGTAAGTCCAAGGAGTTACATGTCGACGTGCCCCGTCGGGCGCCCCCGCTGATTCGTTACCTCGAAGACTTGGAGAAGCGTGACATCAGTCGCATTCGGCTCATCGGCTTGACGGAATCTCCAGTGCGGAAGGAGACGTCATCTGCCAATGGGCCAGCCTCTTCAGCCAGCGACCAGGCAACCGACGAGAAGGACTGTTACGCCAGCCTGGATGCGCCAGACGCTGCCGGCGATGTCAACACGGACGACGGAAGCTACGGCGTCTACGACACCGTGAACGCCGCCGATGAATTCGACGACACGGGTGCTGACGACTCCGACAAGCTCCAAGACACGCCGGACCTGAAATGCAAGAACACCGCCGTCGGAGCGGACCCGTCAAACAAATACTGGCGCGAAAGTGAGCTTACTGAGCTCGCTGCGGCGATATGGGCCGCGAAAGAGGATTTCGTCAAGCTGAAAGGGAAGCAAGGTGGACAGCCATGGGAGAAACTGCATATAGTCATCAAGCACGCTAACCCGGAATGGAATCGCCCAATTGTCGCGATGCAAAAAAAATGGAAATATATTTCAAAGCGGATGGAGGATATCGAGGTAGCCGACAATACATCCGGCAACAAACCCATGCCTAAGCCCGAGTGGTATCCCCACGTGTGGAACTATTGGCGGTCGAATCGCGCGCCCGACCCACACATCGTCGACGAGGGTGGGGCAAGGACGGAGAATGCGAGACCAACAAGCTCACGTGCACCACGCGCCGCACAGGAGGCACCGACACACGAGACAGGCTCGCAGGCGCCAACCGAGGGGGGTGAGTAGAAAGAGTTACTATGTCAATTACTAAACATCATTTCAGCCGCAAATGTTATGTCCACGGGCTTTGCAACACAAGCAACAGCCGAGTACAGCCTGTGCCTATTAAACCTGATGCCGTCTCCCTCCACCTCCCCCCCAGCCACGGACGGCTCACCTGCCCACATTCCTGCAAAGAGAAAGGGCGTCGAATCACCCTCCCATTCTGGACACGTCCTTGTCGCGGACGCGAAGACCCGACTCATGCACGAGCGTTCTGAACGCCAGGAGGTCGCGGTTGGCCGCCTCGTCGACGTCCTGGAGCGACTCGTGCCGCAGCCCGCGTACACCAACGCGCCATCACTGCTACCGTGCGCGACCGCGGGAATCCCCAACGCATCCCCGTCACCTGGTAGCCGCGGGACGGGTAGCCACAGCTCTCCGACCTGCCAAGAGTCTGCTGTGCATCACGGCCCACCCATGCCGCCGTGGTACACTGCGTCCGGGCACCAAGTCCCCGTGCGCACGACGGGGTATGAGTCAGCACCCGCGGGCCCAACCCAGGCGACTGTCGTGTTGGGCCCTGACGAGCATTGGTACTTCAGCGCCCCTCCGTTTGATGGTCGCGCTCCTCATGCCGCATGAGCCACGCCGCGTGGGCGTGCATGCCGAAGTCACGACGCCGTGCAACAAGCGCTTCCCGCGTGGTGTCTGCCACTGGGGGCCAGACGTACGACTGCATCTCCGGCAGCTCCCACCACCTATTCAAGTTCCGCGTCGTCCCGTCTCGCCACCACCCCACAACGTAATCCCAGATTCTACAGCGCGCATCAACAGTTAATTGCAACTGCACCGAATAAATCTGTTTCCGACAGTAATACTCGGAACGGTAGTCCTCAATGCCTCTCACCTGCAGGTGGGTCCCGTCGACCGCACCAATGACGTTCGGGAAACCTCGCGCATCGCGGAACTCGGTGGCCATCTCGGCCATATCGTCAGGTGTGGGGAAACGCACCCATGTCTCCTTGTAGCGTTTTGGGAAGGAGAGGAGGAAGCGGTCCACGATCGCATGGCAGACAGATCTCGGTACGCCGTGCATTAGCACTAGTCTATCGAAGTCCGAGGCTAACCCCTCCTCTAAGTGGGCGAGTATGTCTTTGTCGATTCTGAAGAGGTCGACGAATTCAGAGTTATCCATGGTGTCTATGCGATCGACCCACCATGCTACCCTGGCGGCACGTGCGAGCTTGTTGCGTCTGATAACTTGGCGGCGGCTCTCTGCACAACGCAACGCGGACTCCGCGGCGATGGCGTCCAGAGCCTCGACCGCTAATTGCAGGAGAATTGTGTCTGTGGCGTCGTCATCCATATCTCTCCACTGGAGGAAGCCGGCTACAGCGGCTAGAGCAGTTTCAAGTGTCCTAGCCATGGTTGATGTCGTGATAGAGGGAAGATCCTAAATGCGTCTTGAGTGCCGCGGAATACAATATATATTTTCTGGAGAACCGAATGCTTGGTTGGGGAGTTCATCATGGGTTTGGGTCGGGAAGTGCGATGCATGTTCACGTTGCAGTTCTCCTGTGTGCTGGGCAGGTGACAAACGTTTTCGTGGGTTCATTGTCGTCACGATTCAAGAGCATGTTCGCCAATCACTCCTGGAACCGCTTATCGTGCACAGTCGCTGACGTTGTTTGGGTTTCGTCGCACGGATTCTGGCCGGTAGGGGCTGGCTGGCCAAAGTTCGAAGCGCACGGCCAAACATTGCAATGTGCAATGCCGACGTGGCGAGTCGGCTGGCAAAACTTCACAGTTCGGCCAAACTTCAGAACGCTCTCTTAGACAGGAGATTCGCTAAAAAAGCAGTAAATTGTGGAACAATCTTACACTTAGGTATCACCCTTGCTACAATCCAATGCTGCAAACATACCATCAACATCATCATCATCGAAGAAGGCTCCGAAGGCATCATCATCCCACCCAACTTTCTTCAGTACATCTACAGGCTCCTCAAGAACACTCCCCTCATTCCGCTTTGAGCGGTCCACACCACATCCAATGCCTTCCATGTCTCGAATATCCACATCTCTTTCAGGCTCGCCTCGGACATCAGCTCCAGTAGCACTCCCCACAGGAGCCGACGAACCATGGATGCCAGCGTTCTTGCCAGCTGATAAAAATCTCTGACGTTCTGGAACTGGAAGTTGACGGAATTGGTCATCACATGGCCTCCCGTCACCGCCTTCTAGTGCAGCAGAAACGTGATAGGGAGCTGTTCCTCTATGGCTCTCCAAACCCGCATCAGCCACCATGGGGGTGAGGCAGATCTCTGCATCCTCTGCGTCAATTGACGTGAAATCCCACGCCTTCTCCCTCCGTTCAATTGTGGCCGCTGGAACTCTAGAGGGCACAGCAGGTTTTAAAAAACCCTCAAATTTGGAGCGGGAATAAGTAGCATCGGCAGCAACAGGCGGAGGACTCGCCATTCCATCGGCAGTGGAAGCAGCATTAACATGTGCTGCAGAAGCTGCAGCAGGGCGAGCTGGAGCAGCAGACGGTGTGACCTGTCTTGCAGGTTGTGGTGATGCTGGCACCCGGGTCGGCCCAAACGAACTTGGAGAGTGGGGTATGTGAGCATGTGGACGCGGATCATCTGGTGGGGAGGCTCTGCTTGTGGTGGGGTTTTGCTGTGACATCATGCAGGCCGGTGTGCGGTTCACTGCTGGAGAATGGACTGTATGTGCAGGCGGGGAAGTTGTGGAGCCGAAAGGAGGAGAACGGACAGAGCCAAAGTGTGGGGCTGCAAAGTGGAATAGGAAGGAAAAAAAAAAACTGTAGAAGTTGCCAACAGAATATTCAAAAAGGGAAATAAATTTTGGGCAGAGGAGCCAATCTGGGAAGAAGAAGGCAGCCAGACACACACTTGATAGGTCAGAAGACGATGGCCGATATGCAGGCACAGGGGGAATCGGTGTGTCCGGAGCGAACACCTGAAATGGGGCGGTTAAATCCCGAGATTAGAATGGTAAAAAACCATGTTTACTGACCATGAAAGCAGTGCCAAAAACACTGGGCGAACCCAATTTCGGCAAAGCTCCTCAGGCAAGATTTTTTTGTCAGCGAGAAACATATGCTGCTCGCGACACAAAAGAAACCCAACAACTCGCAATCAACAGTGCGCAAACAGTGACGACTTTAGGGGAGGGGGGGCAAACTATACACGGCTGTTCTCGTATCGCGAGTCTCGGCAAAAAAAGCGTCTAGAATGGTACCAGGCGTTTTCAACTTCAGCATGAGTGAACAGTGAGTTCGAAATTTGTCTCAAATAGCGAATTTTGCACACTGCCCCGTTTCCCTGAGGGTCGTGACGTGGTGGTCCCCTTCACTGGGTTACCCCTACGTTTACGAAAACAAGTTCAGGAATCCTGAACTTGATAGCCAACCAATGTAGACTCGGGCTTTAAGCGAAAGCAAGGCAGATACAGCCCATGTAAATTGATGCAGCCACAACCGAAAGGAGAATAGGACGACTTGCACAGTGCACCTAGCCACTCTACTCACTTGAACAACATTGGCGAGAGTTATGTTGACATATTGCAGTCCCTTGCGAGGGCTGAACACCACAACCTGAAGGGCACCACAAGTAAGCACATGGTTAACACCACATCAGCGCATAAGGCTGATAGCCACTGAATGGATGGCCACCGTACCTTTCGAAGCAGAAAGGCAGATCCTCGCTTGAGCCGAGACTTGTTGTCAGCATCAGCCATGACCTTCCAGTGCAATGAGCCCTCCAGACGACCCGTGGGGTCCTGATGAAGTAAAAATGTGCAGCAAAAATGTTCATGCTTTTCCATACGTCGCTTCTTGTTTTGCGGTCTTTGTTAACAATGCGGTGTTTCCGTCGTTGGTCACACAATTGCGCAACTGTCACGCAGCGCAGCTCTGTACACGCACACACGTTTACGCCTCTAGTCAAAGTGCTATATGTAGCGCATTATAAACCAGGAGCACACCAAACCGCTCACCCACCTTGATTTCGACGTTTGCGTCACCGCGGGGTTGCAGTGAAAGGCGTTCCACCACAGCTGCGAGCTGGTATGTGCAGGAAACAACAGACAAGCACACAAGCAAGCATGCGCTGTGATAAGCCGAAGGTATCACACAGACTCAATGAAGATACAGCATCATGCTCTTCAATTTCTGCCACATACAGCCAGCAGGAAAATTCAGAACGCAGTCTTCTCACCTGCATCACCACCATTGATATGCCTGCTTGGCGAATGCTTCTTATTGTTTCACAGCCAGCGCCTGGTTTTCCTGAACCAGATGAATCAGCAGCAGTAAGTAGCATGAATATCACGCAGGAGATAGGACAACGAAAAAAACGAGAGCCGTACCAAAGGCAGAAGGATGTATGTCCAGCGCATCAAGGCATGACAGCCACGGTCCTTTACTGAAGTCTTCGTCTCCTGTGAATTCTGGCTGGCCATGCAGGAATTGGTTATCTGGAAATGGGCCGCCACTGCCACCAGCACCATGACCAGGAGCACATGATAGCCCTGCTAGTCTTCGCTGAAGGATGCCAATAGGGCCTGGAAGAATCCTCAGGCTCTCCGCCCGAGCTCTCCCATCCAACGGAGGAGAATCTTTCTCAAAAAAGGCATTTTCTTCAGGACTCAAATCCACATCTTCAATTTTTACCCTGGTCTCCAAACCCTTCGCCTTTTTTCTCCTCTTGTTCCCTCTGGGTGCTCCGGAATCGTCCAGCCCGAAACTCATATCTTCTCCTGGTTCAAACGCAGAGAACCTCTCGCTGTCACCCCCCAATCCGCGAGTCTGATCTGCACGCTGAGAGGGTAAATCACGATCTTCAGTAGGTTCGCCGTCTGGGTCTCCTCGCAATTGATCAGCACCCCCTGCCAAGCCATCAATGCCCAGGTCGAAATCTCCGAGGCTGAAATTCGCCCAGCCACTGACCCCGTCGTCAACACTGTGGCCTGCAGCATCATTATGCTGAGACGGGGTGACATTCCCTCCCCGTCCTCGGCCGTGCGAGAATTCGCCAGTGGCAATGGCCGGAGATCGGGCCCCAGGCCTCGTCCAATCCGCGCCATCGTCAGTCCTCCTTGCTGAGGCGAAGTTAAAATCCTCGGAACTTGGCTGAGGTGGGACGGCGGCTCCTGGAAGCTCGTTACTATCTCTGTCTTGAATATCAGCACGTTGATGTGCAGGCGTGAAGTTTGGAAAAGCATTTCTTCCACTGGTGTCCGCAGCTGCGTTCGATCGGACGAGCCGAGCACTGCTGTTTCCTGGTAGTTTGCTCCCTTCAGTCTGATTCTGCCCCGACTGCCTCTTGCTTGCATCCGGGCCCCTTCCCAGGGCGGACAGAATGTCAGAATCGTCGACATCGAGCTCTTCGTCGAAGCCATCCGCGAAATCAGGAAACAACGCCATACATGCACGTTGCTATTTTCCTAGTCGTCGACGACCGCTCCTGCCCTAGGAGTCACGGAAAAGAAACAGCACGAAGCGTAGGGATGGTCAGGCAACAGGGAGACTGGCAATAATTCCTGCGGACACCGTAGCCCTTCCCGGTGATCACAGCCTTCCCTAGCAACTACAGGAATCGCTGTAACCTAGAGGCCTCCATTCTCCAGGACTCACTGCTCAAGTCGGAGTTGGGTGGCAGGGATGGCCCCTGGATGTTGTCGTGCTCGTGACGACAGTTTGTTGATTCTATTCTACATAGTCTACACCATGAAAGTGTACAACAAATATTGCCATATCCCCACTTTGTTTCTCTATACTTTTCGGGGTATGCGGCAGGTCATCTGCAGATTGACAACGCCCCAAAATCCTCTCGCTACTAGTTCCGCTGATCTCTCCCCCCACCTTTCGTGCTTCGGATTTCCCTGCCACCACCCCTAGTGGCTCCTCAAACAACCAAACCAACCCCTCGCGCCAGTTTCCGCGCCTCAGCGCCCTAACCATAGCCCCCCGCGCCCCCCCCACCCCCAAACCCCCCACTCTTTTGACACGCTTCCCCGACAAATCCCCTTCTTTCCAGAGTCTTCCGCCCTCCGCTTGGCACATCCCCCCCAAATGCAGTGCCACACACGAAGGTAGTTCCTTTTTCCCTCTTTCCCCTCCCACGCCCCTCTCGCACCTCCTAGACATTGTTCCTTACAGCTATGGCGGAGGCTACGGCGCCCAAGTCATACAGCCTAGATGCTGTCAAGAAGCCCCTGAAGAGGGCCCGCGTTAATCGTCCCTCGAAGCTGCGGTAAGGGTCTGGTAAGCGCTGCGTCAGTGGTCTGCGAGCTAGGGTTTCGCTCTGGTCACAGCCTTTCCTCCCGCTCTTTCACAGACGCCAGGGTTTCGCTCCATCCTTACGCGATCTCCGCCAATCGCGTGTCCTCCGGCACGAGTGATGAATTAGGGTTGGGTGCCTGATGCCATTGACGGGATCCTGCTTCGCTTTGTGTCCTTCGCGAATGGCTGCTGTTCGCAATGCTTTGTCTCCGATCATCACAGTGCGAGCATCACCCCAGCCACAGTGCTCATCATCCTCTCCGGCCGCGGCCATGTGACTTATTATGCTCATGCTCCGTCTCCCCGTTTGTCTCCCATTGCCGCAGTACGAGCATCACCCCCGGCACAGTGCTCATCATCCTCGCCGGCCGCGACAAGGGCAAGCGCGTCGTCTTCCTCAAGCAGCTCGAGTCCGGCCTCCTCCTCGTCACTGGTACGTCAACGCCGTTCGCCGTTTCTTAGAATTATAAAAAATCCCCTCCTCGTCAGGGTAACGTTAACGCCGTCGTGAAGACTGCGCTCTACAGCCTTCTACAACTTGCTGGCTGTAGCCTTCTACTCGGCAGCTCTCGAGTCATGCCGCGTCACTGACCTTTGCTTGTTTTTGCAGTGGTTGCATTTTGCACTGTCTTCTCCTGGTGGTAGTTCTAGGAGCTCCAAAATGGTATTCGCTTGTTCAACTGCTTCATCACACCCTGTCCCACCACAAGTTCTCCATGGATGCTATTCACCAGGATTTGGTGAGCACCCGTAGAGGTCGTAGCTATTCTCTTGGGCCGCAGATTCACGGTGGTGTCCGCGGTGTGTTCGCGCTGCCGTTTGCAGCTAGTAGGCTCCCCAGTATCAACAGGTTCCTCTGCATACCCACTGTTGTTACGCCGCTAGGCAGATAGCTTCTTGAGCCATTATCAGCCAGCCACTCCGAATTCTGCGTCTGCTCTCTCGCCTCCACCCAACGCTTCTAGACACCCTAGGCTGTAGAAGCCAGTGGCATCGCGTTTGTGCAGGGGCGTGGGTTGCTCCGATTACGTCCAGTAATTTCAGCAGCCGTTGTTGTCCCGCTCGATCGCCTTGACCGAATCTTGGGGGTTCTGACGACGATTGGTCGCTCTAGAATACCGCAGACGGATGTACCGCAGACGGAGATTTTCAGTAGTAAGCTTGGCGATCACATACTGGTCGGCCATAACTCACGGCTAGTCGTTTTCGGGGGTTGCGACGCTGTCAGTGGGGTCGGACGGTGGTGGTGCAGCCGGTGATTATACGAAGTATTTGCTACTCTTGATGGCATCGCCACATGACGATTTACTATCCACCAAGATCTATGAGGCTGCTACCACCGGCGTTCTAGTGATTTGTGGACCCAGTACGGTTCCTCGGTCCCTGTCTTGGTTTTTACTCTTAATGCGTTCTCTTCAGTATTCACACTTCTGATTTCTGGCGCTCCAGACCCGGCCGGTGATTATATCTACGATTGCTACTCTGGATGGCTTCTGGCCATGTGACGATTATCTTACCACCAAGATATGAGGCCGTTGTGAAGAAGACATACGTAGGGTTGTCCACTAGCTTAGTGGTCTAGGTCTAGTAGTAGACACTGATCGGCGGTAGACGCGGATCCGTAGTAGACACGGATCCCATCATCTTCTGATTCCATCATCTAGCCCTTCACGGCTGTTCTCTAACTTTTATGGCTCCTCAATCTCAGCCTCTGGTGGTGGTTGGTGACGTCAGCGAGGATGCCCACCATGTCCCAGGCAACCATGGATGTCAAGCACATTGTTGGTTCCGACGACGTTTTCCTCCTTTTTTTCTCCCTGGAAAAATCCCTGAGATGCTGCTCGAAGATGGCGACGTGGCCGGTGATTATACGAAGTATTTGCTACTCTTGACGGCTACGGCCGCATGACGATTTACTATCCACCAAGATCTATGAGGCCACTGTACTGTCGTCCGATGCTCGAATGTGTCAGACCGCCTGGCCATGCTCACTGGAGGCTGGCTGCCATGTCATCATCTCACTCTTCGTCACCCTCAGCCCTATCCTCTTCAATTTCTGGCCTCTTCTCCATCCCCACGCCTACTTCCCATCCTCCATTCTCCCCTCCCAGGTCCCTTCAAGGTGAACAGGGTTCCCCTGAGGAGAGTGAACCAGCGCTACGTCATCGCCACGTCGACCAAGGTGGACGTGAGCGGCTCTGACGTGGCCAAGTTCGACGACAGCTACTTCGCGGGCGAGCAGAAGAAGGAGAAGAAGAGCGAGGGCGAGTTTTTCGAGACCGAGAAGAAGGTATCCTCTTGATTTAGTGCTCGCTGGAGTTGGTTTCAAAAGTTTTCACGGAGAGTTTGGAGAAGATGAGCGAGGGCAAGTTCTTCGAGATCGAGAAGAAGGTAAGCCCCCGAGGCGCTTGAGAAGGCGAGTACAAATAGGTCAACTGCCCCTTGGTGTCCTGTGTAGATTGCCCGATTCCCCCTCGGTGTGTCACTGTACTAGTCAGCCACTCTGGTGGTCCAAAGTTTTCCAACCTGCCCTCATCTACCCCCCCCGCCCCCCTGACCCCGTCCCCCTTTTCTTCCCCTTCCCCCCCCCTTCCCCCCCTTCGCCCCCTTCCCCCCTGTCCTCCTCTCCCCCCTCCCGCTCCTCAAATACCATTATTCAGGAGAAGAAGGTGGTGTCGCAGGCGAGGAAGGATGACCAGGCTGCGGTGGACGACAAGATCCTGGCGGCCGTAGCCAGCGAGCCCCTGCTCAAGGAGTACCTCTCTGCCCGCTTCTCACTTACGTCTGGAGACAAGCCCCACCGCATGCAGTTCTAGATGCCGCTACTTCTGGTGTTGCTGCCGCTGTGTCAGGCGGCAAGGGGAACAACTGTGTTCTCTTATAGCCTCCACTGTTCCTATGAGCATGCTTGTAACGTTTACAGAGAAAAGCTATTGTTACCCAATTCGTGTGAGTAGAGTTGCTGTGCGCTTTCCACGACGTCCTAGGACAATCCTATGTGTAATGAGGAAGACTACTGTGGAAGGCGTTACAGGTCAGATGTCAAAACCAAGACAAAAAACTGCTGCTGTTCCAAAAATGTCAAGGGGCTGGAACAGAAGAATTTGAAAAAATCAGGGCCCCATCTTGGATTCGTATGGTTCGAGCTCATGTGGTGGTTAGAAGTCATACTGGCTGGGTTACTTGCAAGCTTCTTGTTCTTGATTGTCAAGAAGACTGGTTGTACGGTAGTTGCTTTCATTCTAGTGACTCAGCTACAGGTCAAAAGAAATGTAATTTTTTGAAAGCGTGTAGCGCTTTCTAAAAATGTGTATTGTGATAGTGTAGCAAGGGCCAACGCAGCAAAGGCAGCGGCGAAGTGCACCTAACCCTCTTTTGCATTCAAAAGAGGAACGTGAGGCCTCTCGGCCTCACCCACGTTCTTCACTTCTACCGGTAGTTCAACTCATTTGAGTTTCCCCGCCCACCCACCCTAGCTATGTGTTGAGTAGTTTATTGGACGAGAACCAATGTATATCACCCATATGAAATGAAGCACGCTGCCTTCCAAGAGGACCTAAGCAAGCTTTCACAATTGGCCCAGCATGTCAAACATGTGTAATTGTCATGTTTGTATAGACTGTATAGGGTCATCTCTAAGAGGGTACAAGACTTAAGGTATATCTGTGTGTACTCTTACTCTATCAATCAACACTTCTCTGTTTCTGATATGGTATCACGCGTAGGTTAGGATCCCCACCACCTACCGCTTCCGCTCGCCCCTCCTAGCCCCGCCGTGCCCCTAGCCCCGTCGCGACCCCCCTAGCCCCGTCGCGCCCCTTCCTGGGCCCCGTCGCACCCCTTCCTGGGCTCTGTAGCGCCCCTCCTAGGCCCCGTCGCGCCCCTCCCAGGCCCCGTCACGCCCCTCCTGGGCCCCGTCGCGCCCCTCCCAGGCCCCGTAGCGCCCCTCCTGGGCCCCGTCGCGCCCTTCCTGGGCCCTGTAGCGCCCCTCCCAGGCCCCGTCGCGCCCCTCCTAGGCCCCGTAGCGCCCCTCCTGGGCCCCGTAGCGCCCCTCCTGGGCCTCGTCGCGCCCTTCCTGGGCCCTGTAGCGCCCCTCCTGGGCTCAGTCGCGCCCCTCCCAGGCCCCGTCGCGCCCCTCCTGGGCCCCGTAGCGCCCCTCCTGGGCCCCGTAGCGCCCCTCCTGGGTTCCGTCGCGCCCCTCCTGGGCCCCGTAGTACCCCCCCCTGGGCCTCGTCGCGCCCCTCTCAGGCCCCGTCGCGCCCCTCCTGCGCCCCGTAGCGCCCCTCCTGGGCCCCGTCACGCTCCTCCTGGGCCCCGTAGCGCCCCTCCTGGGTCCCGTCGCGCCCCTCCTGGGCCCCGTAGTGCCCCCCCTGGGCCTCGTCGCGCCCCTCTTGGGCCTCGTAACGCCCCTCCTGGGCCCCGTAGCGCCCCTCCTGGGCCGCGTCGAGCCCCCCCCTCCTGGGCCCCGTCACGCCTTCCGGCCCCGTCGCACCCGCCCGGCCCCGTCGCCCCCTGCCCGACCCCGTCGCAGCCGCCCGGCCCCGTCGCACCCGTCCGGCCCCGTCGCACCGGCCCGGCCCCGACGCACCTGCCCGGCCCCGTCGCACCGGCCCGGCCCCGTCGCAACCGCCCGGCCCCGTCGCACCTGCCCGGCCCCGTCGTACCGGCCCGGCCCCGACGCACCTGCCCGGCCCCGTCGCACCGGCCCGGCCCCGTCGCACCCGCCCGGCCCCGTCGCACCAGCCCGACCCCGTCGCGCCTGCCCGGCCCCGTCGCACCAGCCCGGCCCCGACGCACCGGCCCGGCCCCGTCGCACCCGCCCGGCCCCGTTGCACCGGCCCGGCCCCTGCGCTCGTCCCTGCCCCGGCCCCGGTCCTCCTCACTGGTACGGTTCCCCCCCCGCCCCCCCCCCGCCCTGCACTGCCCTGCACCGTACTGCCCCGCACTGCACCGCCCCTCACCACCCTGTACTGCCTGACACCGCACTACACCGCACTGTACCGCACGGCACCGCACTCCACCTTGCTGCACTGCCCTGCACCGCACTGCGCTGTTCCTGATGGCGGCGGAGCTTCGCTTCGACGCTGAAGGCCAGCCTCAGGAGTTCGAGGTGTGGCTTGCCGACCTCCGCCGCCAACTCACTGGCCAGCGGCAGGATGGCGAACCGCTTTCCGCACACCTTGACGGTACGCTCCCCTGCCCAGACCACCCTGCTATTTTGCCCGCTGCCACAGCCCGTGCGCGCTCTGTCTGGCTTTCTCGCGATGCTGTCGCCCAGCTTGCCATTAGCAACGCCCTTCCCCCATCCGAGCGCCCTCGCTTTAGGTCCCTTACCACTGCTCAGGCATACTTAGATGCTGTCATCCAGCGCTATTCCACTCCTCCGGCTGCCTCGGTGGGTCGCCTGATCCTCCCGATGCTCTTTCCTGACCTTGCATCCTTCCCTACTGTCTCTGACCTTGCTGCCCACCTGCGCTCGATAGATGAGACCTGGCGCGCTGCCTGCACTGACGCACAGCTTAGAGCCCACCAGCCGCCCATTACCTCTACCCTCTACCTGCTTGCCACCCGCCTCCCTGACCGCCTTGCTGTCGCCCGCGACCGCTTCCTTAGCATTCACCCCGCCGACCTCACCCTCACTGACTTTGTAGACACCCTGACTGTGATAGAGACCCGTCACCGCTCCATCGCCCAGGCGAGCGGTGCCGTGCCGGTCCCTATCTTTCAAGGATGTGCCCCCGCTCAGTGTACCTTCTCCGACGGCTCTGCCGCTGTGGCTGAGACTGCTGCTTCAGCGCAGTTCCGTTCGGGGAAGGGCCGCTGCCCCAAGGTTGGGCGCGGCAGAGGCGGGGGTGCGGGAGGGGGTAGTGGTGGGGTCGGGTCGTCTGGTGCTGGAGCGGACGAGGGGACCCTGCCCGGTCCAGCTGAGCCGCCGCCCCTGCAGTTGCAGCAGCCGCAGCAGCCGCCGCAGTCGCAGCCTTCGCAGCAGCCGCAGCAGCCGTCGCAGACACGGCAGACGAGTGTCCTCCCGCCCGGGTGGCCCGGCGCTGGTGGTGGCCGGGCGCGTGGTGGTGTGCCGAGTGGTGGCTCTGGCGGCGGGCGTTGTCAGTACCAGATCCAGACCGGTCCTCGCCGCGGCTTCGTTTGCGGTAAGATCGGTCACTCCACTCCCCGCTGTTTTCGTCGCCTGGACGACCTCTTCCGTCAGCGCTTCGGCCCGTCGCCAGACCTCCCGGACTGGCACAGTTTGCTTAGTCGTAAGATTCAGATCTTTGATATGGACATAGATGCCATTGTTGCTGCCCTGCATGTGATGTATGCTGATGACTCTAGTGTGCTTCCAGCTTATTACTCACTGTTCACTAGCGTAGGTGTGTCTAGCGTAGCCTCCCCTGCTGCGTCAGGCGTAGGATCCTCTGCTTTGTGTTGTCTTGGTGCTTCCACCGTCGTTTCGACGCCAGACGCCTCTGCTTCGCTTTCCTTCACCTTGGACTCTGGCGCTTCTCGGTGTTTCTTCCGCGACTCCACCACCCTGACGCCGCTTCCTGTTCCTGCTGCCGTCTCCCTTGCTGACCCCTCGAGTGGTCCGGTCGTCGCCCGCAGTTCCACCACCCTTCCCTGTCCGGCGGTTCCTTCGGGCTCTCTCACAGGTCTGCATATCCCCTCGTTCTCCAGGAACCTAGTTGGTGTCGGCTGCCTCCAGGACCTTGGCGTCACCACTACGTTCCCTGGCCACGAGCGGTATGCTGTCTGTACCGAGGCCGCCACTGGTGCCCCCCTGTCCACGTTCCCCCGGGACCCGGTGTCCGGCCTGTTCACTCTGGACACCGTGACCCCCCCGGCTGGAGCGCTCCCTCTGGTGGCTGCGTCTACCCAGGTTGCTGCTGCCTGCTCCTGTCGGTCCCTCACTCACCCGACTCTCCTTTGGCACCACCGCCTAGGTCACCCTGCGCTCCCGCGTCTGCGTCACATGTCCCAGCACGCTCTTGTCCTTGGTCTCCCAGGTTCTCTCCCCGCGTTTCCCTCCTCCCCCGCCCCCCCTTGCACGCCCTGTGTTGAGGGTCGGCTTCGCCGTGCCCCTCACTCCTCCTCGTTTCCCCCTACCGCCGCGCCGCTGCAGACCCTGCACCTGGACATCTGGGGCCCCGCCCCCGTCCCTGGGCCGCGTCGAGAGCGCTACTTCCTTGTGCTCGTCGACGACTTCACTCGTTATACCACAGTCTTTCCGCTGGAGCGCAAGGCCGACGTGCCTGGCGCTCTCATCCCCTGGCTTGTCTCTGCGCGTGTCCACCGCGGTCTCGCTGTCTTGCGTCTTCACTCAGACCGTGGTGGCGAGTTTGCCTCAGGTGTCCTTGGTCGCTTTTGTCGCGCGGAGGGCATCACCCAGACGTTCACCCTACCGGACTCCCCACAGCAGAATGGGGTCGCTGAGCGACGCATCGGTTTGGTCATGGAGGTGGCTCGCACCTCCATGATCCATGCCGGTGCACCCCATTTTCTGTGGCCGTTCGCTGTGCGCTACGCTTCTCACCAGCTTAACTTGTGGCCGCACCCTCAGCAGTCGCAGGTTTCGCCGACCCGTCTTTGGACTGGGTCTCCTGGTGACGCGTCTGCGTTCCACGTCTTGGGCTGCCTTGCTCACGTTCGTGCCTCCGGCACGGACAAGCTCACTGCCCGCACCCTTCCCTGCGTCTTCCTCGGTTTTCCCCTTGACGCGTCCGACTGGCACTTTTACCACCCGCCGTCTCACCGCTTCTTTCACTCTCGCGACGTCACCTTTGACGAGTCAGTTTCCTTCTACCGTCGCTTCCCCCACCGTGGTCCCCCGGTTACCCCCCCCTTGTTCCTAGTCACTCCTTCCCCGGTAGTCCCTGCCCCTCCTCCTCCTCCTCCCCGTCCCGCCCCCTCTGGTGTGTCACACGTCACCCCCCTTCCGTCGGAGGACCCGGTTGAGGAGTCCTCTGACTCTGGTGGCCCTCCTGTGCAGTCCTCGCCGGCTGCCCCTCCCCCGGTGTCCCCTCCCCAGTCCCCTCCTCCACCGCCCCTGTCGCCACTGCAGCCGTCGTTGTCGCTGCCGCCGCCGCCGCCGCCGCCGCCGTCGCGGCCCCTGTTCACTGACTCTGGGGATGCTCGTCCCGTTCGCCCTGGGGGTGGCCCCTCTGGGGGTGCTGGTGTGGAGAGTGCCGGTGGTAGCCGAGGAGCAGCTTGCGGTCCCGGGGTCGCCGTTGCGCCGCTGCAGCAGCAGTCCCCGCCGGTATCAGCCCTTCGCCTGCTCGGCCTTCCGTCACCCGCCTTGCGTCCGTTCCTCCCCGGCCGTCTCCTCCTCTTCCTGTCTACGGCCCTGTTTTCCCTCCACCGGATTCGTCCCCGGCCTGTCTCCCCCCTCGTTCCCCTCCTGTGTCACCTCCCCTGTCTCCTGACCTGACTCCTCCGTCGCACGTCTGGTCTCACCGTCCCTCCCGTGCTCGTCCTGCCTCGCCTGTCTTGCGCTCCCACCCTATGTTGCTTCGTTCCCACGCGTCTCGTCCTCCCCTTCTGCCGTCGCCTCCTCCGTCCTCCCTTGTTGTTGCACCCCCCCCGCTGTCTGACTACCTTCGTGCCGCTCGTCCCCTTGTTCCTCGGGTCCTTGCCTCTCTCGTTACCGACCCGTCTGTTCCGGTCTCGTGCCTTGACGCTCTTGTCGCTGCTGTCGCTGACTTCGCCTCTACCCGCCGCCTTGACTACGCCACAGCTCTGGTCTCTGACCCTGCCTGTCCTCCGTCTGTCGGGGGTGCTCCTGCCCTTGGCAGTGACGTCCTGGAGGACCGCCAGTTCGAGCATGTTTCCTCTCCGAGACTGCTCCCCATCTCTGTTCCATGCTGCTAGTCCCTGAGGGTGACCGAGACGCTTTTGACATCCCGACCCCTCGCACTTACGCTGAGGCGACCTCGGGACCCTGGGCCTCGCAGTGGATAGCTGCCATGGAGCAGGAGATGGCATCTTGGAGATCCACCGGCACCTTCGTCGACGCAGTTCCCCCACCTGGGGTGAACGTAGTCGATGGTCGCTGGCTCTTCAAGGTGAAGCGCCCTCCTGGAGAGCCGCCTGTCTTCAAGGCGCGCTATGTGGCTAGAGGCTTCAGTCAGCGCGAGGGGGTGGACTTCTTCCAGACCTTCGCTCCGACCTCGAAGATGACTACTCTTCGGGCTCTGTTACACATAGCTGCTCAGCGTGACTACGAGCTTCACTCCCTCGACTTCTCCACTGCCTTCCTTCAGGGCAGCCTACACGAGCAGGTCTACTTGCGTCGCCCTCAGGGCTTTACTGGCACCTTCCCTCCTGGGACCTAGTGGCTCCTCCGGCGCCCCGTCTACGGCCTGCGCCAGGCTCCCCGTGAGTGGCACGACACTCTCCGTGCTACGCTTGCTGACCTGCAGTTCTTTCCGTCTTCCGCAGACCCTTCACTCTTCGTTCGTGCTGGCCAGACTCCGTTCTACATCCTTGTTTACGTCGACGACCTGGTCTTTGCCACAGCAGACAGGGACGCACTGGCCTCCGTGAAGGCAGAGCTGCTGAAGAGACACACGTGCACTGACCTTGGAGAACTGTGCCGCTACCTTGGCTTGCAGATCTCCAGGGACAGAGCATCGCGCACCATCACCCTCACTCAGTCACACTTGGTGTGCCAGGTCCTTCAGAGGTTCAGCCTTCAGTTCTCCTCTGCACAGCCCACCCCTCTGCCTGTAGACCACAGACTCTCCGCTCCAGTGTCTGAGGAGTTGGTAGAGCCCAGTGGCCCCTGCGCAGAGCTGGTGGGTTGCCTCATGTACCTGATGACTTGCACTCGCCCAGATCTCTCATACCCTCTCAGCATCCTGGCTCGTTTTGTGGCCACAGGCAGACACCGACCGCAGCACTGGTCTGCCGCTAAGAGGGTTCTGCGTTATCTTGCTAGTACATCGGGCATGGGGTTAGTGCTAGGAGGACGCAGGCCAGTGGTCGTTACTGGACACACAGACGCTTCGTGGACAGACGACGCCGAGATACTCAGGTCTACCCAGGGCTACTGCTTCAGCCTTGGCTCAGCTGCCGTCTTGTGGAGAGCTACTCGCTCCTCGTCTGTTGCGCAGTCCAGCTGTGAGGCTGAGATCTACGCTGGTGCCATGGCGGCACAGGAGCTCCGCTGGCTGACCTTCTTGCTCACTGACTTAGGTGAGCGGCCTAGCTCTGCCCCGGTCCTGTTCGCTGACAACAGGGCCATGATCCTCCTGTGTCAGGAGCCTCGACTTGAGGGCAGAGGGAAGCACATTCAGCTGCGGTACTTCCTCCTGCGCGAGCTACAGCAGCGTCGCCAGGCCCGCGTAGTTCAGTTGGCCTCAGGTGCCAACACGACTGATATCTTTACGAAGGCGCTTGCGCCTAAAGATCATCAGCGGCACTGTGTACAGCTTGGTCTAGTTCCTGTAGCCTCTCACTTGCTAGGACCTTGACTTTGTACTGTCGTTTATATGTATACTCAGACTGGACTTGTGTCCTCTCCCAGTGGCTGGACTAGTAGTGCCGCCCTGCTCTTGTTCTTGCCTTGCCTGTACTCCTTCTGACTGGTCTCTCAGACCCTTGTCTCAGAGGTTGGACTAGTAGTGCCGCCCTGAGCTGCTTGTTTAGGACATTCCCCTATGCAGACTAGGGGGTGTGTCAAACATGTGTAATTGTCATATTTGTATAGACTGTATAGGGTCATCTCTTAGAGGGTACAAGACTTAGGTATATCTGTGTGTACTCTCACTCTATCAATCAACACTTCTCTGTTTTTGATACAGCAATGGTGCAAGGATAGCTGTTCCAGGTTAGGTAACAAGCATGATAGTCCACATGTCTTCAAAACTCAAAACTATTCCCAAGCACTTGTTTCTGGAGGCTCATTGACTGCCACTCAGGAGGAGCGCATGGCTGAGGCTGCTGGTGGCCCCTTCTTCGTCCCCATAGCTGCGACTATGTGCTCCTGGTGACACGTGACGGATAGTGAAAAGACACATGAAGGATGGTGAAAAGACACGTGGAGGATGGCTACAAGACACGTGGAGGATGGTGACAAGACACGTGGAGGATGGTGACAAGACACGTGGAGGATGGCTACAAGACACGTGACAAATATAATCAAAAGAGCATCATCAGTCGGGCAACCAGCTCCACATGGCTCACGATGGGCGCATGGCTCATGACGGGTGAATGGCTCACAGACAACCAGCTCCGCATCAAGCATGAGAGCAGGATTGTCAATGCGCCATGAGCCCATCATGCGAAACAGTGGATACAGAAGGGGATTCAGTGGAACACTAGAAAACGAAGGGGCATTGATAACACACATATCCGGGATGCCAGGTGCATCAGAATCACTAGAGAAACATGATGGGGTACAAGGCACGCTGTGATGGGGCACAAGGCACGCTGTGATGCGGTACAAGGCGTGGCGTGCTGTGATGCACGCTGTATGACAGGCCTTTGGAGTGCATGGGAGCGCTCAACTCACCGAAACGAAGTCGAAGGCGTGGGAATCCTCCTTGCTGGATGCACTCGGGGGAGTCGGGCGCACCGTGGGATCCCCCGAGAAATCAAAGTCACTGCCCGCCCGGCCTCCACCCCCCATCCTCCCTCCATTCGCAGCACCCATCATCCCCCCCACTCCGCCCATCATGCCTGGCCCCCCAACTCCCCCCATCCCCATCCCCATCCCTCCGCCCATTCCCATGTTGACACCCATACCCATGCCCATGCCCATGCCCATGTTCATGCCCATACCCATGGGCATCATGCCAGGAGCACCTGGCATCATGACTCCCCCAGGGGGGACCATCATAGGCACGGGGACCATCATAGGATGCATGCCTGGCCCTGCACCCATGCCCATGCCCATGCCCATGCCCATGTTCATTCCTCCCACTCCTCCCCCTGCTACTGCTGGTCCAGGCGCCAAGGGAGCGGGCATGGTCATGGGCACACCGAGCATGCCCACTGCCCCGATTCCCCACTGCTGCCCTGCCTGCTGCTGCTGCTGCTGCTGGAGCAAGACTGAAGGTGAGGCAGCCGGCTTTGGCTTCACCGAGCCTGCAGAAAGTGGTTGCGATTGCTGCTGGTTCACACTCATACCCGCAAACAGATCCTCCCCTCCTCCTCCTCCCCCACCAGCACCAGCACCAGCACCGTTAGCACCACCTGCAGCAGCAGTTGGTGCCGGTCCTTGCTGGTGGTTCGCGTCCGGCCCTTGGCTGTTGAGGCTCATCCCTTGAAAGAGGTCGGACGCTTGCCCTGTGAGGTCGCCAGAGAGAGCAGCAAAAGGGTCCACGGCTACAGCTGCAGCGGCTGTAGTGGGAGCAGGGGCAGATGGCGCTACAGCAGCAGCAGCAGGAGGAGGAGGAGGAGGGGTGGCAGAATGCAAGGAACTGAGTAGGTCATCCCCCCCTCCCAAGAGGTCATCCACGCCTGTAGAAGCCACAGGAGAAACCCCGACTCCCAACCCACCAGACACGTGTGATACAGACGACCCGTCACTCGCGATCGCTCCTAGATCTCCACCAGCTCCTCCTCCGCCATCCGCTCCCTGCGCCTCGTCTTCACCCACGTCGATCAAGTCCGGCACGTCAACTGCTGCTGCTGCTGGCTGCGGGGATGCCTGCCCCCCCTGCTGGTGGCGCAAGCCCAGGAGGTCAAGCACCTGGGATAGGGGGAGGTATGGGGTGGGTGGGGATGTAGTGGAGTGCGGTGCAGAACGGTGGAGTAATGGCGGTGGTTTGAAGGATCGCAGGCGGCACCGCCTCCACCACACACATATGGCCATGTGTCTCAAGCACCGTGTGTGGTGGAGGCAATCCTCCACCACACACTTTGCCTTGAGATGTGGTGCTTTTTCCCAGCTCCCATACACCATCAACTCTCAAGCAAGTCATAACCGCTTGGCCTTGTCTCTGAGGGAGGTCTGAGGCGAGTCCACGTTGTCATGCAGCGCGTGGGGGCTGTCAACCAGGTAACCTCTGTCACACCCTCAAGCACGTACCATCGCCGGAGCAATCTAACAGTACGCATACCCGCTTGGCCTTGTCTCTGAGGGACGTCTGAGGCGAGTCCACGTTGTCATGCAGCGCGTGGGGGCTGTCCACGAAGTGGTCAAAGATGGCATCGCACTGCGCGTCGCCCTCCTGCCGCAGCACTGCCTCCACCACACACATGGCCTTCAGACGCGTCTGGGGGAAGGGAGGAGGGGGTTGGGGGGGACAAGGGGGAGGTGGATCAAAGAATGAGGAGAAGTCACGACTCGGGTGGCCCTCCTGCCGCAGCACTGCCGCAGCACTGCCTCCACCATAACTTAAAGCGTCTCTGAGAGGGGGGAGGGGAGGGGGGAGGGGGTGGAGAAGAGGGATTGGGAAATAAGGGGAAAGGGGAGGGGGAAGGGATTAGACGCGACAAATAGAGTAGCCCCAACACTAGGAGCCTTGTGACAACCGACACTAGGAGCCTTGTGACAACCGACACTAGGAGCCTCATGAATCATGATGCCAGGCACTAGGAGCCTCATGACGCCCAACTAGTGCTGACGAGAGCGCCAAAGCGCCAACAGATGACTGCCCGCCACCAAATGTGTGACAAGTGCAAATCGAAGAGCACTAATTTTCTGACCGCTTTGTCACCGCCACTCCATCTCCAGTGACCAGACACCGCTGTCCGTGTTATCCCTCCCCCGTCAGTGACCAGTTACTACCACTGTCAGTGTCAGTGTCAGCTCTCTCTCTCCCGTACACAATCCGTGTGTAATGAGTCAATTTTTGAGTCGACTAAAAAATCGACTCATTACACACTCCATCTCCAGTGACCAATTACCACCACCACTGTCAGTGTCAGTGTCAGTTTCAGTGTCACCTCTCTCTCTCTCCCGTACACCCTGTCCCCAGCTCCCCCCTTTTCCCCTCACCCTCCTAGGCTTCCTCCATCTTGACCATGCCCCCACCTGTCATGATGCTATGCATTCTCCCAACCACCTGTCATGATGCTATGCATTCTCCCACCCACCTGCTACGTGGTACTCTCCCTGCCCCCTTCCCCCTTCCCCCCAGTTTCCATAGGTTCCTGCCCTGCCCCCTCCCACCCCAATCTCCCCCCCTTTCTCCCTCCCCCTTTTCGTCCCCCCCTGTGTCACCTGCCACAGGTTGCTAGCGAGGCGGGCCTCCAGGGCCTGAGCCACAGCGCCGGCGTTCAGCTTGCCCAAGCTCGCGATGAAGCCCCTCAGCGCCTCCCGTGTGGGCTGCAGCCGCACCCCGCCCGCCCCAGTCATGCCCTCCACCACCCGCTCCTCCTCACTGCCCCTCCGCCCCCTCCGCCCCTGCTCCGCCCCCTGCTCCGCCCATCCCGTCCCCAGACCCAGGCGCTCCTCCCCATGCGCCAGCCTCAGAGCGGCCCTCCCCTTGCTGCCCCCGCCGTCCCACCCTCCCCCCGCCCTGTCCTCCTCCGCATCCCCCCCTCCATACGCCCCCCCTCCTCCACCACCATATGGTCCTCCACCCCCCCCATATGGCCCTCCACCCCCCCCATATGGCCCTCCTCCCCCTCCACCACCCCCCCGCCGCCATACGCCCCGCCTGCTCTATACCCGTGGTCTGACCCGTACTCTCTGTCCCTGCCGGAACCAGAGTAGGAGGCAGCAGGCGCGGCAGCAGGCGAGTACGAGTTGGTGGACGAGTCAAACGTGCGCCCCTGCCGGTCGAACCCCACATACTTGGACTTGGACCCGCCTGACGAGGCGGAGGAGGAGGAAGCGTGAGGCGAGTACCGCTGCTGGTTATAGGAAGACGCGTCTCCATACCCCCCGTCTCCGTACCCGTAAGCATCCCCACCTCCTACCGAGTCCAACCGTGGGCCAACGTAGCTCCCCCCGCCTGCTGCTTCTTCAAACTGACCCGCCCTTCCTCCCGGCCCTCCTCCTCCTGGAACTACCACACCCGTCAGCTTGCTAATCCCCTGCCGAATGGACTCACTACTCACGCCCAGCACAGCCCCAATGCCTCCTGCCCCCCCTCCCCCACCACCTCTCCCTCCCCCTCCTCCTCCCCCAGGACCCCCGTTCTCCCTGACCGGCGTGCTTCCGAATCCCTCCATTCTGCGCCGCCCGCCCTCCATCCCACCTCCGCCTCCGTACCCCCCGCTATAGCCACCCCCTGTAGACGCCCCACCGCCACTGACACCACCGCCGCCCATGGAGCCTGCGCCGGGCTTGACGTCGTTCTGCGGGTTGAAGATGGCCTGCACGGCCTCCTGCGCCATCTCCCTGACGGCCTTGTTGGGCGCGTCGCCTCTTAACGGATCCGGCTGTCCGCGATAGTGCACCATGCCCTTGATGGCCGCGGAGTGGCGCTGTATGCTGCGGCGGAACTCCGTGCCCGCGCGGGATACTGTGTATTTTATCAGCCGCAGGGCCTGGGAGGAGAAGAGGGGTCGAAGGACGAGACATGGGGAAGAGGGAAGAGGCATGGGGGAGAGAGAGGAGATATGGGGAAGAGGGAAGAGGCATGGGGGAGAGAAAGGAGATATGGAGGAGAGGGATTTTTGAGTCGACTCAAAAGTCACCTGGGAAGAGGCATGGGGGAGAGAGACGAGATATGGGGGAGAGGGACGAGATATGGGGGAGAGAGACGAGATATGGGGGAGAGGGATATCGGCAGAAAGGGCTCGTCTTCATCTCTTCATCAACAGAATGCGCTGAGCGGCGATTAGAGATGAAGACGAGCCAGCAAGGAGAAAAATGGGGATGCAGGACCGAGAAAGCTCGTTATAGTCGCATCCGCACGCGACCGAGAAAGCTCGTTATAGTAACCTAGAGATTGGCCAGCTCACGCTTTGGACCTAGGATGGCATCGCCGATTCCTGGTCGAAGCTGTCGACGATCGAGCGCATGCTAAGTCGAGTCGAAACAACGAGCGGAGGCGAAAAGCGAGGCGAAACAGTCCAGTTGAGAGCTTGACGCCGACTGGTTGACGAGGCAAGAGGCGCGGCTGATCCGTCCGTCGGTTCAAACATAAAGCTGGATGTCGTCGCCTGAGACGATGCCTGAGGCGCTTGATTTCCCCTTTGCTTGCTTGACCATGGCCGAGGAGTGGTTGATCCCGCTGCATGAAATAGTCAACCACCTCCTTCCCCGCCTCGCTCGGGCTCGCCCGCAATTAGACTGCTTTAGGGTTCACCTCATACTTTATCAATACTTGATCTTTCGCCCACCTTTTGCTTGACCAAGGGCGAGGAGTGGTTCATGCGCTCCCTCACCGCCTCCTTACCTACGTCCTTCCGCAGCTCGCTCGGGCTCACGTGCAGGCGCCCACCTAGAGGCAATTTCTCGGTCGCTCTAACCATTGATCCTGAATCGCACCTTGCTTGACGAAGGGCGAGGCGTGGTTGGCGCGCTGCATGACGTGGTCAACCACCTCCTCCATCGCCTCAATGTGCTCGCCCAAAGGTAGTTCCTCAGTCGTTGTGACGCCTGATCCTTACTTCCTACCTTCTGTTTCACGAAGGGCGAGGCGTGGTTGATGCGCTGCATGATGTAGTCAACCACCTCCTTCACCGGCTCGCCCGGGCTGGCCAGCACCTGCTCGCCTAAATGCAACCTCTCAGTCGTTCTAACCATTGATCCTGGATCGCACCTTTTGCTTGACAAAGGGAGAGGCGTGGTTGACGCGTTGCATGATGTAGTCAACCACCTCCTTCACTGTGTCGCCCGGGCTCGCCTGCAGGTCCTGGCATATCTCGTCCAGGCGGTACACGGGCGCGATCTTATCGTCGTCCGACGTCACCTCGTCGATCTTACGCGCTCTCCAAAACGACTGCATGATCAGAAACGGGTTATCCGACGAAGTAAAAGTCCGACAGGCGTACGCTCCTTCGTACGCCGGGATCGCAAACTTGCTGTGGGCTAGTCGAAGAACACGCGCAACCAACAAGACGCAGAGAAAAAGTGCAACCGTCGGACCTCTTGCGTTTCATGCCAGCGCTAAAGCCATGGGATCGCTACACTCGACGCCATGCCTAGAATCCAGGCTCGCGAGGAGTAAATGTGGCCGGAATGGAATTCTGAAATGGGGATGAGGCAAAAGGCAGGAGAAATGCTTGGCAGCCTGGTGGTTGGTTCAGCTATCGCCTCGCCTACTGCTGCTGCGGGTGGTGGTGATGGTGATGGTAGCCTCTTGCCTGTTGGCTCATCTGCTGGTTGGAACATTGTCACCCCCGATGTAAGAACCGCCGCCTGTAAATCTCCCTGCTGGTAGAAAATGGATGACTCCTGGCCCGCAGTTGAATTTGTGACGTCAATCCGCTATTGCGGACGAGATCTCAAGTACAGTCTGGTGCCAGAGGAGAACTATTTCCACCTCTGACAAGCCCTATCATACCAGAAATGAAACAATCAAGAGTGGCCATAAACCATACATGTACCACATCATTCCTTGGTTAGTTTGGAGGCATATTCGTATCATTCTTATGTTTTTGCAAACCTGACTATGACAAGCTTGTACCACTGACTAAATCGCAGCCACTCATATAGGTGCGAAGCAAAGTGAACCCAGCCAGAGTAGGCCTAGCACAACCAGCCCACACAACCCCTTTTTCCAGAAGTACCCTGATTGACCAGTAGATGAAACCAGCACATAATCTCAAGGGCTAGATGTTCCTGTGGCAGACCACTAATGTCGCAAAAAACACAAGCTGCTGTCCTCCTACTGTTGCTTCCAGCTCAGCGCGTCTCGAGCCGAACGCGTTTCTTCAACCTTAGCTACTTCGAGCGAACCACTCTGTGTTAGGTTGTCGTGGCAGGCTCTCGCAACTTCCGTAATGTGGTGGCGTGTAGTCTTCAAACGCCAGGTGTTAGCTTGAGTTGAGTGACGAAGCCGCGACCATCCGTGACAGCCACTTACATCACCCTAGCCGTTCCAATGCCGTACGTTGCTCGAGTCTAGCTGTTTATCAGTCAACCCGGGCCGCCGCCATTCGCCGTCATCCGGACCAATTCCTAATCACGAGATGGGTTGTCTTCCTTCTAAAGAGGGCACGGCGAGCGTCCCCGTATCAAAAAGTGAGCCGAGCAGCCTACCCTTGAGTTGTTGCGCTTTGCACGGCAATTTCTAGGTCGTCCACTCGGAGCTTCCTTCGTGACTTTTGCAATGTATACCCACTCTAGTGTACCTAGTAGTCAGCATTTGAGCAGACTCAACAGTCCTTCGCAATGTATATCCACCAATGCGCTTAATAGACGGTACGACGTTGTTTCACAGGTATTTAGCAGAACCTGATAAGTATTTGGTAAGTGTTTGCCAAACTCGCCTTTCTCCGTTTCCTGTATTCCTCACTCACGCACCTTCTCTCTGCAGGCTCCAAGTCGGTACCTTCGCTCTCAACTGCCAAGGTCTCAACGGCAGACGACGGCGACGAATCGTCTTCTAACATCCGATTCCTCACTTACGACGACATCAAGCGAGCCACGGACAACTTCTCCAATGTCCTCGGCGAAGGCGGCTTCGGTAAAGTGTACAAGGGCCGGTTACGCGGCGTTAATGGGGATGACGACGAGGACGTGACGTTCGTCGCGATCAAGGTTCTGGCTCCGCACAGCTTCCAAGGAATCGAGGAGTTCCTGGTGAGTGGGTCGTTTCAGAAGCGTCGTGTGATGTTGTAACTAGGTGACTGTTGAGTCGACGTGGAAAGTCACCACGATCGGGGTTTTGGCTCCGCACAGCTTCCAAGGAACCGACGAGTTTCTGGTGAGCGGCTCTTCAGCGTTCAAAGGGCTTAGGATATTGGGGTTTGGAAGGATGTGCAATTAAGGCGGGTAAAGCTTTGTAAGGGAGAGTATATATATTTAACGAAAGCGAGGACGTGAAGTGGTGGTAAGGTGGGGCTTGCAGGCTGCAGGGATGATGGGTTTTGCTGATTCGTGCCTCCCTTGTGCCTCCCTTGCGTCTCCCGAGTGTCTCCCTTGTGTCGCCCGTGTGTCTCCCTTGTGTCGCCCTTGTGTCTCCCTTTATGCCCGCTACAGAACGAGATTTCGTCAGTGGAGAGCGTGCAGCACCCCAACATTGTGAAGCTGCTGGCGTGCTGCACGGAGAAGGTCAAGGCGCTGGTGTACGAGTACATCCCCATGGGAGACGTCGACGCGCTGATTGCCAAGTGTACGTTCACTGGGGAAGGTGTTTCTGGGAGAGAAGTGAAGGTGTGTGGACGTTAGCTGTTAGCACACAATTTTGGTACGATATGGGGACGGGGAGAGAGGAATATCCGCTGTTGGTGCGGTACCTAGAAACGCGAGTCAGTGGAGCTTTTTTTTGTCGCCATTATCCATAGGTGGGTTGAGAGAGAGGAGCACGGCGGTTGCAAAGGGATATGCCCGTTGACCTCAAGGGAAAATGCTGGTGCAAGTGCAAAGAACCTTGTGCCATGTCGATACTCTGACAAGCGACTGCCAAACCTTCTTCCTTGCCTAACCCTCCATGTGTCACAGGTTCGGAGGGCAAGGCGAAATTTTCGTGGGCTGACCGGATGAAGGTGATCATGGGCACAGCGGAGGCCTTGACGTACATTCACAGGCAGCGGTTCATCCATCGAGACTTCAAGGCCAGCAACGTGCTACTAACAGAAGTAAGTATTAATTTTGGCCTCCTCCAGCAGTACGTTCTAAGTTCTAATGGATGTAAGCAATGGCGCCCTCTCCATCCTCCCTGCGTCACCATCTGCCTGCTCTGCTTGCCATCCGCCCTCACTGTTGCATACAAAACAAAACAAGACTCATCCCCATGCTCCACAAGTTTTGATTAGACATCCCTGGAAGCAGCTCTTTCTTTTGCCTGCAGGTTGCCCATACCTGCCTCTGGTTTGCATCGTCGTCGTCCCTTTGTCCTCGCTTCAACGTGGTCGACCCACCCTTTTTTCTGGCCTTGCCCTTTCTCCCTGTCGTTCCCCTCTATCTCTTGATTGCAGGACTTCACTCCAAAGGTGGCGGACTTCGGTCTGGCCAAGGGCATAGATGACTGGAAGACGCACGTGACGACGCGGGTCAAGGGCTCCATGGGTTACATTGACCCCACATACTTTGAGTCAGGTGAGTCGGAATGGCTGGACAGATGGCTGACACGACCACTTGACTTCTTGCTGCAGTATGTTGGAAAAAAAGGAGGATGATTGCTTCTGGCATAGAGTTCAATTTCTTTAAGTAGCTCCTGGTCCGTTTCTTATGTATGCTTGTTTGCCTGTCGGCTATGCTGATCATGCGGCTGGTTGCCATTGTCGTGTGTACGATGCCCATGCCATGCGTGCTAATATGCTATTTTTTTGCTGTTCTGACTGTACCAGGGCATCTATGTGACAAAAGTGACGTCTTTGCCTTCGGCTTATACTTGGTTGAGATTCTCGCCGGCAAGTCGGTGCTGCGACAGGGGTTTGCTGAGGACATCAAGGCGTGGCTATATGAGGCAGATGCTCTCAGCGCCGAAGACATGCTCGATCTCTCAATCTTGAATGAAGCAAATAAGAGGGAAGCACATGCCATCGCCATCATTGCCAAGCAGTCGACGGCTAGAGATTGGGCCGATCGTCCAACCATGGAGGAAGTGTTGGAGGTGCTAAAAATTGCGATTAAACTACCAGAGGCTCCTAGAAAAGACAACGAATCTCAAGAGAACGGATCATGCATGACTGCATTATAGTGTTTTGAAGGGCTTCTACTTAGAATGGGGTATTTGGTTTATTTAGAAGTCAATCTTCGTTTGTGTACCGCTGTAAGTTCCACTTTTGCAATGTACACCGCAGTCCAGTCAACCTCGAGATTATCTCAGCTCCCACCTTCCTCTTCCCCCTGGGATCAACTTCAGCAGACTGCTGCTGTATCAGCCAGTTCCACCACGCACACCACCACAAACCATCATCAACCTCGAGAGTCAGATGTCAGGACTGTTTTATTATTATTACTGTTCTGTAGTACTGTATCAACCAGTTTCAGGCGCAACCTAAAAGCAGACCAGTTTCAAAATCTCCCGCTACCTCTCCCCCTCCACTGTCGGACACAGCATTCACCCCCCTCATATCCCTAATCGTCGTCCTATTTATCGGTTACGCTTTATTCTTAATTCTTCCTGGCAGCATGTTCGACGCGTGCGACTAACTGTGACGTAACACGTCCGAACCGTTCTCCACACCACACTGGTTTATTTCACGTCTTTCATTGCAATGAGCCGCATGCATTGCGCGTGAATTCCCTGATACTTGGGTGACCGAAACTAGGTCAAATGCAGCGGACTCACTCTTTATGAGGACTGGTGCTCGGGAGTGGTACACGCAGCCGACCCGTCGGTTCGCATCGACTGGGACAGAGTTAACCCTTTTGAAAAAGCCCTCACCTTTCTATCCATAGCTGACGTGGATATCGTGCTCCAATCTGAACCTCTTCTCCTGCTCTGGAGGAGAGCTGGCTTTATCGTGTAATTGGCCCGGAAGGCCTGCCTCCAGGCGGCATTCCTCGTAGTTTCGAGGAGGCTTCTCAGATAATAAGGCCTTGAGGCGGCACTCCACATGGGGGGGTGCTTGTCTCAGCCCAGCGGCGATGCCAGTACGTGCTACTCGTGCTGCACGGCTTTATGATGTCAGGATTGCGCTTATTCTGCTGCCGCTCGTGTGGTGACGCGCGACGTGCTCGCTCGCACATGTGGCGATGCCAGGGCTGCGTTTATGCTGCTTCCGTCGCCAACCCCTCCCCGTTCCCTTCCCCCCCTCCATCCCTCCCCTTCGGTTTTGCCTTCTCGATCCATCCTGCTCTTTCATTCGCTCTGATCCCACCGCTCCTGGTCGTTCTCACCACCAGCCTGCGTTCCCTCCCCTCCTCGTCATCTACACCCCTCCATAGTCTATCACCTTTACACGGCTACTCTCTTTTGCCTTTTCCATTCGTCTTCTGTTTTTTGGGGTGCTTCATAGTCTACCCACTTAATTCTCGCCATCCAATATTCTTTCCTGTTCCCCCTCCAATCGCCCCTCCATCCCTCCCACTCCATCCCTCCCCTCTATCCCTCCCCTCCATCTCTTTCACTTCCCCCTTTCACTTGCCCCTTTCACTTCCCCCTTTCACTTCCCAGAGTCGTCCCACTACCCGGACAAGAAGCCCTTGGGCCAGGGGTTTCCAGAGTACACATACGACGAGATGATGCTCATGACTGACCGCCTCAAGAAGCCCATCGGCCAGGGGGGCTTCGGAGTCGTGTACAAGGGCTTCCTGCATGACACAGCAGCAGCGGCAGCAGCTGCTGCTGCTGCTGCTCCGGCTGGGGCTGCTGGCGAGGGGAGTGAAGCGGAAGGGGAAGGGAAAGGAGGGGCGGAAGGTGCGGCGGCACAGGTTCTGGTGGCTGTGGCGGTGAAAGTTCTGGATAACGAGGATGTGGAGCTCAAGGACGACGAGCAGTTCCATGTAAGCGCGGGTTAAGGCCGATGCCTGGCTTTACCCTCCCCAACCAACCCACCTCCTCTCTCCCGTTACCCTATCAGCCCTCCCCTCCTCCCACCTCCAACCCCCCCCCTCTCTCCCCCCCCACCTCCTCCACAGGCGAATTTCCATGAAGCGTTTCCAGCGCTCCAACATCCTGTCGCCCTGTGCCCATTCGTGCTACCCTCTCAGCCCATCCTTCCCCTTCCTCCCCTTAACCCCTCCCCGCTCCACACTCCCTTACACAACGTTTCGCCCATGTCTCTCCCCACACACGGAGCTGATGGCTATGGAGCAGCTGTCGCACCATAACGCTCTACGGCCCCTTTCGTATTCCTCCTCTCCTCTCAACCGCATCCCCCTGCTTCATCCTCTCCTCTTAATCACAGGTGGAGCTGATGGCTATGGAGCAGCTGTCGCACCCCAACATCCTGTGGCTCTGCTCCCTCCTCCTTTCCTGTTTCCGCCGGCCGTGGCCCCCTCCCTTTTCCCCTTCTCCCCCCACACAGGCGGAGCTGATGGCAATGGAGCAGCTGTCGCACCCCAACATCCTGTCGCTCTACGGCTACGTGTCCGGACCCACCCCCGCCCTCATATACGAGTTCATCCCCAACGGCAACGCTGAGGCTTATCTTAGAAAAGGTACGCTCTCTGTTGCACTCACTCACTCCCACCCCAACCCCCCCACATTCCCTACATGTCCAAGCCCACCCCTGCCCTCATCTATGAGTTCATCACCAACGGCAATGCCGAGGCGTATCTCAGAAAAGGTACTCTCTCTCTCTCTCTCTCTCTCTCTCTCTCTCTCTCTCTCTCTCTCTCTCTCTCTCTCTCTCTCTCTCTCTCTCTCTCTCCTCTCTCTCTCTCGCTCTCTCTCTCTCTCTTCTCTCTCTCTCTCTCTCCTCTCTCTCTCTCTCTCTCTCTCTCTTCTCTCTCTCTCTCTCTCTCTCTCTCTCTCTCTCTCTCTCTCTCTGTTACCTTGCACTCACTCTCCCACCCCAACCCCTACACGCTCCCTACGCGTCCAAGCCCACCCCCGCCCTCATCTATGAGTTCATCACCTGCACCACAAGGGTGTATTTCCTGGCTTTGTATCAAGACCACTGTGGGGCATAAGAACTATGAGAGGCACTCAGCGAAATGTCATGTAGGAGGGCGTATGCAGAATTCTTTCCTAAATGTATTCCCTGTGCTATTTGTCGTCCCTATCTTTTCCCTCCCCTCCCTCCTTCCATCTCCAGCGGTCCAACGCAAGTCGGAGTTCCTTTGGAAGGTGCAGCTGCGGGTGCCGCTACAGTCGACCTGAGTCTACCTTTTGATTGCTCAAATCTCACCTCTATCTCCCCCCTCTCTCCTCAATTCCAATGCCAGCGGTGCAAGGCAAGGCCGAGTTTCCCTGGAAGGCGCGGCTGCGGGTGGCTCTGCTGTGCGCGCAGGCACTGCAGGTGATGCACCAGCACGACTACGTGCACCGCGACTTCAAGGCGTCCAACGTGCTGCTCAGAGAGGTGCGTTGCTCCGAGAGGTGCGCTCTCAGAGATGTGAGCTTGTGCAATGTGCCGCTCAGAGAGATTTGAGTGTGGGCTGTGCTTGCCGGGGTGCATACGTGCGTGTGTGTGTGTGCGCGCGCGCGCGGGCGTGTTTGTGTGTGTGTGTGTGTGTGTGCGCGCGCGCTCGCGCGCGTGGGCGTGTGCGCGTGTCCATGTGCGTGTGCCAGCTGCATGTGTGCTTTTGTAGAAGTGTGCACCTTTGTGAATGCGTGTCATGTTTGGACGCATGGATAGATGCATTGATGCATGCATGTATGGGCACGCACGCACAGCCTGTTGCCGCACGTGCAAGCCTTTCCAGCCCATCCTCCTCTTTATCTCCTCTCTCTCTCTCGCCTTCATGCGCCCTTGCCTTTCTCTACCAGGACCTGCCTGCAGTGCTGACTTTTGTAGGCGCCTTAAAGCCCGAGTCTAGAATCGCACACTATCAAGTTCAGGATTCCTGAACTTGTTTCGTACAGTAGAGGTGACCTAGTTCAGGGGACCGCCACGTCGCAACCCTCGGGGAAATCGGGCTGCTTGCGAAGCCGATGAAAACGACAAACCACGATCGCACTGTTCACTCATACTGAACATGAAACGCCCGCAACCATTCTGAAGGCATTTTCTTGGGAGACTCGCGACTAGAGACCATCACATTAATGTTCGTCACTGTTTGCGCACTGTTTTTCGCCAGAGGTGCCTTGCCGAAAATTTTATTCGCTGAACTTTTTTGGCACTGTTTTCATGGTCAGGAAAGTTGGTTTTTAACAATTCTAGACTCGGGCTTTAAGAATCTACTCTTCCCCTCTCTCCTGTGTCCACCAGGACCTCACGCCAGTGCTGGCAGACTTTGGGTTGGCACGCACGGTGAACAACTGGCAGAGCCACGTCACCACGCGAGTCATGGGGTCCACAGGCTACATTGACCCCGTCTACTTCGAGTCCGGTAGGCCGGCAATTCTCCTTTCCTGTTCTTTGCGACCTGTTGTCCATTTGGTAGTGTGGCATGGTGGTCTTGGTGAATAAGGACACACCTATCAGTGTTTACATTTTGCCTTTGCCTTTTCCTCGGTGGTTTTGTGTTATTTCGTTGACCATCTCCCTTTTGTCTGGTGCAGGTCATTTGAATGCCAAATGCGATACGTACGCATTTGGGATCTTCCTCCTCGAGCTTGTGTCGGGCATGTTGGTCACTGACAAGAACTTTGAGGGGTTGAGAATGACCCTTGCCACGGGGGCTGACCTGCCCGAAGCTGAGAAAGTGTTGGATCCAACACTGGCTGGGCAGTGGACGAAGAAAGATGCGCTTATGGCCTTAACCTTGGTGAAGTATGCGGTTGCAGGGAAGTGGGAGACACGACCTTCAATGGATGTGCTTGTATCAAAGCTCAAAGTGGTGTATGAGAGATGACATGTCTCGGAATGTTTTAGGAACCATAGATTGTTGAGGATGGTAAATGTAGGGCTCGTCTAACCCACATACCGAGCGGTACTCTGGATCGGCTTTATCTTCCACAGTTGGTTGGAATGTTTCCTTGACGGAAAAGGGTTCAACCAGCAGGATTGTAAATCATACTCTAGCGAGGATGGGCGAAGGCGAGGGGCAGATGAGATCTTTGTCAACGGCGGCCCCAAAACACGAGGAAAAGTATCCAATCAGAAAAGGCTGACTGACTTGTCTGACGGCAACAGCGCTTTGCACTCGTTTCAGGCCTCATCCAGTGCAACGTCATGAGATTGTAATGAACACCAGGTCCCAAGGAAGTGCTGTACACTATGACGTTTCGAAATTCTCTAGGTTGGCTCGGGAGTCGGGAGAACTTCGAGGTCCTCCTCTCTTGTCGATCCGAGCTCTCGTTCTATCAGACATCCCATCTTGCTCATCTCCCTCCCTCCCCCATCTTACACTCCATCAATCCCCTCCCCTCCCCACATACTTCACCTTCAGCCTGCTGACTGACGCCTGTGCTGCTTCGGCTCTCAGGTGTCTGCCGCGAGCCGCGAGCATTACCCGTGGCGACGCTGAAACTCGCTTGATTCAAGTGGCTCTGCCGATAATCCAGATCTTTAACATCGCGTTGTTTTAGTAATCATGGCAGGCGCTCTTCGCGCTGCCAGCAGCTTCCTCGGGCTCGGGATCTCGCATCCGAAGCTCGCGGTGAAGGTTCCATCTAGTCTCCGCCGTTCTTCTGCAACGGGTCGGAGAATTAACACCGACAGAGATGGATTTTCGCGTAAGAGCCGCGGCGCTCAGGTTCGAGCTCGCGCGGACGGCGAGATTTCGTTGTTGTTAGATTTCAGCAAGGTCTTCTCGCGAACCCCCAGCTCCCGGCGAGCCCGATGTGTCAGTGGACAACGAGAGCAGCGATCAGTACACTATCATCACCGTCAGCGCGCCCAACCGGCCGGGGCTGCTTCAGCTTCTGACGCTGACGTTTCGCGATCTCGGTCTGGACGTCGGGAAGGCAGTCGTCGACCTCGACGATGACGGTAACGTCGCCGACGCGTTTCACGTCACTGCCATGGACGGAAAAAAAGTCACCAACAAACGCGATCTGGAAAACATTCGCAAGTGCGTGGTGCGAGCGATGGTTCTAGATGCCAAGGGAGCGACGGGCCGAAAGATTCGTCCGTCCGGCCGGCGAGACTCATCCGACCGGTTGCGCCGTTGGACCCGTCTGCTTCGCCGGAGATGAAACGGCGTACGGAGCTGCTGCACAACCTGATGGACACGTACATCAAGAACGACGTGCTGTCCATCCAGAGGAGCATCGTGGACCACGTGGAGTACACCATGGCGCGCAGCCGATACAAGTTCGACGACTTCGAGGCGTACCAGGTGAGCGCGAGGATACAGCCAGAATCTCAACAAAGTTGGGAAGGATCCTCCTCGTTCTTTCCGTCTCCTGGTAGTCCCGGACGACGGCGACATGTCAAGACGGCGACATGTCAAGACGGCGGCGGCACAAGTTAACATTCGTCAATTGTCCTTCCCTGTCCCCAGGCGACGGCATACAGCGTGCGGGACCGGCTGATCGAGAGCTGGAACGACACGCAGCAGTACTTCAAGGACCAGGACTCCAAGCGCGTCTACTACCTCTCCATGGAGTTCCTCATGGGTAAGAGCCAAGGGCGCGGGTACCATGCCAGCAAGCAGTCCTTTCAAGGCGTCATAGCAGTCCTTTCAAGGCGTCATAGCAGTCCTTTCAAGGCGTCATAGCATTCCTTTCAAGGCATCATAGCATATGGACAAGGACCAGGACTCCAAGCGCGTGTACTACCTCTCCATGGAGTTCCTCATGGGTAAGCGCCAAGGGCGAGGCACCATGCCAGCACGCATTTGCCTCGAGGCATCATAGCACGTCGACACGGACCAGGAATCCAAGCGCGTGTGCCAGAAAGCGTGTGCAGTTCTGATGAGCCTGCACTGTTTGCATGGCTTGCCACTCATGACTCTCTCTCCTGACCACCACATCGCTCCTGGTCACCTGCAGGCCGCTCGCTGCTGAACAGCATATTCAATCTGGGCATGAAGGACCAGTACGTGGAGGCGCTGGGGCAGCTGGGGTACAAGCTCGAGGTCCTGGCGGAGCAGGAGAGGGATGCTGCTCTCGGCAACGGTGGCCTCGGCCGGTGAGTCGTCCCCTGCTGCTGCTGCTGCTGCTGCTGCTGCTGCTGCTGCCTAGCCTTTTGCTGCATTTTAGCACATAAGCGGGTCATGTGGACATTGTTATTTTGGCATTGGGGTTGTGACGCGTTTTTCTCTCCAGCACCTGGTAAAGCGTGCTCGCTGCTGTCCAATTTAGCTCGCTTGTCACTTTTCCTTGTGCTTCTGTGTCTTGAGGCGTGCCTAACACGGCTTCCTTCTTGCCTGTCCTGTCTGTGACAGTCTGGCAGCATGCGTTCTCGACAGCATGGCCACTCTCAACTATCCTGGATGGGGGTAAGCAACCAATTTGATGATTTCAGAGCTAACATCGGGAACTCACCTGTTGAAGAACCTTTTTTGGCCAGTGCGTGCTTTGATGATCCTGTTCATGACACAGCGCTTCCACTTTTTTGCTCCACCTCGATTCGCCACCTTTCTTCTTTCATACTCCCCTTCCCTTCACTCCCCGCCCCCTTACTTCCCCCACACCACTCCCCGCCCCAGCTACCAGTACAGCATGTTTCCCCAGACGCTGCTGGATGACCTTTCGATGCAAATCATCATGTCCCTTGCACCAAACTGCTCTCACTATCACCCCCCCGCCTTTGCAGCTACGGCATCCGCTACCAGTACGGCATGTTTCGCCAGACCCTGCAGGACGGCTTTCAGCACGAGCAACCGGACTACTGGCTGACCTTTGGCAACCCGTGGGAGATCGAGCGCGTGTTTGTGACGTACCCCGTGCGCTTCTACGGCAGCGTCGAGTCGTACACTGAGGGCGGCCACCCCCGCAAGAGATGGGTGGAGGGAGAAACGGTCAGCACTGCGTTTCTCTCTTCTACCCCTCCCCCTCCCCCCCCCCCTCCCCCCTCCGCCCGCCCCTTCCCTCCTTCTCTCGTTTTTTTTTTTTACTTTCCTTCTTCTTCCTTCCTTTTGTCGGTTCTCCTGACGCCGTTTCTTTATGTGATTTCATTTCATTCATTCATCTTCTGTCTTGATCCCCCCCTTTTCCTCTTTCTCCCTCCCTACGCTGTCCTCCAACAGGTGGAGGCGGTGGCGTACGACAATCCCATCCCCGGCTACCACACCAACAACACCATCAACCTTCGCCTCTGGGGTGCAAAGCCCAGCGGCGAGTTTGACCTGGTAGGGCTGCAGCGAATGGTGTGTGTGCCGTCCAACACCAAGCTGTTCAGTTCCGAGACACCAAGATGCACTCGGGTGCCTCTCAAACTGCACCGTCTTCTGCGTGGTTCATTGGGTGGCGTTTCTCCTTGCTCCTGCCATCTCTGCGTCTTCATCCTCCTGCCACCTTCTCTCTCCACATCCCCTTCTTTTACTGCCATCTCACCATCCTTCTCATGGGCCGCCCTCTCTCTCCCCCCCCCCCTCCCCCCAGCAAAGCTTCAACACGGGCGACTACGTGAACGCGATTCTGAGCAAGCAGAAGGCGGAGGCGATCAGCAGCGTGCTGTACCCCGACGACCGCACGTACCAGGGCAAGGAGCTGCGCCTCAAGCAGCAGCACTTCTTCGTCTCCGCCACTATGCAGGCACGTACTACAAGGGTTTGGAACGCACCACAGGTCCACAGCAAACCTTAGTGCCGTCGATCCATTTCATCTGCTTGTTGAGTTTTGAGGCGCCTCAAAACCATTTCATCTGCTTGTTGAGTAGAGTAGATGTAACTCGCATCTAAGAGCAGCAGCACTTGTTCGTCCCACCACCATGCAGGATGTCGTCAGGAGTAGAGTAGAGTGGGACACTTGTTCGTCTCAAAGGTCACTTGTTCGTGTCCGCCACCATGCAGGACGTGGTGCGGCGCTACAAGGAGGAGTACTCGTCGTTCGACCAGTTCAAGGACAAGGTCGCCCTGCAGCTGAATGTCTCATCTTCATCCGAAAGTCACTTCTTCCTTCGTGTCCACCACCATGCAGGATGTCGTCAGGCGCTACAAAGAAGAGCACTCGTCGTTTGACCAGTTCAAGGACAAGGTGGCCCTGCAGCTGAACGACACTCCACCCCGTGCTGGCGCTGGTGGAGCTGATGCGCCTGCTGGTGGATGAGGAGGGGCTGGAGTGGGGGTACGCGTGGAACATCACCACGCACACCTTCTCCTACACCAACCACACCGTGCTGCCAGAGGCGCTAGAGAAATGGCCCCGTTGAGATTCTTGAGACGTTGCTGCCCCGCCATCTGGAGGTGAGGCTGCAGGGTTGGGCGTTGGGGTTCTTTCAGGTGACTCCAAAGTCATTGCGACGCACACGTTCTCGTATACGAGTCACACGGTGCTGCCAGAGGCGCTGGAGAATGGCCGGTTGACATCCTCAAGACCCTGCTGCCCTGCCATCTGGAGTTGGAATTTCGAGGCGCTTAGAAAATGTTCTCATGTCCCCTGTTGACCGCCTCGTCTCTACCTTCTCCCTCTCTATCTTCTCCCTTTCCCCTCCCCCCTCCCCCCTCCCCCAACCCCGCCGGCTGCCCACTGACCCCGGGATTGTGTGCGACATCAACCACAAACTTGGTCATTTGAGATGTTTCAAATCACAATTTCCCCCTTGCCCAACTCTTTTCTCCCACCCCCGCTTCCCCCCCAGATCATGTACGACATCAACCACAACTTCATCGGTGGACCTGAAGAAGCGCATTGGCAACGACTACGACCGCCTCTCCCGCATGTCCATCATCGAGGAGGGCGCTCACAAGGTGAGACGAGGAGGGCGCGCACAAGGTGGGGAGAGGAGGGCGCGCACAAGGTGGGGGAGAGGAGGGGGCGCACAAGTGGGGAGAGGAGGGCGCGCACAAGGTGGGTGGGGGGAGAAGAGGGCGCTCACAAGGTGAGGAGGGCGCACACAAGGTGTTCTGCCACACCATGGCTGGCGACACTGGCAGTATGGACATGCCATACCATGGCTGGTTGCTAAGTGTTCCATCCTTCCTCTCACATCTCCTTCCCCCTCCTTGCCCCCTCCTCCCCAGAGCATCCGCATGGCAACGCTGGCAGTGGTGACGTGCCACACCATCAACGGCGTGTCCCAGATCCACACCGACCTCATCCAGAACACGCTCTTCAAGGTGGGCACAGAGAGCATGAATGGTGCGTAATGAGTCGTTGTAATGAGTCGACTCAAACATCGACTCATTACACACAGAGAGCATGAATGGTGCGTAATGAGTCGACTCAAACATCGACTCATTGCACACAGAGAGCATGAATGGTGCGTAATGAGTCGTTTTAATGAGTCGACTAAAACATCGACTCAATACGCACAGAGAGCATGAATGGCGGGGCTTACGCCCGTGCATGCATGCGTGCTCGCCCCTGTGCGCGAAAGAGATCCATACTGACCGAGATGCATGAGATCCGTGCCTCATTCCACTATTTTCGAGGTGAGAGCAGAGAGAGATGGGAGGAGAGAGAATGGCAGAAGAGAGCAGAGGGCATGGATGCTGGCTGGCTGGCTGGATGGATGGATGGATGGATGGATGGATACAACTGTGCAATGCCTGTTTGGAGATTCGTATCTGAGTTGTATCTGCAATGCAGTATTGCATGCGCGCGGTAACAATCTGGTTTTTGTGTATGAGCACGTGTGGGTGTGTTGCTCAACCGTGCCTCCTCGCCGCCCTCCTGCAGGACTTCTATGACATCTGGCCGCACAAGTTCCAGAACAAGACAAACGGTGTCACCCAGGTGAGCCACAGGAGACCCTGCCTTGGTGGTGTACCCATCACTGCTGTCTGCCCGGCACACTGTCGTCCAGGTACAGCTGTCTGCCCCGGCACCGGTTGTCGTCCAGGTACAGCGTCTGCCCGGCACCATTGTCGCCGGGTACAGCTGTCTGCCCGGCACCATTGTCGTCCAGGTACAGCTGTCTGCCCGGCACCACTGTCGTCCAGGTACAGCTGTCTGCCCGCCCAGCACTATTGTCGTTCCATCACAGAGTGGCGTGCCAATCGCTGTCGGGCATGCCTAGCTTGACTCAGATGGCGCCGGCGCCCATCCTTCCTCCTCTTCGCGCCGGTCCCCACGAGCTCGTCCCTCTTCTCTATCCCCTCTCGCTCCCCACGCTCTCCATCTCCCCGCTCAGCGTCGGTGGCTGGCGTTCTGCAACCCAGGGCTGGCGGCGATTTGACCAAGTGGCTGGGCACGGAGTCGTGGATCACCAACCTGGACCTCGGTGGCGGGACTCAAGGGAGCACGTGGACGACCCGCTGCTGCAGGACGCAGTGGATGCAGGTAGGGTAGGGCCCAGTGGTAGGGTGCTGTGGCTGCTGCGGATGCAGGTAGGGGTGCTGCAGCCGCAGTAATGCAAAATGCTTTATCCTTCAGGGGTTGATTCGGCTTACTTTATTGATTTCTTTTTTGCCCAGGCGTTACCTTGCAGCGTGCAATGTGCATTGTTCACTACCACCACAGTGCTGCACTAGGCTGTGAATGTGTTCTCCCCGTTGATCTCCCACCTGTATGGGTGGGCTTGGTGTGAGCTTTGCCATTCGTGTGCAGACCAGTTGTTTCACATGCTGATATGTGCTTCGGCGCCTCTGTGCCGCCATGCTTCTGCGTGCATGTCTGCATGTCTGCATGTCTGTATGTGTGTTGGTGTGTGCGCGTGCATGTATGTGTGTGTAAATTTCTGTCGGTCTGTGCTCATGCATGCATGTGTGTGTACATGTCTGTCGCTGCGTGCGCATGCACGCGTATGTGTGCTCATGTCTGTCGGTGCATGCATGCATGCATGTGTGTGTAGTACATGTCTGTCGGTGCATGCTCATGCATGCATGTGTGTGTGCATGTCTGTCGGTGTGTGCTCGTGCATGCGTGTATGCGTGCATGTCGACATCACCAGGTTCGCAGGCAGAACAAGGCGCGTCTGGCAGCATACATCGAAGGGATATCAGGGGTCAAGGTAAGCTGATCAGTAGGCAACAGCTGGCAAGTTGTTGTCTTCCACGTCCTTGGGTCATGGTCGTCCAAAAGTTTCACTCGGCCTTTTCTTCTGGCTGCTACTCTGCTGCTAGTCGGCTGCTACTCTGCTGCTAGTCGGCTGCTACTCTGCTGCTAGTCGGCTGCTACTCTGCTGCTAGTTGGCTGCTACTCTGCTGCTAGTCGGCTGCTACTCTGCTGCTAGTCGGCTGCTACTCTGCTGCTAGTCGGCTGCTACTCTGCCGCTAGTCGGTTGCTACTCTGCTGCTAGTCAGTTTTTTTTTTAGTCTTCTCCACCACCCCCCCACCCCGTCTCCAGCTTAGGTCAATGTTGCCTGGTCCGTAGCATCAGTACTCTGAATCCAGTCAAAAGGCGAGCATCGGCAACGTGTTTGGCGCACGAGTCAAGCACATATGCGAGTACAAGCCCCCTCTCCTCCTCTCTCGCCCCCCATCCCTTCCCTCCCCCCTTCCCCTCCCGGTCCCTCCCCTTCCCCTCCCGGTCCCCGCCCCTTCCCATCCCGTCCCCTTCCCCAGGTGAGCATCGACGCCATGTTCGATGTGCAAGTGAAGCGCATCCACGAGTACAAGCGCCAACTTCTCAACGTCATGGGCATCATCCACCGCTACGACTGCATCAAGGTGAGTTCTCTCGTGGGCTCATCTCATGCACAACCTGGCTTGTTGCCAGGGAACGAGAGAAGAAACATTCTTCTTCATTCGATTTGTGAATGTCGATTTTATCTTTTCATTCTCCCTGCCAGGTGTGCCTGCTGAAGGACCTGAGCATCACTGCCAGCTCAACCCCTCGTTCGCTCGCCCCTATCTGCCCTGC
>BQMB01001638.1:5000-24867 GCA_027943415.1 Closterium sp. NIES-67 | reverse complement strand
AGGTGCTAATTCAAAGCCTTCCGGTAAGATTACCACAGCGCCTACATTGATTTCCCTTTTTTACCATTGGCTAATACCTGTTTAATTTGGGTATCATACGGAATCTTAACTACTGCTTCAAAACAGTATTGGGAAGAACTGCTTGTGGCACTTCGATATCCACCGGTTTTTTGCCAAATGGCAATTAGCACATACAATGCGTCCAGTCGCTTCTCGAGGACTTTCATAGTTTTGCTGTGCAAATATCGGAAATGCTTCCGAATTTAATGGCAAAGCCATTGGCAAAGCCATAACTATGATTGAGATTGATAGCCCCACCCATCTTCGTATCCATTTACAAGCATCTCTTTTTTGCATGGTCTGATTTTTCTTCAAAAATTTATAGGTAGAAGCAGCTAGTTTCCTTGCTGCTATCCATAACTCTGATACTATAGTAACTGTAAATTGGAAAAAACCAAAGTGTTTTTTCGAATTCTTTTATACAAATAAACACATAGACATCAATGATGTCTATATTTTCATAGGGATTTGATTTTGCAATCCTTTTTATTATAAGAAGTTCTTTCGAACATTGTATAGAGATACCATCGATAAAAAGAGTTGTAATAAAAAATCAGGTTGACATATGACACTCTCTGTGTAATAATATATACTAACAAGCTTATAAGCAGCTTGAGTCATATTTTATTACTTTATTAACCAATAATTACCATGACTGCTACTTTAGAAAGACGCGAAAGCGCAAGCCTATGGGGTCGTTTCTCTGACTTTATTACCAGCACCGAAAACCGTCTTTACATCGGATGGTTCGGCGTATTGATGGTACCTCTTCTTCTAACTGCAACTTCTGTATTCATCATTGGTTTCATCGCAGCTCCTCCAGTAGATATCGATGGTATCCGTGAGCCTGTTTCTGGTTCTCTTCTATACGGAAACAACATCATTTCTGGTGCTATCGTTCCTACTTCTGCAGCAATCGTATGCACTTCTACCCTATCTGGGAAGCTGCTTCCGTTGATGAATGGTTATACAATGGTGGTCCTTACCAACTAATCGTTCTTCACTTCCTTTTAGGTGTAGCTTCTTACATGGGTCGTGAATGGGAACTTAGCTTCCGTCTAGGTATGCGTCCTTGGATCGCTGTTGCATACTCTGCTCCTGTTGCAGCTGCTACCGCAGTATTCCTAATCTACCCAATCGGACAAGGAAGTTTCTCTGACGGTATGCCTTTAGGTATCTCTGGTACTTTCAACTTCATGATCGTATTCCAAGCTGAGCACAACATCCTTATGCACCCATTCCATATGCTAGGTGTGGCTGGTGTTTTCGGCGGCTCTCTATTCAGTGCAATGCATGGTTCCTTGGTTACCTCCAGCTTGATCCGTGAAACCACCGAAAACGAATCTGCTAACGCTGGTTACAAGTTTGGTCAAGAAGTAGAAACTTACAACATTGTTGCAGCTCACGGCTACTTTGGACGTCTAATCTTCCAATATGCTAGTTTCAACAACTCTCGTTCTCTACACTTCTTCTTGGCTGCTTGGCCTGTAGTAGGTATTTGGTTTACTGCTTTAGGTATCAGTACTATGGCATTCAACCTAAACGGTTTCAACTTCAACCAATCCGTAGTTGATAGCCAAGGTCGTGTAATCAACACTTGGGCTGATATCATCAACCGTGCTAACCTAGGTATGGAAGTTATGCACGAGCGTAACGCTCACAACTTCCCTCTAGACTTAGCATCTGTTGAAGCTCCTTTCGTTGGCTAAACAATCTTGTTTTAGAGGCAAGCTGCATATATAACAACTGTGCGCAGGAATCCTGCGCACGGTTGTAGTTTGCTATATTTTCTCTTTTTTGTATGTTGTATGGCGAACAAATTGATCAGAATGTCCTTTATGTTTGATATAAAATAAAAATATATAAAATATAGCAAAGTTTCCATTATTTGCTTCACTTCGCATTTTTTATTACTTGCCTAGTAAATATACAGGTTAAATTCCTAACTTTCACTTATTTATGTATTGGTCCATTAAGCACCTTAAATGTGTGTCATAATATATTTAGGAGTCTGTCCTGGGTCACTTCTGTATCATAGTTGTTCTAGTTACAGACTTAATAAAGTGGGTAGCAATTCTAAAATATTACCCTCTCAGAAGCTGATTCATGATTTTGGGCAGGTGTTTCCTTTGTCTCGTCTGAAGAGAGGAGAATCTCAATGACTATTCGTTCACCGGAACCAGAAGTCAAGATTGTGGTAGACAATGATCCTGTAAAAACCTCTTTTGAAAAATGGGCTAAGCCAGGTCATTTCTCTCGTGCGTTAGCAAAAGGTCCTACTACAACCACTTGGATTTGGAACCTGCATGCTGATGTTCACGATTTTGATAGCCACACTAGTGATCTAGAAGAAATTTCTCGTAAGGTTTTTAGTGCACACTTTGGTCAATTAGCTGTCATATTCATTTGGTTAAGCGGAATGTATTTTCATGGTGCACGCTTTTCCAATTATGAAGCATGGTTAAGTGATCCAACCCACATCAAACCTAGTGCTCAAGTTGTTTGGCCAATTGTAGGTCAAGAAATTTTGAACGGCGACGTAGGTGGTGGATTCCAGGGAGTTCAAATTACCTCTGGTTTATTCCAAATGTGGCGTTCTTCTGGAATCACTACTGAACTAGAGTTATATTCCACTGCAATTGGTGGTTTATTAATGGCAGGCTTAATGTTTATCGCTGGTTGGTTCCATTATCATAAAGCTGCACCTAAATTGGCTTGGTTCCAAGATGCAGAATCTATGATGAACCACCATTTAGGCGGTCTAATAGGCTTAGGATCTTTGGGTTGGGCTGGACACCAAATTCATGTATCTTTGCCTATCAACCAATTGTTAGATGCAGGAGTTGACCCTAAAGAAATTCCTTTGCCTCACGAATTTATATTTAACAGAGACTTATTAGCTCAGTTATATCCTAGCTTTGCGAAAGGTGTAACTCCTTTCTTTACCTTAAACTGGGCAGAGTATTCTGATTTCTTAACTTTCCGTGGCGGTCTAAATCCAGTTACAGGAGGTTTATGGTTAACTGATACAGTTCACCACCACGTAGCAATTGCAGTCCTTTTCCTAGTAGCAGGACATATGTATAGAACTAACTGGGGAATTGGTCATAGCATGAAAGAAATGTTAGAAGCTCACAAAGGGCCTATGACTGGTGAAGGTCACAAAGGACTTTATGAAATTTTGACCACTTCTTGGCATGCTCAATTAGCATTAAACTTAGCTACTTTTGGATCTTTAACAATTATCATAGCACATCATATGTATGCTATGCCTCCTTACCCATATTTAGCAACTGATTATGGTACTCAGTTATCCTTATTCACACACCACATGTGGATTGGTGGATTCTGCGTTGTAGGGGCTGGTGCTCATGCAGCTATCTATTTGGTAAGAGATTACGATCCAACTACTCAGTATAACAATCTATTAGATCGTGTTCTACGTCATAGAGATGCAATTATTTCTCATCTTAACTGGGTATGTATCTTCCTAGGATTCCATAGTTTTGGTTTGTATATTCATAACGATACTATGAGTGCCTTAGGTCGTCCTCAAGATATGTTCTCTGACACAGCTATTCAACTTCAGCCTGTGTTTGCTCAATGGGTTCAAAATACTAACGCTGCAGCACCTGGTTTCACAGCACCTAATGCAGCTGCCGCTAGCAGTATCACTTGGGGTGGTAGTGAATTAGTAGCAGTAGGTGGGAAAGTAGCAATGTCTCCTATTCCATTAGGAACAGCTGATTTCCTAGTGCACCATATTCATGCATTTACTATTCACGTTACTGTTTTGATTCTTTTGAAGGGTGTATTATTTGCTCGTAGTTCTCGACTAATCCCAGATAAAGCTAATTTAGGCTTCCGCTTCCCTTGTGATGGTCCAGGACGTGGTGGTACTTGCCAAGTTTCTGCTTGGGACCATGTATTCTTGGGTCTATTCTGGATGTATAACTCTATTTCTGTAGTAATTTTCCATTTTAGTTGGAAGATGCAATCAGATGTATGGGGAACTGTAAATGCTCAAGGAGTATCTCATATTACTGGAGGGAACTTTGCTCAAAGTGCAACTACCATTAATGGATGGTTGCGTGATTTCTTATGGGCACAAGCATCTCAAGTAATTCAATCTTATGGATCTGCTTTATCTGCATATGGTTTAGTTTTCTTAGGTGCTCACTTCGTATGGGCATTTAGCTTGATGTTCTTGTTTAGTGGCCGTGGTTATTGGCAAGAACTAATTGAATCCATTCTATGGGCTCATAATAAGCTTAAAGTTGCTCCTGCTATCCAGCCTCGAGCTCTTAGTATTACTCAAGGGCGTGCTGTAGGAGTAGCTCATTACCTTCTGGGTGGGATTGCCACAACATGGGCATTCTTCCTAGCAAGAATTATTTCAGTAGGATAATGGCTAGGAGGGTTTTAAAGCATTATGGCATCAAGATTTCCAAAATTTAGCCAGGGCCTATCCCAAGACCCAACCACTCGCCGTATTTGGTTTGGAATTGCTACTGCACACGACTTCGAAAGTCATGATGATATCACCGAAGAACGGCTTTATCAGAAGATTTTTGCTTCTCATTTTGGTCAGTTAGCAATTATCTTCTTGTGGACCTCTGGGAATTTGTTTCACGTAGCATGGCAGGGCAATTTTGAAGCGTGGTCTCAAGATCCTTTGCATGTTCGTCCTATCGCACATGCAATTTGGGATCCTCATTTTGGACAACCAGCAGTAGAAGCTTATACTCGAGGAGGCGCTTCTGGTCCTGTAAATATTTCCTATTCCGGTGTATATCAATGGTGGTATACTCAAGGTCTACGTTCTAACCAAGATCTTTACACAGGAGCACTTTTCCTATTAGGATTAGCTGCTGTTTCTTTAGTAGGTGGATGGTTACATCTACAACCTAAGTGGAAACCTAGTGTTTCTTGGTTCAAAAATGCTGAGTCTCGTTTAAACCACCATTTAGCTGGTTTATTTGGAACCAGTTCTTTGGCTTGGGCTGGACATATCGTACACGTAGCTATTCCTGAATCTAGAGGACAGCATGTAGGATGGGATAATTTCTTAACTACTGCTCCACATCCACAAGGTTTAGCACCTTTCTTTGCTGGCCAATGGGGTGTTTATGCACAAAATCCAGATTCTAGCAGCCATATCTTTGGTACTTCAGAAGGAGCTGGTACTGCTATCTTAACTTTCTTAGGCGGTTTTCATCCACAGACACAAAGTCTTTGGTTAAGCGATATAGCTCATCACCATCTAGCAATTGCTGTAATATTCATCGTTGCTGGACATATGTATCGTACCAACTTTGGAATTGGACATAGTATGAAAGAGATTATGGAAGCACATATTGCTCCAAGCGGTCGTATGGGCGGCGGTCACCAAGGCCTATTTGACACAGTGAATAATTCTCTTCATTTCCAATTAGGATTAGCATTAGCGTGTTTAGGTGTTATCACTTCTTTGGTAGCTCAGCACAGCTATTCCTTACCTTCTTATGCATTCATAGCTCAAGATTTTACTACTCAAGCAGCACTTTATACTCACCATCAGTATATTGCTGGCTTCATCATGACAGGAGCTTTTGCTCATGGTGCAATTTTCTTTATCAGAGATTACAATCCAGAGCAAAACAAAGGAAATGTATTGGCTAGAATGTTGGAACACAAAGAAGCTATTATTTCTCACCTAAGTTGGGCTAGCTTATTCTTGGGCTTCCATACACTTGGTCTATACGTACATAATGATGTTGTACTGGCTTTTGGTACTCCAGAAAAACAAATCCTAATTGAACCTGTTTTTGCTCAGTGGATTCAATCTACTCATGGTAAGGCTTTATATGGATTTGATGTATTACTTTCTTCCAGTTCTAGCATTACTATTACTGCAGGAAAAAGTCTATGGTTACCAGGGTGGTTAGATGCTATTAATAACAATAGTAATTCTTTATTCTTGACTATTGGCCCAGGGGATTTCTTAGTACACCATGCAATTGCTCTAGGTTTGCATACAACAACCTTGATTCTTGTGAAAGGTGCTTTAGATGCTCGTGGATCTAAATTAATGCCTGACAAAAAGGAATTTGGATTCAGCTTCCCTTGTGACGGTCCAGGTAGAGGTGGAACTTGCGATATTTCTGCTTATGATGCTGTTTATCTAGCTGTTTTCTGGATGTTAAATACTATTGGATGGGTAACCTTCTACTGGCATTGGAAACACTTAGCTTTATGGCAAGGTAATGCAGCGCAATTTAATGAATCTTCTACTTACTTAATGGGCTGGCTTAGAGATTATCTATGGTTAAACTCATCTCAGTTAATTAATGGATACAACCCATTCGGTATGAACAGTTTGTCTGTATGGGCTTGGATGTTCTTATTTGGACACCTTGTTTGGGCTACAGGTTTCATGTTCTTGATCTCTTGGCGTGGTTATTGGCAAGAATTGATCGAGACATTAGCTTGGGCTCATGAACGTACTCCATTAGCTAATCTTGTGCGTTGGAAAGATAAACCAGTAGCTCTTTCTATTGTGCAAGCTAGATTAGTAGGATTAGCTCATTTCTCTGTAGGTTATGTATTTACCTATGCTGCTTTCCTAATTGCATCTACCTCAGGTAAATTCGGTTAAGGATATGTCAACATCATAACTGCTTACTATTTTGTAAAAATCTATTTTTGAGATATTAAGAAAATAGTAAGTTTTTTAGGCTATCCCACCTCTCAAGAGGTGGGATAGCCTGAAATTCACTATATAAGCTTCTTCCGTTATTTTTATTTTTTATAAACAATATGGCTAAAAAAAGTATGATTGAAAGGGATAAGAAACGTGAAAGATTAGCATCTAAATACTATGAGCGTCGTCAGGAATTAAAAGAACAAATTAAGACAGTTTCATCAATTGATGAAAAATGTCAATTGCATAGAGAATTGCAATCTTTGCCACGAAATAGTGCGCCTAATAGAATTACTCGTCGTTGTTTTGTAACAGGAAGACCAAAAGCAGTTTATCGTGACTTTGGCTTGTCAAGACATGTATTGCGTGAAATGGCACATGCTTGTTTATTACCTGGTGTAACTAAATCAAGTTGGTAAAACAAATATGGGAGTAGTCTACTCCCATATTTGTTGTGGTTCGAATAGAATTTATTCTATCTGATATACAAAAAAATTATTGATATAAAGAGTGAAAGTTGGATTTGACAACATTGCAATCTCCTTAGAAGAAGGAATATATACATATAACTTCTTATTGTTGACAACTTGCAAACATAGATTATAATACCTTTTAGAAGAAATTTGTAAAATAGGGAACATGAAACTAAAATTAGTTCATCTTTATTTTTTTTGAAACTAAATCAAAAAAACAATTTGTATTTCCCTGTTACAGCAAGCACATAAATAAATGTATTATTTCTATTTTCTTTAGTTCATGATGATTATTATCATCATGTTTTATCAAGAGAAACGATCTTCTGTGTATATCTTTTCAACAAAAAGATATAGATAATTAGTTGATTTTTTGTAAGAATTAGAATAGGATTCTCCTATTCTAAGCTTAGCTGTCTCTGTATGAGAATTGTCTAATTATCTTAGAAAATACTCAAGTTGCTGTTATCAAAAGCTGCAAAGAAATACATTATATGATATGTATTATGTATTTTTTAGAGACAGTTTAAGTTATAAATGTTTTTCTTTAATTGGTAGAACTGTGTTCTACATGGTATGATAAGATAAACGTTTATTGACATTGCTTTTTGGTGCTACTATCACACCCAAGAGACATCATGAGTTACTAATTGCTAAAATGTTTGTACATTTAGGCATACACGGGGAGACTTGTAGAATACACAGCCTCCTTGGTCTTATTTGAAGGAGAAAAGTAATGAACCCTTTGATCTCTGCTGCTTCCGTGATCGCTGCTGGGTTGGCTGTAGGTCTAGCTTCCATTGGTCCTGGTATTGGACAAGGAACTGCTGCTGGACAAGCTGTAGAAGGTATTGCAAGACAACCAGAAGCCGAAGGTAAGATCCGAGGCACTTTGTTACTTAGTTTGGCTTTCATGGAAGCTTTGACTATCTATGGACTAGTAGTAGCTTTAGCTCTTCTATTTGCAAATCCTTTTGTATAGTTCTATACACAAAGCTTTTAGCTTGTCTAGCACATAGGTTTTGCTATGACTATGTTTCATAGAAAGACTGAAGTTGATTTTTGACTTTAAGTAGACAGGCATAGGGAAAAACAAGTTATTTGGGGGAAAGATGCCGATTGTATGCTTTTCATTTTGATCATAAGAGAATCTATGTTCAAACAAGAATGCTCTAAATTACAAATGAGAAATAATGCATATCGGCATCATTTGGTATATTGTTTTATACATATTTTTCTGATATTCAGGAGATTAATCTAGTTGAAAAACTCATTCTAATATTTGCTATTACATAATACGTATAAGAAGATGTACTAGACCCAAGAACTTAAATCATGAGGTAATATAAATTTCCTGACATTTTAGTTAAACCTCATATAAGTAGCATTATGTAGAAAATGGACCTTATTGGAGAAACAGGGTATGAACAGCGCAATTGACTTGATTGCTTCGTTGGATTCTTGGGCTCTGGCAAATGAGGGGCTAAGCCTCAATACCAATTTGCTAGATACTAATTTGATCAATTTAGCAGTAGTGATCGGTGTATTAGTTTACTTTGGTAAGGGAGTGTGTGCGGGATGAATATTTGAATGACATGGTTGGAAAAAAATCCAACTACACTCTGACTATAAAGTGTATGATCCTCACGAATGACTCACAAAGAAGAATCTTTGTATGGACAAAAGCATTTCGTTGAATATTAAGTTAAAGACACTATTAACTTTCTATAATGAGGAAAAATCTACTAGGTTAAGGCTCTATTGCTTGAAGTCTAAGTATTGCTGGAGCTTTCTTTGCTCAATAAGATAATTACAAATCTTAACCTTGTTGGAGATTTTTTCGGTACAGAACACTCGTATCGAGATTATAAGGGAATTCATTCAATGAATTCATCAGTCAGAATCTTCCAGAATATATTCAAGAAATACACTTGATAACAATATACTAAATAGACAACCTTAAGATTTTTTATAGTGATTCGAAGAAAACAACCGTGCTGATCAAAAACAAATGGTCAGGAGAACCTTGAAATCGCATTTGCAATGAAAGGTACGTTCAAACATTTGTGTATAAGTCATTTAGGATACAAAAAACATGTCTTTTTTGCCTTTTCTATAAGTTGCAAGAAAAAGAATATATACATGTTTCTTATCGGGCTTTAATTACACATGGGTGAACGAGAGAGCCGGGTGAATCGAGAAGATTCATGTCCGGTTTGGGAAGAGATAGTTAAGCTAATGCATTAGCATAGATTAGCAATCTACTTCATTAACTAATATCTTAAATAATCGCAAAGAAACTATATTAAGCACCATTCGCGATGCAGAAGAACGTTACCAAGAAGCGACTGAAAAGCTAAATCAAGCTCGAGCTCGTTTAGAACAAGCAAAAGAAAAAGCAGAAGAAATCCGTGTTAATAGCATATTGCAAATTGAGAGAGAAAAAGAAGAATTAATCAAGGCTGCTGATGAGGATTCTAAACGTTTAGAAGATTCTAAAAATATGACTATTCGTTTTGAAGAACAAAAAGCCATTGTACAAGTACGACAACAAGTTTCTCGATTAGCAGTTGAAAGAGCTTTAGAAGTAATTAATAGTCGTTTGAATATGGATTTACATGCTAGAATGATTGATTATCATATTGGCTTATTTAAAGCTATGGAAAATTCTGCTGAGTAGAAAAAAGAACATATATAGGTGCTATACTTTCAAGATTACACACCACGTCCATGGTAAATATTCGACCTGATGAAATCAGTAGTATTATCCGCAAACAGATTGAGCAATATAATCAAGAAGTTAAAGTTGTTAACATAGGTACTGTTCTTCAAGTAGGAGATGGTATTGCTCGTATTTATGGCCTAGACAAAGTCATGGCAGGGGAGCTACTAGAATTTGAAGATGGTACAGTTGGAATTGCTCTAAACCTAGAGGCAGATAATGTTGGTGCTGTACTTATGGGAGAAGGATTGAGTATCCAAGAAGGTAGTTCAGTTAAAGCAACTGGAAAAATCGCTCAAATTCCTGTTAGTGACGGCTATCTAGGACGTGTAGTTAATGCACTTGGTCGTCCAATTGATGGCAAAGGAGATATCCCAGCTTCTGAATATCGTTTAATTGAATCTCCTGCTCCTGGTATTATCTCTAGACGTTCTGTTTATGAACCAATGCAAACAGGACTTATTGCTATTGATGCCATGATTCCAATTGGTCGTGGTCAACGAGAATTGATCATTGGAGACCGTCAAACTGGGAAAACAGCAGTAGCTACAGATACAATTCTAAATCAAAAAGGACAAAATGTTGTCTGTGTCTATGTAGCTATTGGACAAAAGGCTTCTTCTGTAGCTCAAGTTGTAAACACCTTCGAAGAACGTGGTGCAATGGAATATACTGTAATTGTAGCAGAAACAGCTAACTCACCTGCTACTTTGCAATACCTTGCTCCTTATACTGGTGCGACAATTGCTGAATACTTTATGTATAAAGGACGTCATACATTAGTAGTATATGATGATTTGTCTAAACAAGCTCAAGCTTATCGTCAAATGTCTCTACTTCTAAGACGCCCACCTGGACGCGAAGCTTATCCTGGAGACGTTTTCTACTTACATTCTCGTCTATTAGAAAGAGCTGCCAAATTAAGTAATCAATTAGGTGAAGGTAGTATGACTGCTTTGCCTATTGTTGAAACTCAAGCTGGTGACGTCTCTGCTTATATCCCAACAAATGTAATTTCTATTACAGACGGACAAATTTTCTTATCAGCTGATTTATTTAATGCTGGTATTCGTCCTGCTATTAATGTTGGTATTTCAGTATCTCGTGTAGGATCTGCAGCGCAGATTAAAGCAATGAAACAAGTTGCAGGTAAATTGAAACTAGAGTTAGCTCAATTTGCAGAATTAGAAGCTTTTTCACAATTTGCTTCTGATCTTGATAAAGCTACTCAAAACCAATTAGCTAGAGGACAACGTTTACGTGAGTTGCTTAAACAGCCTCAAGCTGCACCTTTAGCTGTAGAAGAACAAGTAGCAACTATCTTTACTGGAGTTAATGGCTATTTAGATGTAATTGAAGTTGCACAAGTTAGAAGATTCTTGGCTGAATTACGTCATTATATCGTGACTAATAAACCTGAATTTGGTAAAATTATTCGTGAAAAGAAAACTTTTACAGATGAAGCACAAGCTATTTTGAAGCAAGCTATTCAAGAACATACAGAAGCTTTCTTATTACAGGAAGAATCTGGAGCTGCTGCTCGTTAATTTAAGATAAAGTAGTTATATGACTAAATATATGACCTTTCAAATATAAATAAAGTGCATATATTTAGTCATATGATATATTTTTGTCTATTTTGGTATGCAAGAATACCTTTTCTCATAACTAACAGTTTTAATAAACTCTTAATATTGCGTCCAATAGGAATCGAACCTATATTGGAGGTTTAGAAGACCTCTGTCCTATCCGTTAGACGATGGACGCTTCGCTTACATATAGGTTTAGTAAGGAGAAAATGAGTATTGCGATAATATTACATAATATATCAGAAAAAAAATATATAGTCTATCGTTGCGTTTCAAATCCATTGAATATAGTATCTAATTTTCTAAAGGGAAATTTCAATCTATAATAAGAAATAAGAAGAGTTCTGGACATTTTTTCTAATAGAAAAGGAATAGAGAAAAGGGTGTTGACAAAATGAGAATATAGCGGGTAGCGGGAATCGAACCCGCACCATTAGCTTGGAAGGCTATAAGTTATAGTCGATATGAGTTAGTATATAACTCTAAATCTCTAATTCAGAACCGGACATGAAATTTTCGTTTCATCCAGCTCCTCTAGAAGGTCAATCTTTTTTGAAATCATCATTTTTTCTTTTTCTTTTTCTTAAAAGAATCATGACAACGGCAAATAAAGGGAACTTCTAGCATCTACGTCAGTTCACTCTTGAATATAAATCAAGGTATACATCTTAGATGATCCTATTGAAACAAAAAACTTTTTTCATTGTGGTTTCATTTCAATTAATTCGTTCCTTTTCTCTGATATGTTGAGTCTTTAGGATGGTTCACTCACCAGACTTCTAGAAATATGCATATTTCCTTGGTGAATCAAGTAAACATGTTTGAAGTCTCATTCTTCAAAGATAGAATTCTCTTTGCTAGTTTAGTAACGATGAATTAGAACCTTAATTATTTAACCATAGACTTCGAGGCGTTAGAATTAGCTTTCTATAGTAAGCGATTCAACTGAAATCTCGCTTTAGGTAATATCATTGATTTTTCAATAATTTCTATGAATCACCTAGAGATAATCTAGAACTATTGCATTAATAGTAAAGGGGAATTTCTTTGCCAGAGAAAAAGTTGTCAGAAAAAAATCTGACTAGCTAATTGACCCCATAATTAGCAATATATGGGAAGCTAAACGAATCGCACTTCTACCACTAAACTATACCCGCTTACGTAACATAATATCATAAGATTGGGTTTATATGCAAGGGATTTCTCATATTAATAGAATTTATTATTAATCAAATTTGCCTAAGAAACAGGATCTCCTATTTCTTCAAAAATTCTTATGATTCTTTGTCTTTTTATAGTCTCATTTGTTTAGAATAATAGTTGTTACACAAGAAGAATATTTTTTTTGTCTTGTCAAGAGAATTTACTTCATGTATCATATTCATAAAGAGGAATATTTTTTTTCAAACATCTTTGTATACTATTTTGATGAGAATCATAATATTTCCTCATAATTCTTATATTTCTTTATACACAGAGATATTCTAAAAACATTTATCAGAATTCAATTGATATTTTCTATTTATTTATGGATACACAATTAGTAGAAGACACACAACGTCCAGTATTCCCATTTACTGCAATTGTAGGTCAAGAAGAAATGAAGTTAGCACTTCTGTTGAATGTTATTGACCCTAAAATTGGTGGTGTTATGATTATGGGAGATCGAGGGACTGGGAAATCAACTACTGTAAGGGCACTTGTAGATCTTTTACCAGAAATTGAAGTGGTGGTTGATGATCCATTTAATTCAGATCCTCGTGATCCTGAATTAATGAGTGAAGAAGTAAGAGAAAAAATTCGACGCGACCAAGAGATTCGTGTTGTAAACACTAAAATTTCTATGGTTGATCTTCCCCTTGGAGCAACTGAAGATAGAGTGTGTGGTACTATTGATATAGAAAAAGCTTTAACAGAAGGAGTTAAAGCTTTTGAACCCGGTCTATTAGCTAAGGCAAATAGAGGTATTCTATATGTCGATGAAGTAAACTTATTGGATGATCATTTAGTGGATGTATTATTAGATGCAGCTGCTTCTGGATGGAATACAGTTGAAAGAGAAGGTATTTCTATTTCACATCCTGCTCGTTTTATCTTAATTGGATCTGGCAATCCGGAAGAAGGTGAACTTCGTCCTCAACTTTTGGATAGATTTGGAATGCATGCTCAAGTAGGTACTGTTAAAGATGCTGAATTAAGAGTCAAAATTGTAGAACAAAGAGCAACTTTTGACCAAGATCCTAGAACATTTAGAGATGCATACAAAATATCTCAAGAAAATTTGCGTCAACAAATACAACAAGCTAGAGAACGTCTACCAAAAGTGCAAATAGATTATGATTTGCGTGTAAATATATCTAAAATTTGTGCAGAACTAAATGTCGATGGTTTAAGAGGAGATATTGTCACTAATCGTGCTGCGAAAGCATTAGCCGCATTGGGAGGACGTGACCAAGTTACACCTAAAGACATATTAACTATTATTCCATTATGCTTACGACATAGATTACGTAAAGATCCATTAGAATCTATTGATTCGGGTCTATTAGTCAAAGAAAAATTCAGTCAAGTTTTCGGATATACTTCTAAATCTGCATCTTAATGGCTAATGTATAGAGCGCTTAACTAAGCGCTCTATACGTGAGGGCATAGATTTAAGAAAAATTCTATTTTTTTATGATTACTAGTTGCTTTTTATAAAAGAATGTGGTACAAAGAAAAGCAAGAATATATAATGCACTAGGGGGTTGTAGTTCAATTGGTTAGAGCGCCGCCCTGTCACGGCGGAAGTCGCGGGTTCGAATCCCGTCAATCCCGAATTGTATACTAATGTTGAATTTATGATCTAACTCTTTATGACCAAAATTTTGCTATATGAATAGTTCTTTCTATATCTTCACGATTTAAAGTTCCTTTCTTCATTAAAGCGAATTCGATATTACTAAGTAAAGAATAATTACTAATAAAAAACTTTAATAAAGAATGATAAATTTCTAAAAGAATACCATAAATTAGTAATTCTCTCGATTGTAGCTTTTCATTAACTAAAGTTTCTCTATGATGTAATAAATCGGAAGAACGCCAATTATCTTCATAATCAGTACTGGTCCATCCTTGATATAAATAAATAGGTGCCTGTAATTGTGATTGTTCTAGTTGAGCGTTAGCTTTTGCCATTTTTCTAAAATAATGAAAATCCTGTAGATCACCATCAAATTTCTCTTCTTGTTTTGCTGATTTTTCATTAATATTAGAATTATGAATTTTAGCATCTGGCCAAAGAATTTGTTTTTTAATCCGTTTTGGGTTTAGTTTTTCACTTTGAAATTTTTCTCCATATGTAACATAAAGTTTTGTAAGAATATTTTTGCTAATGAGAAGATCTCTATCAAAGAATAAAATGGAATAAGCGGGTGTTAATGCAGGTGGATTCCATATGGGTCGTGCTTCTAACAATAAAATTGATAATTGTAATGCATCATAATCTATTACATATTCAGAAGCCCACGGTAATCCCATACTTTTTAAATTGGAATCAAACACCATTTCATTAAAAGAATAATGAATTTTCTTTGTACGTTTTTCTTGTCTTTTTATTACTCTTCTTTCATAAGGTAAATGTTGTTCAAGATCATCATCTAATATTTTCGTATCAATATTATTTTGTATATCATCAGAGGATGATTCTAAAATGATATTTTTTCTCTTCTTTTTAATATTATCAAACAATAGATTCCAACTTAAACTTAAACGTTGTATTCTATAACTCCAATAAATATAACTAGTAAATCGATTGAAAAATTTTAAAGAAGATGTAGCTTTTTCAAATAGATTAATCTTATATTTTCCTCGGAAATTCGATAAAATATCATATTTATTAACACAAGGTAAAGACTTAATATCTTGCATCGGAAATTCAAGGAGTAGAGATTGTAAAATACTAGAAGCTATTGACAAATCATGTTTTAATTGTTTATTAAGATATATACTTTTTGTAGGAGAATTTCTTTTATATGAAATCCAGGCATCTCGAGCGGCTGAACCAGCTAAACAGTTTACGATGTGAGTTAATATTGCGAATTCTGTAACAGTTGACTTTTCAAATGCAAATTCCAAGAAAGCATTAGATAAATAGTAAAACCTAGTTTTCCATAAATCGTGTCTAATAGTTAGAGGGAATATTGGTTTTGGAGCAACCAGTGTACTTTGTACTATAGCTTTTCCAATTTTATATTGTAAGGATTGGTGTTCTAAAATTCTATTATTAGCACTTTGTTTAGAAATTTGTCTGTATACAGACAATCTTATTATATCTGTATCTATAACATTTGTACAATTTGTTGTCTTAATTAATAACATTTCATTAACCAAACCTGCAATGTCTCTCAAATTATATCCTATACTGTTACTTCCTAATTCATAGAAAGAACGTTTGCCTTGTATATATAATTTCTTTTGGTTTAATAAATTAGCAAATATCTTTTGTCGTTGACCAAAAGACAATTTTCGAAGGTTAATAATTAAGTCTAGTCGATGTCTGGATACAAATTTAGGATCTAATAAACCAGGATTATGACTAGATCCGACTAAAGTAATATTACTTTGACGTTCTGGCAAAAGATCATTCCCCATAATTTTCAGCAAAATAGTTAAAAGCAATGAAGCATCATATATTTTGCCTGGTTGATTGTGTGAATTGTGTTTTGCATGAAATTCATGTAGATCTGAAATCCATAATATACAAGGAGCTAACATTTTTGCTAATTCTAAAATATTCTCTACTAAAAATCCTCTATCTGCTAATTGTTCAATCAATTGAGTATCTTGCTTCAGCTTATTATATTTGAAATCAGGTGTCGCATGTCGTATATCTTTTAAAGATATATGAACTAATGGCAAATGTGCTTCTGCAGCAAGATTTTTTACTAAATATGATTTTCCGGTTTCTGGTGCTCCTATTAAAAGCCATCTTTTGGTTGATAAAATGGGTTCTGGTAAATTTTTAGGTATTTTCCTTTTGTCTACTAATGAAAAATGATCTAATTCCAGTTGTGATTTAATAGGTGAAGATTTTATATTAAAAAACAAATCAGTTAACCACTGGAATTGGTTTGATAAAGATTTATTATATTGCATTAAATTAGGATCCCTATAATAAGTATGGGACCATTTTTCCAAATAGCTAAATCCGTCATATGTTTTATCTTGACGAAAAGATAGATGGTTTTGATTTATCAACCTATTAGTATCTGATAAGCTATATTTGGTTAATAAAGTTTTTTGAGTAATTAGGGAATTGACAACTAAATTCTTTTTGCTTCTTGGCAAATCTCTACTACTAGTATTTAATAACCAATTTGATAGAAATGTTTTACCAAGTAAATATGAAAAAATTTGACTTTGTAGCCATATTATCCATCCTCTTGATGCATACATTGTTAATCGGACTTGTTGAGAAGAAGATTCAATACTATTATGAACTAAAATATACAAAAAAGTATTCCAAGATGGATGTGAAAAAGAACGCATTTTTTCAAATTTACGCCATCCATCTAAATATGTGATACCTGTATACATAGGTAACCAATGATAATATATTATACATAATGTAGTAAACCATCCTATCATAGCCCATTCGTTTGCATGTAAAGCTTGATAGCCATTTAAAGTTTCCCACATAGGAACGAATTTTTTTTGTAATTTATATATTTCTTCTAATATGTATTCATTCCAATTTTGTAATCTTTCTAAGAGATTCTTGTTAGCATCTAAATGAATTTTAGCATATATTTTTTTGCTTGATTCTGAGAATGTAGAATAATTGTATTTATTTTAGGTTCTAAAAATGTACGTCTTGTATCAATTCCATGCTGTGTCAGTATTGGAATATCGTTCAAAAGAATTTTTTTGCGAAATGCCCACCATTGTTGTGTGAAAATCCATGAATTATATTTCTTTATGATATTTAATTGATGATTTACATTGTTATGAAATATTCTTTCTGTTTTTTCTCCAATTTCCTTAGAATTTTCTTGAAAATGATTTAATCCAGCCAATGTGTTAGATTGATTCAAAAAAGAATCAATTCTTGATAGTAACAAAGAATTGTTTGTAGTATTGATTGATCCTTTAATATCTGTATTTTTGTTTTCAAGTAATGAGAATGGAAGCCACAAGAAGGGGTCATGTGTTGTTTTATGTATTTTTGAAAAATCTATAAAAAGATTCTTGTCTAGATGGAAAGAAAATAATGAAAGATTTTTATTAAGATTAATATTTTTCTTATCTTCTATTCTGGCTGGCCAAATATTTTTATATTGGATATCTATCGTATTGGAATTGTTTAATTTATTATCTGTATATATTTTTTTAATATATTGTCTATTAATTTGCCAATTCGGGAACCAGTACGCAAAATTCTGATAAAAAGTTAATAAACTATCACTATTTTTTAAAAGAAATTTCAATAAATAGTTTTGGATATTAAACCAATTCTGATATTCTCTGTTCCATTGTAATATGCTTTCTTTTTGCACAGTTGCTTTGATTTTTTCACTAACTAAATCAATGTTTCTATCGTTTGTTTGGTTCTCTTTTATATCATTGATAATATCTTTATTCCTAAGATTTATAATATTCTGATATATTATATTTTTATTATTTAAATTTTTTGCATATTCTGTTTTCACACAAGGTTCTATAACATTTTGGGTTGGAGCAAAATGTAATTGTTTTACAATATTTAGTAAATTAATTTGATTAAATACACTCTCCTTTTTATTAAGGTGATGATCTTGAAAAGAATAATCATCTTTAAGTTCATCTGGTAAATATCCATATTGTTGATTATTAGTTTTTTGTATTAATAGTTGTTTATGATTCTTAACGATTTTATAATCGATAGAATGCCAACATGAAATTTCATTTCCAATGTTATTAATAGAAGTAGTTTCTGCCAATATTTGATTTTTAAAAGGAATAATATTAATTAATGGATTAAAGATTATCTTCTGATTCCAAATCCAATAAGAATTAAGAAGATTCTTTAATTTTTTTTTTTTAAGAAACTATTATTCCAAATTTTTGAATTTTTCTCTTCAGAATTGATGTTATTATTTTTCTTATAAAGATTTATCCATTCAATAGTTTTCCATCTCCATATTCTTCTTTGAAAGTCAAGTAAATTAAAGAATGCATGTCTATGTATTTTATTATAAAATATTATTACCTTAGTTTTTTCTAAATCTTTTTTGTAATGGTCAATCTTTGCAAATCTTTCTTTATGTTTTTTCTTTTCTGTCTCATGATTTGTTTGAATATATTTTTTCACATTTTCATATTCTTTTGTTGTTTTATAATTGTCTGTATATTGAAACTCTTCTTTATGATCTAGAAATTTACTTGGTAAATCGACGTAATTTAAAACTTTTTTTGGAAAATTCTTTGGTTTGATAAAGAAAAGATAACAATTATTTAATAGGGATTGAAAATGATGACTAGATTTTGTTTTCAAATAATTAGTAGAAGTTTTTTCGTTAAAAGTATAATTCGCATATTCTTGTGACTGTTTCCAGGAAATCTCTTCTTTATAGTTTACTGAAGTATCTATTATTTCCCATTCATCATTCACTATTGTTACAAGTTTTAATGTTGAAACATTTTTACCTAAGTGCATGTTCTTCAACATTTCTAATATACGTTTGTTTTCAAGATTTTTCTGATTAAAAGACAATTTCTTTTTGTTATATATTTTCTTCGATTTTTCCTTATATAATAATAGATTTTTTGTCTTATCTCTTTATCTTTTTCACAATAAATTGTTTTTTTTGAGATTCTTTTCCTTTGAAAACAGGTAAAATGGTGAAAGATTGTCTAAGATTTTTACTTGCTAATAGTTTATTAGAACATATAATGTTATTGAGTGTTTGCTGTAATTTCTTTACATATAGCCATTGAGGCTGTGATGTTTGTTCGTGAGATAATTTATCTTGTATGGATACAATAGGTGTTTTTCCTAGTATGATATATGGCAAATAATTCTTATGTTGTCCAAAATGAATTTGGTTGTTTATACGATAAAGAAGTACAGGAAGACTGCAAATCAGGATTGTTTGATATAGAAAAACTGTTTTTTTCTTAAACTTTCAGTAAGGTCTAGTATTAATATAGAAAATATGTAAGGAATATTAAAAGAATATGTTTTTCTTTGTTGACCATATATTCTATTTTTTAACCATACAAATGTATGAGATTGCGAAAAAAGGTCTATTAGTTTATATAATTCGTTATTTTGGCATAAATTTCTTTTTTGTAATTTAGAATTCAATGTTTCAATCTTATA